>CM076575.1:1922345558-1922945558 GCA_034641835.2 Pinus albicaulis
TCATGTTCGATGTGTTCGCGCCATTCAGATTTCATCATCAGTCGACAGTTTTATAAATGATGTAAACACACTCTGCATGTTTATGATGTAAATGGTCTAAGTAAGACCACCATGTATGTAACAACTTAGGTAAGCCTAATATGTTGGTGACAATTTCTATCCTAGGAGGTTTTTTGTCTCACTGATTCATTTGTGTTTCTCGACACAAGTGATCGGCAGAATTTTCCCCTCCAGCTTCACCCCAAAGCTAGAGTGGATTTTGTCATCAAGATGCTAAGTGAGTCTTTGTAAAAGTAGTTTGGGAATGATCCTAGCTAATTGGCTAGATTATTTTATTACAAGCTACTTGGTCTACTAGATCATGTTTTGAGTCACAGAATTGAATAGCTACTTGAGGGTCTATACGAATGGGTATTCCCCCTTTATGTGTCTAAATGTATTTATCCTATGTAAAGAGGGTTGGAAAAATAATTAAATCCCCTCTCAGTCAATTAATTAAATTTTCTGGCCAAATTAATTAAAAAATTCTACGCCAGAAATTTAATTATTTCTAATAAGTCCTAGGTGAGTTAAAATTCTTCAAAGGCAAAATTCGTGGGTCCTCAAAAAATAAATTTTTAAAGGTCCCAGGCCAAGAGAATATTGAGAATTTCAAGAAATTTTGGACCCTTGAGCCTTGGGGGTTAAGTCAAAGTCAAAATTTTGAGGTAATTAACTCAAAAATATTATTTTTGAATTAATTAAAATAGAATTAAATTATAAATTCGAATTTCCTAAAAATTATAATTTTGACAGTCCAGATTAAAAGATGATCAAATCTTTTCGACGGTCCAGATTACTTTGACATGGATCAACTAAACTAGCCGTTAGAGATTTTATCTTATAAATTAGAGGTCTTTGTCAGTCTTTCAATCATCTGATCTCTGGATCGTGCACTCGCTCTTGAAGCTCTCCTGTAATATTTTCTGGAATAATACAAAGAAAGACTTTGGGTTTTATTCTGATAGTGGTGTTCCTCTTCAGTATTTTATGGTAAACTTGTTCTTAAAATTCTGCTGGTGATTATTTTAATGGATTGTTGATTAATGACTCTTGTAGAGTAATCTACGTACAGGTATTTTGCTTAGGTTATTGGATCTAGGGTAGAAATATTAATTGGATCGAGTTAACAGTTATCTCTAGCTCATGAAAATTTTATGTTTTATCACTATTTCTCTATTAATTTGACAGTTCAACTTTAAGTTTGCAGAAATCTTCCGGATTTAGAATTGGGCGTTTGGAGAAGTCCTAGTTTGGACTAGCTGACTCCCAAGGAGATAAGATCTGAAGAGCCCTCGGGATCTAATTCCTCAGGCTTATCCTAAATTCCGTTTTTTGCAGGGTTCTTTATTGGGCTTGTGCCTTTCTCTTAATTTTTATTTTCTGAATTGTGCTGAAAGGTTTAAATCTGGCCATGAGGGCCTCTAATCTGTAAAATAGCAGTGTAAATCTCGCTCATTTTTATTTTAATTCATCAAAAATTTTGGGGTTTGTTTTTACTTTGCACATATACTGTTTTTCTGGGTTTGCTAGTTATCTTGTTCTGTGCAGGTTCTACAGGGAGATTTTTCAGATCAAAGCTGAATCTAGGCCCTGGATGGTAAGATCTGGCCTCAGGATCAGTTTTGCTTACAGATCCAGAAGGATTTTGCCTGCAGGTGCATTCATTTAGTCGAAATCTGAAATTTAAACCTGAGTTTGCTAATTTCTGGGCAAGGAAGATATCTTAAATCTTATGCACCAGCTATCTGCGTTTCTTCGCCATAATTCCTGTTGTGCATATTCATCTGATGCTACTACAGTTCCCACGCTGCTCCCTCTTTCATTTCTCTGCGCTGCTGGTCTTCATTTTTTCAAGTGACCATCCTTGCCGACCAATGTTCCACCAAGACTCCGGTGCGGGGAGACGCGGGTGTGGGGAGACGCACAAGGGGGACGTGTGGGAGTACCCTGAAATTTTAGGGAAATTTCGGGGGTGCGGGGAGTTGTCGGGGTATATAATTTATTATTATTATTATTATTATATATATATATATGTGTGTGTGTGTGTGTGTGTGTGTGTGTGTGTGTGTGTGTGTGGGAGTACCCTGAAATTTTAGGGAAATTTCGGGGGTGCGGGGAGTCGTCGGGGTATATAATTTATTATTATTATATATATATATATATATATATATATATATATATATATATAATTCAAATTTATATTCATTGTTAAATAATACTAAATTTAAATTCATAATTGAAATGAATAATGACATACATTGATCCATCCTCATCATTCATTGAATCATTTTGATACATAGTACATACAGATTACAATGTACATCATTCATATGACATACTCGGTATTCTAATTTCTAAATTCTAATATTCATCCATAATCAATGATCATTCAATAAATAAATTCAATAATGAAATCTCAAAATAGTAAAATACATTGAACCATGATCCCATATCATTCATCATTCATCATTCATCATTCTACAATCTACAATGTACATTGATTTAAAAAATTAAAAATTAAAAATTAATTTCATCATTCATCCTACTATTCTAGAATCGAAATTGAAAGCAAATTGAAAACAATGAACATGTTAAAGTCTAAATAGTAAAAGTCTAGAAGTAGATAATATCATGATTCATAATAGATAAGTTTCAAACTCAAAAATAGTTAAGAGTCGAGAGTCTTCAGTCTGAGGTCATCAACTGAAAAGTAAATACTAAAAATGGATAATAACTCATGAGCACTGAAAATAAAATCAATATCAAGGACTCAATCTCAATGATTGGTCCTCGACATCCATCTGTTGCATGAAGTCATCGGGACCATCAATGGGAATGTCGGTATCTGAGTCAGAGTCACTCTCTTGAGTAACCAACGGAACTCCAACCAAACCATGTTGCAGCTCATCTGGTCCATCCTCATCATCTATCTGTGCAGTATCCTCTGGATCCACGTCCCATCATGTTGCCGGTCCCTTCCGATACTCTGGTGTCTTCCTATGTGCAAGACGTAGAGAACTGTGCACTGCAACTAGCTTCTCTGCTCTCCTAGAGGAAAGTCTATTCCTCTTGATAGAGTGGATGAAGCTATATGTGGACTAATTCCTCTCTGCTGCAGAGGAACTAGCAATCTGAGACAATAAGCGAATAGCAAGTTGTTGGATCTCTGGAGTATCATCCCCATGCATGGTCCACCAACCAATGGGGTCAAGCTGGCCTAAATCATTGCGATCTTCCCTTGCATCATGCTTGTTGAAGGGACCACTGAGACTTGCAAATTGCATCCATTGTCTAATGATTGTTTTCCCTTCTTCTGAACTATACATCTTTGTAATGGCAGCTCGAAATCCCTTTTTGACCTCAGGATCTTCAATGGGAAGAATTCTACCAGTCCTTGGCACATACCATTTTGGGTTGAGAGCATATGCTGCCATGTGCAAAGGTGTATTCATTCGATCCCACCTACGCAGAATAATGGGTCGAATCTGGGTCGTATAAAACTCTAAGGAAGGGTCTTTCTCACGAATGGCCACCCTTACTTGATCCAACATACTATCAAAAGTCTCATAGATTTCTCCAAGAGTAGGAGAATCTATGTCAGTGTAGCGAATGACCTCAACTACAGGACGTAAGAGTGACACCAAATAACCACAATCTGTCCACCAATCATTATCCAATATCTGAATCCTGATTTTCTTCCCTTCCTCTGTCTTGGATTCTGCCCATCTATTCCAATCTGAAGTCACAACCATGGCCTGCAATGCTGACTGCACCTCCAACATCCTCTCTAATAAAAGAAAATAACTAGCATATCTGGTATCAGTAGGCTTGAGGAATTCCTTCCTTGCATGAGACCTGTACATGGCTAAAGAGGTGTGGTGATTGCAAATAAACATTTGCACATTTCTTGTAGTTGTCACCAAGTTAGATACCCACTCAATTTTGCCAATGTCTTTCAATGCATTATTGAGCGCATGCACACAACAAGGGGTCCAGACAATATGCTTGTATTTACTTTGAATCATTAATCCAGTTATCTACACATTGATGCTGCATCTGTCACAACCTGTACCACATTTGTAGAGCCAACCTCCTCTATAGCATCACGAAGAAGCTCAAATTGGAACGCTGCATCTTTGCGCTTTCCAGAACAATCAATAGCTCTAAGAAAGAAAGGCCCATCTCGGCAAGTAACTATGATGTTGATAAGTGGACGTTTGGCAATGTCTGTCCACCCATCCATAACAATAGAACAACCTTCCCTCACCCATGTCTGCCTCAGTTTTTCCTTTTGCACATTAATATTGCTCACTTGCCTTTCTAATATCACTGTCCTCAACTTATGTTCACCTGGGGGCACATATGAGGGTCCTGCTGTTGCAATTTCCTTGACCATCGCCTTGTAGTAAGGAGAACGACTAACATGGAAAGGAATACCATTGGCAAAAAGAAATTTGCCAATGGCATCATCTGTATCATCACGGTTCAACTTACTATACATCCCTGCAAGAGTTGGTCCCACTACACCAGAACGGGAACCCTTAGTCCCAATAGGAGATGGTGGAGGCATATTTTTCCTATCTTTTAAATTTCTTTTGGAGCTTGTGGCTTCATCAAAATTTTGCTGAGCTTCGTCCATGAATTTTCTACTTGCAAAAGTGCCCTTTGCATCTGCTGCCATTTGCATCCTCAAGAGCTCTTATTTTTGCAATATGGTTAATTTTGTGCATATGTTAACCCCTTTGCCACCTACACCCAAAAGATGCATCTTGATCCGACTATAACTGCCAACCCAAGAATGACCACAAACATTGCATTTCCAATGGCATGTCCCACCTCTTTGTTTCCTTGGTTTTGGTTGGGTTAAAGAGTCAGACATTTTGCTAGCATATAACAAAAGAGGTTTCATTGGATTAAATGTCCCATTTGCATATTCTGCCAATGCCCTTGATGGGGTTGCAAGTGATGGGGTTGTGGGCGAAAGAGTAGCTGGACTACTGCCATGGTGATGGGTTTCATTAATTGTAGATCCCAATGGACTTTCTGTTTGAGGAGTGTATTCATTATCACTGTCAGTGTCACTGTGGCTGCTCATACTGTCCTGATCAGTCATTTTACAGTTGTTGCTTGCTGTGTTTTAATTTATTTTGCAAATTTTTTTAGTTTTTCTGCCCTGCATGAAAGATTTTTTTAAAAAATTAAATTTTAAAAATTCAAATTTAATGGAATGCACATTCTGTTTTTAAAAATTAAGTGTCGAATCATAAAATCCACATAAAAATCACACATTCTGTTTTAAATTTTAATTAAAAATTTTTAAATTTAATTTTAAATTTTTAAATACCTGGCAAAGAGCTCCTGCAGCGGTGGTCGAATTGACTATGGCGGTGGCTGCACTGTGCTGTACCCTGTCGACCCACAAGTGGACTGTGGCAGTGGCACCGTGGCTGCACTGTGCAGTCGACCGGGCGGTGGCACCGTGGCTGCACTGTGCAGTGGACCGACCGACCGAGCGAGTAGGCAGGTAGGCGAGCGAGCGAGCAGGCAGGTAGGCGGGCAGGCGGGCGGAAGGGCAGCCGAGCAGAGGTCGAGCGAGCAAGCAGGCAGGCGGAAGGGCGGCCGAGCAAAGGTCCAGCGGGCGGGCGGGCGGCCGAGCAGAGGTCCAGCGGGCGGCGGCCGAGCAGAGGTCTGGCAACTGGCAGTCGAGTAGAGGTCTGGCGGCTGGCTGCTGTCGGCTGCCGAGAGAACTTTGGCGTCGCTGGTGGCTGCTCACGAGAGGAGCACAAGAGTTCGAGCACGCGGCGAGAGGAGCAGTCAGGAGCACAAGAGTTGGAGCACTGTTTGAAAATTGAGTGGGTCGATAGGTTAATGCCAAATGGGTCGATAGGTTTTTAATTTTGTTTTATTTTTATTTTATTTTATTTTTTTAACATTCATAATTTAATTTTTTTTTTTTAATATAAGGCTTTATTAGGCAAAGTTGGGGGTGCGCGACTCGCCTCAAAAGGGGACGCCCAGAAGCTCATTTTTTGGGGAGTCGCGACTCCCACACTGGGGAAACGCACCCCCCGGAGACTCCCCAAGACTCCCCAAAAAGGGTGCGTGGGGAAACGCACCCCCATGAGACTCCCCGTCCCTGGTGCGAGGGGTGCGAGGGGTGCGTGCACCCGACCCTGGGAGACGCGACCCCGTGGAACACTGTTGCCGACAGCCATTCTTGCAGCTCCTCATCCGCTATCCGTACCTTGTCGTCTGCATTTTCCCTGCGTCCACGATTGATACTCATCGCATCCTCCATTTGTAAACGCTACCTGCCTTCAAATCTCCGTTATCTACTCTAATCCGCAGCCTCTACTCTCCGCATCCTTCAAACCTGCGTGAAGGCTTTGCCTCTAGCCACGGACTCGCTCTACCCTCCGCGTTGGTTCTTCCTCCGGCAACCGTCCCCTCTTCTGCAGCTCCTTTCTCACTGCTGTCGGTCGCCTCTCCTTCCCATCTTGCGTGAGACTTCACGCTGTCTCCGTCCACGCGTCCGTCTCCTCACCCTATGTGCTTCCCTTGCATCCTACCTGCGTGCCTCCTTGCCCATCGTTGCCATCTTTGCAAACCTTGCTCACGCCCTCCTTGTCATCATGGCCTTCGACTTCCACCTGCACCACACAAAGCTAGAGCTCATCCTATGGTCACAATTTTATTCTTTATGTTAGCTTCATTTTTTTTATAAAGTCTGACATTAGATTTAATTTGGCCATTTCATTTAGATTATATTTTATTAACTTTTGTATAAATTAGATTTTAGACTTTAGATTTGTCTTTATTTATTTTATGAGGTTGCAAAAGTCACGTATACTTTAATTCTAGAATTTGATTTTTGTTTTATTATTTTTAGTTTTATTTGTATATATATTTTGCTTTTAGATTTTAAAAAGAAAATATAAAAATAAAAAATTCCAAAATTATTAACTTTTTTTTCATTTTTAGACTTTAACTTTAGTTGTTGTATACATTTTTTGGTTTTAGTTTTTTTTTACATTAGATTAAAAGAAAATATAAAAAATATAAAAAAATTTAGAAAAATCTCAAAAAAATTTAAAAATTTTACATAGTCAAGTTAAGCTTTAATTTTCTATCTAAAGTTTGACTATAGGTTTCTGAATTGGAATTATTGGAATATCATAAATTCGGAAATATTGGAAATATCTGGCATTTAAATTTGATGGTATCCTCATGAGAATATTTTGTTTTGAATTTAAATTGTTGGTTCGAAGTATTTTATGCTTAGCGTTGGTTGATGATTGTTGAGCTATCTTTAATTGTGGTTTTAAATTACTTGAAATTGGCGATTAATTGCTTAGTCTAAATTTGAGAGTATTTCAAGTGATGATAAATTACATGTCTTTATCAAACATTGTTAATGCATAATTGTGATGGTGTTTTTATCGAATATCATTGTGGTGGACTGATTTTCCATAGCAGCAGTTACATATCAAAATACTCGACTTTAATTTCATAACGGGATATTTTTTACTCCACAAGGTACTGGTTCTAAAATTTAAATCTAATTGAATCTATACATATCAAAATACTTGACTTTAATTTCATAACGGGATATTTTTTACTCCACAAGGTACTAGTTCTAAAATTTAAATCTAATTGAATCTATAAAATCTCGTTAATCTTAAACAAGTACTTGGTCATCTAACTGTGTCTCCTGAATTGGTTGGTTTTCAACCAATTCTCCTTCTTCATTTTCGTTAGTGTCTACCTCCTTTAGCTTGCAAGGAGACAGCTTAGATAGAGAGATTGGGGATCATGGTGACAGCCCCCGATCTGAGTCATTGTCGCGGTCCCTAGACATTCTGTGCGACAACATTTTTTGGCGTCATTGCCAGGGATGAGTTTTTCTGTCCTTGGTACTAACAACATTTTCTAGTCTTCTAATCTTTTTTCACCGTTCATTAGCCCGTCACATGGCATAACATTTTCTTTCGTCATATCACTAATCCTTTCATCATTTACACCTTTAGCACTTGGACATTTCGGTTGGCTTCTTGTTTGGGTGGCGACTCCACTTATTCATCTATTTACTCCCAGACAAGAATTCCCCCTCGATATCCATCTGTTTCTCTCGACTTCTTCTTTTTTTGTGTTTTAAGTTCGTGTTCAAGTGGCGAATCCATTCTTTCATCTATTACAAGAATTCCTGCTAAGAAGCTCGCTACTTTTGGACCTCTTGACTTTTCTTGAACAGGGATCTATTTCTCTAACATCCATTTCGTCGTTCCATTCAAGCGAGTCATCATGGATGATTTTTTTGATCCTCTTGACTTTACTAACTTTCAGGGTGCTCCACACAATTTCCCAATTTCGGTTAGTTTGACTATCGATGAGATGCCACCTTTTAGTGACAATAATGCTTTTTTTGTCGAGGCTCACATTCAAAATTTCAACCTATGTATGAGCAAGTGTCGCCCATATTCTGATCATGAAGATGTGAAGATGCAGCTTTTCGTTCTCACCTTAACTGGTGATGCTGTGGAGTGGTTCGCTGACTTCCCCAAAAACACTTTTGATTCTCTCCAATCACTCATTGAGGCATTTGAAAATGAATATGGAAATAAAGAAAAGGTAAAACAAAAGTTGAAGTAAATGAAACTATAGAACTTGAAAATGATTTTATCAAAGAATTGATTAATATGGTTAAGGATATACAATTGAATCAAGCTCAAATAATCAAGAATTCAGAGGTTAATCAGGGTCAACTTATTAAGGATATGGAACTTAACCAAGCAAGATTAACAGCTGATCATACCAGGGAAATTGATGCTATACAGAACAAGTTGTTAGCCTTAGAGGAAAAGATGACGATCATGGAATTCAATCACTCCAATAAAATAATTTCCATGGAAGAAAAACATATCAAGGAAATGACGATCATGGAAGCAAATCATGAGAAGGAGATGAACTGCATGCAAAATTTCTTCATGGCCATGAAAGCGGATAATGATAAAATGATTCAATACATGGAAGCTAACCAGATCAATCTTCAAAATAGGATAAATGTCATTGAAGCAAGTCATGCACAGGAAATAAATGTCATGGAAAACAAGTTAAAGATAATGGAAGTTAATCATTCTAATCAGATATCTCTTCAACACAATTTGTTGACTATTGAAGAGAGTCATGCGAAGGAAATTATTGTTGTTAATGTTAAGCATTCTAATCAAATCATTGATATTCAAAATAAGTTGGAAAAAATGGAAAGATCACACATGCAAAATTTCCAACCCAAGTCAGATTTGTCAACAGATCATAGGCCTCCTAGTTTGTTGAAGCAATTTCCATCTCATCACACGGAGGTCACTTTTCCCATTAAGGAAAAATTAACTATGGTTACAAAAGACGTTAAGAAAGACCAAGCTTATGTGTCACCATTGACAGAGTATATTAAGAATAATATTGATCACACTCCAAGTTCATCAGATGTTTTGTACAAGCATTTTCAAGATAAGGACAAGAAATCTAGAGTGGTCTCATTACTGACATCACAGCCCACTAAGAAGAAGAGAAAAAAGCAGAAAAGAAGAAGTAAGCGGTTTGATTCGTCTGATGGGCAAGAGCAACTTGACATTCGGATAAGACAGAGTCCTACAATATGCAAGATCGGCCATGGCACATCTAAAAAGCAGCCTACAGACTTGCATGAAAGCAGGCAAATGCTCAGCATGCACTATATTGAACACATCTGATGCCACAGAGCATCCTTTGTATTGTATCCCTAACCCTACACCTTCTTATTTCAGCATTTCATCTTGTAGTTAGAGTAGATTTACTTTTCATGTTAAGTAGAATAATAAATGAAAGAAGAGCTTCTATTTTTCATGTGCTTAATGTTATATGATGATATTTGGATGGACGCTACTTATGTAATTTTGTGTGTTGCTTGGATACAGATTCTGGATTCTCACATTCCTCTGGTGAAGCAACGTGTCCCCAAGTAGAGTCAGATATTGACCACACTTTGTCAACGACCCCAAAGCAGTACACCCCCATTTTTTCAAATGGGATTCATCATGTTCGATGTGTTCGCACCATTCAAATTTCATCATCAGTCGACAGTTTTATAAATGATGTAAACCCATTCTGCATGTTTATGATGTAAATGATCTAAGTAAGACCACCATGTATGTAACAACCTAAGTAAGCCTAGTATGTTGCTGACAATTTCTATCCTAGGAGGTTTTTTGTCTCACTGATTCATTTGTGTTTCTCGACACAAGTGATCGGCAGAGTTTTCCCCTCCAGCTTCACCCCAAAGCTAGGGTGGATTTTGTCATCAAGATGCTAAGTGAGTCCTAGTGTTTTCTATCGAGTATTTGTAAAAGTAGTTTGGGGATGATCCTAGCTAATTGGCTAGATTATTTTATTACAAGCTACTTGGTCTACTAGATTATGTTTTGAGTCGCAGAATTGAGTAGCTACTTGAGGGTCTATACAAATGCGTATTCCCCCTTTATGTGTCTAAATGTATTTATCTTATGTAAAGAGGGTTGGAAAAATAATTAAATCCCCTCTCAGTCAATTAATTAAATTTTCTGGCCAAATTAATTAAAAAATCCTAAGCCAGAAATTTAATTATTTCTAAGTCCTAGGTGAGTTAAAATTCTTCAAAGGCAAAATTCGTGGGTCCTCAAAAAATAAATTTTTAAAGGTCCCAGGGCAAGGGAATATTAAGAATTTCAAGAAATTTTGGACCCTTGAGACTTAGGGGTTAAGTCAAAGTCAAAATTTTGAGGTAATTAACTCAAAAATATTATTTTTGAGTTAATTAAAATGGAATTAAATGATAAATTCGAATTTCCTCAAAATTATAATTTCGACAGTCTAGATTAAAAGATGATCAAATCTTTTCGACGGTCGAGATTACTTTGACATGGATCCACTGAATTAGTCGTTGGAGATTTTATCTTATAAATTAGAGGTCTTTGTCAGTCTTTCAATCATCCGATCTCTGAATCGTGCACTCGCTCTTGAAGCTCTCCTGTAATATTTTCTGGAATAATACAAACGAAGACTTTGGGGTTTTATTCTGATGGTGGTGTTCCTCTTCAGTATTTTATGGTAAATTTGTTCTTAAAATTCTGCTAGTGATTATTTTAATGGATTGTTGATTAATGGCTCTTGTAGAGTAATCTACTTACAGGTATCTTGCTTAGGTTACTGGATCTAGGGTAAAAATATTAATTGGATCGAGTTAACAGTTATCTCTAGCTCATGAAAATTTTATGTTTTATCACTATTTCTTTATTAATTTGACAGTTCAACTTTAAGTTTGTAGAAATCTTCCAGATTTAGAACTAGGCGTTTGGGGAAGTCCTAGTTTGGACCAACTGACTCCCAAGCAGATAAGATCTGAAGAGCCCTCCGGATCTAATTCCCCGGGCTTATCTTAAATTATGTTTTTTGCAGGGTTCTTTATTGGGCTTGTGCCTTTCTCTTAATTTTTATTTTCTGAATTGTGCTGAAAGGTTTAAATCTGGCCATGAGGGCCTCTAATATGTAAAATAGCAGTGTAAATCCCGCTCATTTTTATTTTCATTCATCAGAATTTTTGGGGTTTGTTTTTACTTTGCACATACTCTGTTTTTCTGGGTTTGCTGGTTTCTTGTTATGTGCAGGTTCTACAGGGAGATTTTTCAAATTTGAGCCAGATCTAGGCCTTGGATGGTAAGATCTGGCATCCGGATCAGTTTTGTTTACAGATCTAGGAGGATTTTCGCTACAGGTGCATTCATTTAGTTGAAATCCGAATTTTAAACCCGAGTTTGCTAATTTCTGGGCAAGGAAGATATCTTAAATCTTATGCGCCAGCTATCTGCTTTTCTTTGCCATCATTCCTGTTGTGCATATTCATCTGATGCTACTATAATTCCCACGCTGCTCCCTCTTTCATTTCTCTGCGCTGCTGGTCTTCAATTTTTCAAGTGGCCATCCTTGCCGACAACCATTCTTGTAGCTCCTCATCTGCTGTCTGTACCTTGTCGTCTGCATTTTCCCTGCATCCATGATTGCTGCTCATCACATCCTCCATTTGCAAACGCTACCTGCCTTCACATCTCTGTTATCTACTCTAATCCACAGCCTCTACTCTCCGCATCCTTCACTCCTGCGTGAAGGCTTTGCCTCTGGCCATGGGCTCGCTCTACCCTCCGTGTTAGTTCTTCCTCCGGCAACCATCCCCTCTTCCGCAGCTCCTTTCTCACTCCTGTCGATCGCCTCTCCTTCCCATCCTGCGTGAGACTTCACGCTGTCTCCGTCCACGCGTCCGTCTCCTCACCCTGCGTGCTTCCCTTGCGTCCTACCTGCATCCCGCCCTGCCCATCGCTGCCATCTTTGCAAACCTTGCTCATGCCCTCCTCGCCATCGTGGCCTTCGACTTCCACTTGCACCACACAAAGCCAGAGCTCATCATATGGTCACGATTTTATTCTTTATGTTAGCTTCATTTTTTTTATAAAGTCTGACATTAGATTTAATTTGGCCATTTCATTTAGATTATATTTTATTAACTTTTGTATAAATTAGATTTTAGACTTTTGATTTGTTTTTATTTATTTTATGAGGTTGTAAAAGTCACATTTACTTTAATTCTAGGATTTGATTTTTGTTTTATTAGTTTTAGTTTTATTTGTATATATATTTTGCTTTTAGATTTTAAAAATAAAATATAAAAATAAAAAATTCCAAAATTCTTAACTTTTTTTTCATTTTTAGACTTTAGCTTTAGTTGTATATACATTTTTTGGTTTTAGTTTCTTTTATCTTTAGATTTAAAAGAAAATATGAAAAAATTTAGAAAATTTTCAAAAAAATTTAAAAATTTTACATAGTCAAGTTAAGCTTTAATTTTCTATCTAAAGTTTGACTATAGGTTTCTGAATTGGAATTATTTGGAATATCATAAATTCGGAAATATTGGAAATATCTAGCATTTAAATTAGATGGTGTCCTCATGAGAATATTTTGTGTCGAATTTAAATTGTTGGTTCGAAGTATTTTATGCTTAGCGTTGGTTGATGATTGTTGAGCTATCTTTAATTGTGGTTTTAAATTACTTGAAATTGGCGATTAATTTCTTAGTCTAAATTTGAGAGTATTTCAAGTGATGATAAATTACATGTCTTTATCAAACATTGTTAATGCACAATTTTGAGGGTGTTTTTATCGAATATCATTGTGGTGGATTGATTTTCCATAGCAGCAATTACATATCAAAATACTTGACTTTAATTTCATAACAGGATATTTTTTACTCCACAAGGTACTGGTTCTAAAATTTAAATCTAATTGAATCTATAAAATCTCGTTAATCTTAACAAGTACTTGGTCATCTAACTGTGTCTCCTGAATTGGTTGGTTTTCAACCAATTCTCCTTCTTCATTTTCGTTAAGGTCTACCTCCCTTAGCTTGCAAGGAGACAGCTTAGATAGAGAGATTGGGGATCAGGGTGACAGCTCCCGATCTGAGTCATTGTCGCGGTGCCTAAACATTCTGTGCGACAACACTCCTCATGTTCATGTTGTTCCATCTGTTGAGAACGGCCAGAATCTTCTCCTCCCAAGGAAATGCTAGTACTAGTCATTGTACTTGATCCTGGTGTCTGTCCTCCTACCTGTCCTCCCTGTTGCCCTTGTTGTTGTTCGACTAAAGGAACTCATGTTGACTAATCCTCTACTAGCATCTCACGAGATTTCCCAAAAGCTATCTTCCATAAACTTAGCATCTCGTCTCACTACAATTTTCCTGCTTCTAGGAATGTAGATTTTGTATGCTTTTGAGGTCTCACTATATCCTACGAGATATGTAATATTCCCAATTAGCAGCAGCTAATTGGCAATATTAATTTTTGGCCAGTTTACTTTTATAAAGTTAAAGTCAGTTAATAAAGTGGGTGAGAGGACACTCGGCCTACACTTGGGAAATAAAACATTCCCTAACGTCACTTGAGCACATTTATTTGACAGCGTGGGGCCCAGGGGTCGAAGTGGCAGCATGTGGACAGTGGCAGCGTGGGCAGCGTGGGCCCATGACAGCGCAGAGAGAGAGGGACAACGTGGCCAAGAAGGACAGCGCAGTTTTGGTGGGGCCTAGGGGAGAGAAAGGCTCTCCAAGCATAAAGAGAGGAAGAGGCTCCTCATTCCCTCATTCATTTATGCATCTATGTTTGTTCTTTTGACATTGAACACGCTTTTGTTGTTGAGCAAAGTCTGCAAGTGTTGTTTAGCACATCAGGTGTCTTCGAGCGGAGATCCCAACCTCAGCCCCGGGGGACTTCGAGTGCCTGCTCGGGTGAGGAGTTCTATCCTTTGATTTTCAGGTGGTAGCCATAGCATCTTCAACAGGGATTACACACTTGCTTGGGTAGCGCAGTCTTGAGGAGAGACCACGCAGTTCTTGGAGGAGGTAGTGAAGAGAGCAGAGATTTATCCAGGGATTCAGCCCAGGATAGTGAGAAGGGATCAGCCCTTAGCTATTCCATCATTTTGGTAGAGGAGGAGGCCACCATTTGCAAAGACACATTAACGGCCAGCGTATTCCACTGGGATAGCGTTATTTCTCAAGGGAGGTCATTTTCCGAGGTCCTCCATTCCGAAAACCCTTTCTGGGCTTTTCTGGGTATTAGGTGGGGAGCTCATTTCCAGAGTCCCGTATTTTTCTAAGTAGCAGAACAGCCCCAAAGAGCCATCCTATTACAATCGCAGCAGCAGCAGCAGCAGTTTGGAGATAACGCAGTCATTGTGAAAGCAGCCATTCCGAGAGTATTTCTGAGAGTATTTACAACTTGCCTTGTGTAGTCAAAGGTGTCATCATTCTAATCACCTTTGTACTTATTGTATCTTTCAGTTATATAATAAAATGGCTCAGCATTCTCCATGTTTTGCATTATGTATGTGATGTCTCTCTATTTGTTGTAGTTTCATGTTTATGTTGCTTTATATTGCTGTTTATTTCTACACGGAATATTACAGTGGTATCAGAGCTCATAGACTTGGCTCGACCTGTGGAGCAGATTGTTTATGACACCAGCAGGAAAACCATACATCACTTACTAGGGACCAAGAGAGGAGACTTGAGGCCACTTTTGGAGAGGCTGACCGCATTCCGATAGCGGACGCAGAAGAGGAGGAACCAATGGCAAAAGGGAAAGATGAAGAGAAGGATTTCAGGGAACTTCTCCTAAAATCTGTGTAGGAGTTGTCGAGGAGGATAGAAGAGATGGGACAAAAGTTTACCGCAGACCAGAGACAACGTGAAACCCCAAGGGGTTTCCACACCAGAGAAGGGTTTGGCACTTCCCATCACTTGCAGGAGCATCTCACAGCGCAGCAGATGGCATCACTGACTCCCCCACGTTCCACGATGCCCACGTTTCTAGCTACGGGTACTGGAGCAGAGCACCTCAGGAACCGAAACTAGTTCACATGGGGGATTATTTTGCCGAGTATCAGTCCTACAGGCAAGAGTTTGGTGAGGCTCTCACTTTCCATGACTTTGTGAAGCTCAAGAAGGGCAGCAGACCCCGCAACCAGAACCGAGGGGGCAGATACACACGAGATGGGGATGTACAACGTACAGTGGGCAGATTCTTCCTGCCGACATTTGACGGATCCTCCAAGTGTTCGACAAAGGCTTGGGTAAAGAAGCTAGATATCTATTTCCAGCTCAATTAGATGGCAGAGGGAGAGGCCATCAAGGTGGCAGCACTGCACCTAGAGGGTGAGGCCCATGATTGGTGGTTCCACCAGATGGCCACGCTGGGTCACTTAGCAGTGACAGCATATGCAAAGTTTCCACGAAAATTGGTAGAGCGGTATGATCAGAGGAATCCGGAGGAGCACTTTATTGAGCTGACTAAGCTCAAATAGACCGGGAGCCCGGACACCTACATTTTTGAGTTTTTGAGACTCTTCGTGATGGTACCCGACTTGTCTTTGGCCAGGATGATATACATGTTCATTAATGGGTTGGCAGAAACTCTACGGGGGTTAGTTAGATCGACGAGGCCGACTACACTTCATGATGCGATTGGGAGGACCAGGGATTTGCAAGATGCCTTGCCCAGGACCAGAGCTCCTTTCCCCCAGAGACTGACATTTCAACCGAAGGGGAAGGACATGAGGGTTCCACCTCTGAAGGGGAACCAAATCCAGGGGCCTTTGGACGATGAGACCCAGAGAGATTTGAGACGAAAGAAGCTATGCTTCACATGCCAGGAGCCATGGGCACCAAGACATCATTGTGCCACTGGGAAGGCACACTACATAGCTATGCTTCACATGCCAGGAGCCATGGGCATCGGGACATCATTGTGCCGCTGGGAAGGCACACTACATAGAGGTATTCTCCGACAGTGACAGGGAAGAGGATGTGTATGAGGAGATGGAGGCAGGAGGCAGCGGTGTAGTACAGAGAGGAGATCATCCACCACCTCCACCATCAGGAGCAGGAGGGGCAGCATTTGCACCTACCGGGGGAGTCCTTGCTTCTTTGCGAGGGGTTCCCAAATACTTAACACAGCGTGTCCGGGGCACTGTGTAGGCACAGCGTGTTTCAGTATTAGTGGACAATGGGGCTACCCACAATTTTATTGATGCACAGTTGGTAGAGCGTAGGAGCATACCGACGGAGAGCTTTGATGGGTTTTCAGTACTGGTACCAAGTGCCAAAACCATGCAGTGTGCCAGATATGTGCTAGCCTTGGCAGTGACTATGGCGACTTACACTCTGACAGATCATTTCTTTGTGGTGGACATTCCGGACACCAACGTGATCCTAGGAGTGCAGTGGTTGATCACGCTGGGGAAGGTCACCACAAATTAGGAGACCTTGGAGATGGAGTGGACGGACAAGAAGACCGAGAAGCATGAGATGATTCGGGGCATGCACACTTATCTGCCACAGACAGTTTCAGCGCACCGAATGGAGGCAGACTTCCGGAAGGGAGACATAGAGTGGGCAGTAGAGCTGCGTGTTTCAGAGGCAGGGTCTACAGGGCAGGCCATACACCCAGATGTGCAGTCGATTTTGGACAGGTATGCCACAGTTTTCGGAGATATACCACCAGGGCAGCCACCGGATCGGGGGTTTGAGCACACCATCGAGCTGGAGCAGGGCACCCAGTTTGTGATTACTACACTCTATAGGCATCCTAAAGCCTACAAGGATGAGATTGAGAGGGCTATTCATGAGCTCTTAGCACTGGGACACATTCAACCTAGCACTAGCCCGTTTGCTTCTTCTATTGTACTAGGATGGCACATTGAGGATGTGCATCAACTATCAGGCTCTCAACAAGAAGACCATGAGGAACCGATACCCTGTTCCATGGATTGACGAGTTGATGGATGAGTTGAGGGGATCGAAGTTCTTCTCGAAGATCGATCTGAGATCAGGGTACCACCAGATTCGCGTGAGGGACCAGGATGTTCCCAAGACCGCTTTCAGATGTCACTATGGCCACTTCGAGTTTCTGGTGATGCCCTTTGGGCTAACCAATGCACCAACCACCTTCCAGTCCTGCATGAACCACATCTTTTGTGGTCAACTGAGGAAGTTTGTGCTGGTATTCTTCGATGACATCTTGATATACAGCCAAACGTGGGAGAAGCACCTGCAGCACATTGAGGTTGTGTTGCGCATACTGGAGGAGCAGCGTTTCTATGCTAACCTCTCCAAGTGCGAGTTTGGATTGACGAAGATGCTCTATTTGGGGCATATCATTGGTGTGGACGGGGTGAGGGTCCACGAGGAGAAGATCAAGGCCATTTGGGATTGGCCAGAGCCGAAGAACGTGACGAAACTTCGGGGGTTTGTAGGCATCTGCACCTACTACCGGAAGTTTGTCAAAGGATTTTCCCAACTTGCTGCACCCCTCATAGACCTTACGAAGAAGAGGGCATTCAGTTGGACAGACACAGTGCAGAGGGCCTTTGACACGCTCAAGGAGGTGATGACCAGCTACCCAGTTCTTGTGTTGCCAGATTTCAAGCAGCCTGTTGTCCTTGAGTGTGATGCATCAAGAGAGGGGGTAGGCGCAGTTTTGATGTAGGGGGGCCACCCCATAGCTTTTGAGAGCAGGAAGCTATTGTCACATGAGAGGTTGTATCCCATATACGACAAGGAAATGTTGGCTATCATGCATGCACTGACCAAGTTTTGGTAGTACTTGGTGGGGAACAGATTCAGGGTGAGGACTGACCACAACATCCTTCCGTTCTTTTTAGAGCAAAAGCAGTTGCAGGAGAGGCAGCAAAAGTGGGTCAGCAAGATCCAGGCATACGATTTTGACATCGAGTATGTCAAGGGGAAGAACAATGTGGTGGCCGACGCACTCTCACGCAGACCAGCAACGTTGTCCCTGATGAGTTTAGACACAGATTGGAGGGCTCAGTTGCTGGTGGAGTACTCCAAAGACCGTTTTGCCTACAAGATCTTGGACGGACAGGTCACGGATGACAGATACAGGGTGATGGATGAGGTGATATACTTCAGGGATCGGATCTTCTTGACTGGGGGTTCTCAACTCAAGGAGAAGGTACTATGTGCCTAACATGACTCACCACTATCAGGCCACCAAGGGTTCACCAAAACCTACAAGGCCATCAGGGAGAGGTTCTCTTGGAAGGGCCTCAAGGAGGATGTACTCCGGCATGTCAGGGAGTGCGAAGTATGTCATCGAAACAAGGGGGAGATGAGCCATCCAGCAAGATTACTACAGCCTCTTCCCATTCCAGAGGGGACATGGGAGAGCATATCGATGGATTTCATCACAGGGTTTCCCACAGTGCAGCGCAAGGATTGTCTCTTTGTAGTCATTGATCAGCTAACAAAGTACGCACACTTCTTCGTTATATCGCCAAGTACACCGCAGCTCAGGTAGCGGAGTTGTTTTTCAGAGATGTTTTCAGGTTGCATGGTCTCCCAAAAACCATTGTCAGTGATCGGGACAGTCGTTTCATGGGCGGCTTTTGGCAGGAACTCTTTCGTTTGGTGGGTACAGAGTTGACTCCGAGCACCAGTTATCACCCTCGGACAGATGGGCAGACGGAGATAGTGAACAAGTGTCTGGAAGTCTACTTGCGAAACTATGTTACAGAGCAGCAAAAGGCATGGTTACATTGGTTGCACTTGGGGGAGTACTGCTACAACACTACTTTCCACATGACCATTGGTATGTCTCCCAAAGACCATTGTCAGTGATCGGGACAGCCGTTTCATGGGCGGCTTTTGGCAGGAACTCTTTCGTTTGGTGGGTACAGAGTTGACTCCGAGCACCAGTTATCACCCTCGGACAGATGGGCAGACGGAGATAGTGAACAAGTGGCTGGAAGTCTACTTGCGAAACTATGTTACAGGGCAGCAAAAGGCATGGTTACGTTGGTTGCACTTGGGGGAGTACTGCTACAACACTACTTTCCACATGACCATTGGTATGTCTCCATTTTACGCTTTATATGGATATCATGCTTTGTCTTTTGCTGACGTGATGTTTGGTGCTAGTAAGGCCCCCAAGGTCAAGGACTGGATCCAAGAGAGTCAGGATATACTCCGGGCCCTTAAGGACAACTTAGCTACAGCACAGAACCAGCAAAAACTGTATGCTGACAGAGGACGAGTTGAGAGGTATTTTGAGGTAGGAGACTTGGTCTACCTATGGCTACAGCCATACAGGCAATCCACGCTGAAGCAAAAGGGGGTCGAGAAGCTCAAGCCCTGCTTCTATGGACCATACAGGGTGATACGCAGGATCGAGGAGGTTGCATATGAGCTGGAGTTACCAACAGGTAGTAGGATCCATAACATCTTCCATGTGTCTTGCCTGAAAAAGGCATTGGGGCAGCAGGTGACTGCAACAGAGGAGCTTCAACCAACAGATGATGAGGGGCATTTAGTACTACAACCAGAAGCCATCATAGATACCAGGGAGAGGCAGCTGCGGAGCAGGACGGTCAGGGAGTATTTGGTGAGGTGGAGGAACTTGTCGGATGAGGATGCCACTTGGGAGAGTGAGAAAATTTTGCAGCATCCATCATTGTAGTTGCTTGAGGACAAGCAACGTTTTGCCGGGGAGGACTGTAATATTCCCATTTAGTAGCAGCTAATTGGCAATATTAATTTTTGGCCAGTTTACTTTTATAAAGTTAAAGTTAGTTAATAAAGTGGGTGAGAGGACACTCAGCCTACACTTAGGAAATAAAACATTCCCTAACGTCACTTGAGCACATTTATTTGACAGCGTGGGGCCCAGGGGTCGAAGTGGCAGCGTGGGCAGTGTGGGCACATGACAGCACAGAGAGAGAGGGAGAGCGTGGCCAAGAGGGGCAGCGCAGCTTTGGTGGGGCCTAGGGGAGAGAAAGGCTCTCCAAGCATAAAGAGAGGAAGAGGCTCCTCATTCCCTCATTCGATTATGCATCTATGTTTTGTCTTTTGACATTGAGCATGCTTTTGCTGTTGAGAAAAGTCTGCAAGTGTTGTTTAGCACATCGGGTGTCTCCGAGCGGAGATCCCAACCTCAGCCCCGGGGGACTTTGAGTACCTGCTCGAGTGAGGAGTTTAATCTTTTGATTTTCAGGTAGGAGCCATAGCATCTTCAGCAGGGATTACGCACTTGCTTGGGTAGCACAGTCTTGAGGAGAGACCACGCAGTTATTGGAGGAGGTAGTGCCGGAAGCAGAGATTTATCCGGGGATTCAGCCCAGGATAGTGAGAAGGGATCGGCCCTTAGCTATTCCATCATTTTGGTAGAGGAGGAGGCCACCATTTGCAGAGACACATTCAGGGCCAGCGTATTCCACTAGGATAGCTTTATTTCTCAAGGGAGGTGATTTTCCGGGGTCATCCATTCCGGAAACCCTTTCTGGGCTTTTCTGGGTATTAGGTGGTGAGCTCCTTTCCAGAGCCTCATATTTTTCTGAGTAGGGGAACAGCCCCAAAGAGCCATCCTATTCCAGTGGCAACAGCAGTTTCGAGATAACGCAGTCATTGTGAGAGCAGCCATTCCGAGAGTATTTCCAGCTTGCCTTGTGCAGGCCAAGGTGCCATCATTCTAATCACCTTTGTACTTATTGTATCTTTCAGTTATATAATAAAATGGCTTAGCATTCTCCATGTTTTGCATTATGTATATGATGTCTCTCTATTTGTTGTAGTTTCATGTTTATTTTGCTTTATATTGTTGTTTATTTCTACACTGAATATTACAAGATACCCCTTTTCTGCAATCTGAACAAGTTTACTTCTCTTCTCATCAAGTACGTGACAATATGCCAGATTCTTGAATATCCGAAGGTGACCTACTTCCGGTTTCCTCCCTGTGAAAACTCCTTCAAGCGTTTTCTTCCCCAATGCTCTGTGAGGAGTTCTATTTTGGATATACACAATTGTGTTACATGCCTCTCCCATAAGAACCTAGGCAAGTCTAGGTCATATAACATAGCTTTTGTTGCCCCATCAATAGTTATGTTCTTCCACTCCGCTACACCATTCTGTTGTGGATTGTATGGAGTTGTCTACTCTCTCTTGATGCCCTCCTTTGCGCAAAAATCTATGAAGTATTTGTTCGTATATTTTCCACCATTATCTGATCACAACACCTTTATTTTCTTCCGTGTCATGTTCTCCACGAGGGCTTTAAACTCTCTAAACCGATCAAAGACCTCAACCATGGTCTTTAGGAAGTAGATCCAGGTTTTCCTGGAGTAATCATCAATGAAGGTGACAAAGTAATTGCCACCGCTTAGACCTCTAGTGGGCATTGGGCCACAAATGTCTAAGTGTATCAATCACAATACACCTTCTGCTTGGTTATCGCTTGTGGTAAATTTGCCTTAGCGTACTTCCCTAGTATGCATCCTCTGCATACGTCATCATGCTCCATACTGAGGACTGGTACTCCAGTAACAGTCTCTCTGAGCATCCTCAGTGCTCCATGGTACAGATGTCTTATTCTCCTATGCCATAGTTCATTCAGATTTCTCTCGCCATCAAGATCGTTGCCTATCATTGCCATTGGAGACTCGAGCTGCAATCTGTATAGTCTATTGCTTCAATTTCCAATTTGCCTCTACTTCTTCTAGCTCGGATGCTTGACGTATGCCTTCTTCCCAATGAAGTATACATTGTATCCCTTGTCCTGTAACTGGGACACTGAAATCAGATTCATTCCTAGCCCTAGCACATGCAGCACATTAGTGGCTTTGATGCTGGTTCCCGCTTCTTTCTAAAACACTATGGTGCCTCTCCCTGTTGGAGTGCATTTTGTTTTGTTTCCCATAGTGATCTGGAAGTCCATCTGTTCTTCCTAATAACTCAAGAAATATTCTCGTACTCCAGTCATGTGAGTTGAAGCCCCGCTATCAATATACCAAACACTTGCAGATGTTGAACTTGACAAACATGCAAAGTCTTCTTCCAATCTAGAAGACAATTCAGAGACATCTAAATTTTCCATACTTATCTATGCTATTTTCCCTTCTAACGCTTTTGCAGTCCAGCAAAAAAACCTACGTCCCTCCTGAACACTGCACTACGCTAAACTTGTTGCGTAGCTCCCTCGGTCACTGGCAAATTTCGATCTGGAAATCTTTCTCTTTGTCGACTCACTCAGAGAGAGATTTTCCACGACAATTTGTCCTTCTGAACTAGACTGCACAATCCTTTAGGAAATCCAATTTACTGCCTGCACAATCTCTTGACCTCCCTCTTCTGTTCAGCACTGGTTCTTCTGGATCTGTTTTCTTTGCTCTTATACCATGTGAAAATTTCGTTATCCGGAATCCTACTGCAGTTGTTGATTAAATTTCTTCTATTTGTCTAATTGAACAAATTATTTAGTGTATGCTACAGTAAATATCGAAATAAAATACACTGCAACCTTCACAATAAAAATTGCAAGGAAAAATACTAGCACAAGTATACACACATTAACACTGTTATTTTTTGACAATTGTTCGCGGAAAAACCCAATGCAGGAAAATCGGTGCAGCAGCTGAGGGTTTGTATATTATGCAATGATTTTATGAGGACAAATCTATGATTGTTGAATCTGACATATCATACAGAGAAACTGACAAGTAAAATCTCATGAGACAAATCTCACTCTGCCACGAGAATCCGGCACCGACCTGCACCCAAACCGAGCTGCTTTGCGATGCCTCTGCACAATCCCTGCGTCATAACTGTAGCTGCTCTCTTTGTGTTGGATCTCTCTGCTAGCTGGAAACTAGAATCTGCTGGCCTCCGTAACCTCCCTCCGGGAACTGGCACTGACCCTCTGTTGTCTCCTCAACAGAAAAACGTACTTCCTATGCAGCTCTACGCAGTCCCATCGTGGCCTCTGCATCACTGGTTCTGCGTAGTTGTCTGTGGCTTCTACTGCCTCCTCTGTTATGTGCTCTCCAGATCAGGAATTCTTCCACCTAGAAATTATCCCTGCCCCTCTCTGTGAGAATCCTCTCGATCGATCTACTCCCTGAGCACTGCTCACTAAAGAATTTCGATCTCTGGATTCTTTCCCCGTCTTGATGTAAATGCCCTATCAAGTCCTTCTTATAATCTTCTCATTAAGACTTCAACAGTCGAAATTAAATCATTAATCAATGGCTAAGATTAAACTAACTCGATCTTCGTCTTCTCTAGAAGATTCACACTCTGTTTTAATTAATATCCATTAATTATTTTAATTTCCTAAGTTTAGACTTAGGGTCCCATTAAAAATAATTAACTATTTTCATAAAACATGATCTGAGTGGAATTTCCAAAAACTCTTTCTGGGTTCTTTGGAATACATGTGCCTAAGCTTTCTTGCAACTTTTGAGACTTAGAGCACATTCGATGCTACCACAAATCAACACTTCCTTCCGGCCTTCTTCCTTCATTTCTTCTTTGGAAACGAAACTTGTTCCTTCCTCTAGCCTTCTTGAAACGTGCTACAATATCTTGAGAATCACCTTCATCATATCTTTGATTGTTTCCCTTTGATATGAGCCTACAATCTTCTTGAGTGCATGCAGTCCATAATTCTTCAAATGTTGGAGTTTCCTTTCTGCCACATATACTAGATGCTCCCATGAATCAAGGAAACCATTAAGTGTTGTAGTCACTAGTTCTGTTTCAGAAATGATTTCATCAATCGCTTGCAGTTGATCTCTTAATTGAAAAATCCTCATGAAATATGAGGTTATAGTATCATTTCTTGTCATTCTAACATCATGAAGCTCATTCTTCAAACTCATCTCTTGAATAATGTTTTCGATAGTGTATAATCCAACTAGGGCATCATAAATCTGCTTTGAAGATGCAAGATTTGCAACATAAGGAATCATGTGATCTCTAATAGAGTCCACAATGATGCTTCTAGCTGTGATATCATCCTTCTCATATTTCATTTTTCCTTCATTATTTGAGGGATCAGTGACCTTTCCATTCACAATACCCAAGAGATCATTCTTTGCAACGATGAGATCAATCCCTGTTTTCCAAGCCCCGAAATTTGTAGCTCCTTCCAATTTGTTCTCAGACTTAAAAAAGGAACACATAGTCATAGATAAACAATTAGATTGTGGATGTAGGGTTTTCTTCAATGCTCTTCCCTTTACCAAAGCTCTTCGAGAGTCATCTCAATGTCCTATTCTTCACCAAAGCTTTGATTCCATGTTGATTTTTTTTATGCATTAGATACAAACACTAATTTCTGAAATATTGATAATTACTTCTAATGATGTAGATCTTCTTTTAACAATTCCAATTTATCATTAAGCAATTACACTTCAAAAATTCAACCATAAATGCACAAGGACAATACAGACCACAATACACAAAGAGAACACAAGGTTTACCAAGGGAAAACCCACTTGGGAGAAAAACCCAACAACCTTTTTGTAATATCCCAAATGGCGAATAGACAACAATACAAAGTAACATAAACAAAAACTACAACGAATAGAAGCATACACAGAAAACACTGCAAATAAACCAGAATAGCTAAGCCATTTTATTATATTTCTGAAATGAGGGAAAGATACAATGAGTGCTCAAAATGATAGCACCTTGGCCTGATCTATGCAAGCTGAAGTGATCTCTCTCTCCCTGCTCAGAAAGGTTGCTCCAAATCTACTCTGTGTGGCTCCTCCTTTGCACTGTCCTGCTGGAAATGTTGTTTCTGGTTGGAAAGGGGCTGCAAGATAAGGTTGTTCCACTACTCAGAAAATTTTGGAACTCAAACCTTGGACTCTCCTCCAAAAACCCAGAATAACCCGCGAAGGAATTCTGGAATGCCTGACCCCAGAAAATCACCCTCTTGGGATGACTACGCACTTCTGTTGGGTACGCTGGCCTCTGTGATTAAATGTTGGAAGGAAAGGTCTCCAACTACCCCAAGAGCTTAGCTATGGAAAGGTTGATCCCCTCACTATCCTCTGGACTGAAATCCCACAAGCTTTCTCCTCTTCCGGAGTTGTCCTCCTTCTGGAATGCGCAATCCTCTAAGTGATTGTGCTGCCTTGGGAATGACTGTGTAATCCTGGTGGCTAATCCAACAATGTTGCTCTCAAAAACTGAAGGTATGGCTCCCTCCTGAGCGGGTACTCGAAGTCCCCCAAGGACGAGGTTGGGATCTCCGCTCGGAGACACCCGTGTGCTAAACAACACTGCAGACTTAGCTAAACAACTTAAGCGTGCTCTAGTCTTGACAGACAGAAAATCAAAAGATGTATGAATGAATGAGAAAGGTTGCCTTCATCCCCCTTTTATGCTAATGAGCCTCCAATGTTCCCTTGGGCCCACTAGTGTTGTGATGTCCCTTTGCCATGTTGTCCCCACGTTGCTCTGCGCTACTTGTCCCACGTTACCACTGCGCTGCCTAGGCCCACACTGCCTCTACGCTATCCCAACTACCTCCTCTCCTGCGCTGTCACTTGGCCTCATGGGTCCCACTTTGTCTTTTAATTATTCTGCCTAGTGACTTTAGTAAAGTGATTTTATTCTAATGTTGAGTTATGAGTCCCTTCACCCCTTTATTTCCTGTTGAACTTTAGAGGGCAAAATTTAATCAAAAATTAATATTCCAATTAGTTGTCTGCTAATTGCGAATATTACAGTACTCCCCGCCAAAATGTTGCTTGTCCTCAAGCAACTGGAAGGATGGATGTTGCAAGATCTTCTCCCCCTCCCAAGTGGCATCCTCATCTGGAAGGTTTCTCCACCTGATCAGATATTCCTTGACTGTCATGCTCCTCAGTTGTCTGTCCCGAGTGTCTAGAATGGCCTCTGGTTGCAACACCAAATGCCCCGCATCATCTGTAGATGGGAGCTCCATAGTGGCAGTCACCTGTTGCCCCAGAGCTTTCTTCGAGCATGAGACGTGGAAGATGTTATGGATCCGGCTCCCAGTCGGTAGCTCTAGCTCATACACTACCTCCCCAACTCGTCTAATCACCCTGTATGGTCCATAGAAACAAGGTTTGAGCTTCTCTGCTCCCTTCTGCTTCAGCATAGACTGTTTGTACGGCTGAAGACGAAGGTAAACTAGATCATTTACCTCGAAATGTCTCTCTACACAGCCTCTGTCTGCATACAGTTTCTGTTGGTTCTGTGTTATGGCCAGGTTGTCCTTGAGAGCCCGGAGTATGTCTTGGCTCTCTTGGATCCGGTCTTTGGCCCTTGGGCCCTTGCTTGCTCCAAACATGACATCAACAAAAGTTAGAGCATGATATCCATTCAAAGCATTAAATGGAGACATATTCATTGACATATGGAATGTCGTGTTGTAGCAGTACTCTCCCAAATGAAGCCAACGCAACCAAGCCTTCTATTGTCCCAAGACATAGTTTCTCAAGTATCCCTCTAGCCACTTGTTCACTATCTTTGTCTCCCATCTGTCTGTGGGTGATAACTGGTACTAGTTGTCAACTCGTTACCCACCAAACGGAATAACTCCTGCCAAAACCCTCCGATGAACCAGTTGTCTCGATCACTGACTATGGTCTTTGGGAGACCATGGACCTTGAAAATATCCCGAAAGAACAACTCAGCTACCTATGAAGCAGTATATCATGCAGAGATGGCGAAAAAGTGTGCATACTTTGTTAGTCGATCAACAACTACAAAGATGCAATCCTTGCCCTGCACCACGGGAAACCCTGTAATAAAATCCATGGAGATGCTCTCCCATTTCCCCTCCGGAATGGGAAGCAGCAGTAGCAAACCTGCAGGATGACTCAACTCTCCTTTATTCCTTTGAAAAACTTTGCACTCCCTGACATGGCGGAGTATGTCCTCCTTGAGGCCCCTCCATGAGAACCTCTCCCGTATGGCCCTATAAGTCTTGGTGAACCCCTGATGACCCGAAAGCGGCGAGTCGTGGGTTGCACACAAGATCTTCTCCATGAGTTGGGAGTTACCTGTCAAGAAAATCCTGTCCCAGTAATAGATGACCTCATCCATCACCCAATACCTATCATCTGTCACATGCCCATCCAGCACCTAGCAAGAAAAACGGTCCTCGGAATACTCCACCAACAACTGGGCTCTCCAATCTGCGTCAAGGCTCATCAAGGACAGCGCTGCTGGTCTCCGTGACAAGGCATCTGGCACCACAATGTTCCTCCCCTTGACATACTCAATGTCAAAGTCATAGGCCTGGATTTTGCTGACCCATTTCTATTGTCTCTCCTGTAGATGTTTCTGCTCAAGGAAAAACCAAAGACTGTTGTGGTCAGTCCTCACCCGAAATCTGTTGCCTACCAAGTACTGTTGGAACTTGTCCAACGCATGCATGATGGCCAACATCTCTTTGTCATATATAGGGTATAGTCTCTCATGCGGCAATAGCTTTCGACTCTTGAAAGCGATAGGATGGCCCCACTGCATCAAAACTGCTCCTACCCCCTCTCCTGAAGCATCACACTCCAGCACAAAGGGATGCATGAAATCCGGCAATGCCAGCACCGGGCGACTGCTCATCACCTCCTTGAGCCTGTCAAAGGCCCTCTGCGCAGCATCAATCCATCTAAAAGCCCCATTCTTGGTGAGATCAGTGAGGGGTGCTGCAAGTTGTGAAAACCCCTTGACAAACTTCCAGTAGTAAGTGCAAATGCCTACAAACCCCCAACGTTTCGTCACATATTCTTCGGTTCTAGCCAATCCCGAATGGCCCGGATCTTCTCCTCATGGACCCTTACCCCGTCCACTCCGACGATATGCCCCAAGTAGAGCATCTCTGTAAGCCCAAATTTGCACTTGGATAGCTTAGCATAGAAATGTTGCTCCTCCAAGATACGCAGTACAGCCTTAATGTGTTGCAAGTGTTCCTCCCATGTGCGGCTATAGATGAAGATGTCATTGAAAAATACCAGCACAAACTTCCTTAGCTGACCACGAAAGATGTGGTTCATACAAGACTGGAAGGTGGCCGGAGCATTGGTCAACCCGAAGGGCATCACCATGAACTCAAAGTAGCCATAGTGGCATCTGAACGCTGTCTTGGGGACATCCTGGTCCCTCACCTTGATATGATGGTACCCTGACCTCAGATCAATCTTCGAGAAGAACTTCGCTCCCCTCAACTCATCCATTAGCTCATCAATCCTGGGGATGGGATAATGCTTCTTCATGGTTTTCTTATTGAGTGCCCTGTAGTCGATGCACATTCGTAATGTGCCATCCTTCTTCTTCACTAAGACTACGGAAGAAGCAAAGGGATCAGTGTTGGGCTTGAAGTGTCCCAATGCCAAGAGCTTATGTATGGCTCGCTAAATCTCATCCCTATAGGCTTTGGGGTGCCTATAGGGGGTGGTGATCACTGCCTGGATCCCCTACTCCAACTCAATAGTATGCTCAAACCCCCAGTCTGGTGGCTGCCCCGGTGGTATGTCCCCAAAAACCGTGGAGTAACGGTCCAATATAGACTGCACATCGGGAACGTGGGCATGGTCCTAGGGTCCTCGCGTTCCTGCTCCTAAAGTCAAGAATGTGGGCATGGTGGAACGTGGGAGAGTGTGTAGCACCACCTGCTACGCAGCGTTCTGCTCCAAAACATGGTGAGAAGTACCGAACCCTTCTCCGTTGTGAAACTCCCTTGGGATCTCACGCTGTCTGTTTTCTCCGACAATCTTCTGCCCCATTTCCTCTATCTTTTTGGAAAGCTCCTTTACTGATTTCAAGAGGAGGTTACCAAACTCCTTCCCCTCATATATCTCATCTACCATTTTTGCCTTCTATTTGTCTTCATCAATTGGAACACTATCCTCTTCTACAAGTGTTATTTCGAGCCTACGCTCTCTGACCCTGTACCTCTGCTTTCGGTATGTAATGAACTCTCTATCTTCGGGTGTCATAGACTGATTGCTCCACAGGCTGAGCCAAGTCTATGAGCTCTGATACCACAGTAATATCCCAAATGGGGAATAGACAACAATACAAAGCAACATAAACAAAAACTACATCAAATAGAAGCATACACAGAAAACACTGCAAATAAACCAGAACAGCTGAGCCACTTTATTATATTTCTGAAATGAGGGAAAGGTACAATGAGTGCTCAGAATGATAGCACCTTGGCCTGCTCTAGGCAGGCTGAAATGATCTCTCTCTCCCTGCTCAGAAAGGTTGCTCCAAATCTGCTTTGCGTGGCTCCTCCTCTGTGCTGCCCTGTTGGAAATGTTGTTACTGGCTGGAAAGGAGTTGCAAGATAAGGTTGTTCCACTGCTCAGAAAATCATGGAACTCGGACCCTGGACTCTCCTCCAAAAACCCAGAATAACCCACGAAGGAATTCCGGAATGGCTGACCCCAGAAAATCACCCTCTTGGGATGACTATGCACTTTTGCTGGGTACGCTAGCCTCTGTGATGAAATGTTGGAAGGAAAGCTCTACAACTACCCCAGGAGCTTAGCAATGGAAGGGTCGATCCCCTCACTATCCTCCGGACTGAAATCCCAAAAGCTTTCTCCTATTCCAGAGTTGTCCTCCTCCTGGACTACATAATCCTCTGAGTGACTGCGCTGCCCTGGTGGCTGATCCAACAATGTTGCTCTCAAAAACTGAAGGTATGGCTCCTCTCCTGAGCGGGCACTCGAAGTCCCCAGAGGACAAGGTTGGAATCTCTGCTCAGAGACACCCATGTGCTAAACAGCACTGCAGACTTAGCTAAACAACTTAAGCATGCTCTAATCTTGACAGACAGAAAATCAGAAGATGTATGAATGAATGAGAAAGGCTGCCTTCGTCCCCTTTTTATGCTAATGAGCCTCCAATGTTCCCTTGTGCCCACTAGTGTTGCATTGTCCCTTTGCCACGATGTCCCCACGTTGCTTTGCGCTGCCTGTCCCACGCTGCCACTGCACTACCTGGCCCCACGCTGCCTCTGCACTGTCCTAGCTACCTCCTCTCCTGCACTATCACTTGGCCTCATGGGTCCCGCTTTCTCTTTTAATTATTCTGCCTAGTGACTTTAGGAAAGTGCTTTTATTGTAATGTCGAGTTATGGGTCCCTTCACCCCTTTATTTCCTGCTGAACTTTAGAAAGGCAAAATTTAATCGAAAATTAATATTCCAATTAGTTGTCTACTAACTGGGAATATTACACTTTTCCTTAGATAAATTCTTCAGTTCAACAAGAGATATACCTAATGCAGCAAATCAACTATGAGGTCAAACTGACCAACAATGCCATGGTCAAACCCAAGGTTACTTGGGAGCGGGAGCAGAAGCGACATTTTTAGAAGCTCCTGGTTCGGGAGCGGCGAATCGGTGAGCAAATTTTTATATAATGTATATTTTTTTATAATTTGATGCATATATGTCAACAAAAGCATGTAGAATGATGAATTAGATACAAAAAAAGCATAAAAACATAGATTGAACCATATAACATCAATCATCTAGAAGTTATAATCTTCATCAACCATGTCCACAAGTTAGTAACATACAACATATTGAGTCTCATGATTCATCAATCTTAAAGTTTCAAGCTTTCAAAATTCAATATATAACATTTATCATCATTGATCACCAAAGTTGTACTTGTAAGCTAAGTGTAACCATTACAACAAAGAATATTTAACATGAAATGAAATGTTATAAAACGAAATGAAATGAAATAACTTTCAACTTTCACGAAGCATCATATTCATAATTCATTACCAATGAATTTTTCACGAACAAAGTTCACGGGAAACCCGGGCGTACTTACTCAGAATTTCTGGATGGTACGCACGGTAAACCGTTCGGTGCAATAAGCAGCGCCTGACCCCAAAGACTCAAGGATCGAACCCGTGACCTCCCACAACGGAAAGGACCATGTATTGGCTCACTACCACTTGAGCTAACCCTTGGGGCTATTACCAATGAATTATAATTGCCAACTTCAAACTTCAAACTTAAATTGTCATATATTGTTTACAAAAAATATCATAATAAATATGAAAGAGTCAACAATTATAAACTTACTAGAAACTAGAAAAGACAAGTAATTCTAGTATCCATAGCTAGTGCTTGGGCCTCTTGCCGCCACGAGAATTTTTTAGTCTTGTTGGAAAATCAGAATCTTTGTCATTAATATCACCCATTAAACATTAATATCCAGAGGTATCTTTGTCATTACCTTTGGATCTATATAGGTATCTTTGTCATTAATATCACCCTCTAAGCATTAACTTAAGATAGAAAAAATGTAGCATATCAAGTCAAGATTTTGTTTGAGTGATGGGTACATTTTTTGTAGGGTCATGATAGAGGAGTTCGACAACCAATGTCACTAACATCAATGTACATAGAGGGATTGGTGCTCTTGATTAAATACGAGTTCCATACCCTAATACATGACAATCCAATGGAAACATTACAATCCCCCCAATCTTGAAATCCTGAAAAACTAAGAAGTCTGCTGGATTTTGAATGAGATCTAAAATTCTACTTTCTCCATATGAAATCCAATGAGGTCGGAACCACTCTCAAACATCCTAAGTCATTTCATGGTAATGTTAAAATTTAAGTAAAAGGATGAAAACGCAGATTAAGGAGAATTTCACTTTTACTATAAGAATTTAACATTACCATGAATCGCATATCAATACTAGGGCCATAGGCTTGATCATTAGGGTGCCCCACTCAAAAATTATTCTTTCTTTGAAAAAAATTTGCATTTGGAATTTTTTTGCAAAAAAGGCTAGGGAGCGAAAATTTCACTCCCGAAAATCGCTTCCCTACGAGATCTATTCTGAGAGTTCACTCCAGAAGGGAGCGTGATTCGAGAGCGGGTTCAAAGGGGGGGAGCCACTCCCCCGCAACCCTAGTCAAACCTAGTCAAACAACCCTCTTGTCAAGTAAATCTTCTACTTTTCAACTTTGGCCCTCTCTGATTTGCCTAGGCTGAATTTTGGCCTCCTAGAATATGCCCAAAAACTCGGCCCTACTGCCCAGAACAATCTGCCTAGAATTTCGACCTTGTTCCCAAAATTTGCTGCCCATAAGTTTGACCTGTTGCCCAGAAGATCACACATGCAAAGTAGCGAGAGAGGAATATCCTTGAGATGAATTCATCCTTCTTGTCCTTCTTTGTCCTTTTGATTTGCTAGGATGCCCAGAATATGTCTTCTTATGTGAGAAGTCAAATGGTGCCTTGTGGAGGAGTTCAAATGCTCTATATATAGTTTTATGCTTGTCCGAATGGGGGCCGACTTGACAAATTTGGAGCCAAAATTTCAAAATTCAAATTTTGAAATTTTCTCTTTTGATACCAATATGAAGAACATGTATTACAATATTTCTTTCAAGGCTAAACAATGGAAATGACATGAAGAACATGTCTTACAATTACATTATATATTTCAAGGCTAAAATATAAATTATGAAGATAGACCAGAGCTACAAAATTCAACAAGGTTATGCCATGCTCTAGGAGAAAATCATTTTCTTAGTTGACTGCTCAGGATCCTATCTAGTTTAGGGATTAGCTAAAGCAACCTTTTTCATACCCCCAGCATAATATTTTTCGATTTTTTGGGGTTTGTTGTTGAATCGACTAGCATTTGATATCAAATTCCAAATGGGAGCTAGCCAAATGGCAATTCAAGAGGGGGGGGCAATATCACCACACTAGCCTCTTCTAACTTTAGGCCAACTCTCCTCCAATACAAGGGAGCATCCTTAAGATTAGGGTTACCAATGATATGCAATGGAGCTCAAGGTGATGTGAAAAGTAGATTTAGCAAAACAATGGGTTGTAGTATAGGAAAATATTAGGTGATGGATGATCAAGACCAATGCCTATCTAAGCTAGGAAAATGGAGTCACTAAGAGAAATAAGAGGGTTGCAAAGGGATGATAAACGAGTCTAGTTATTGATGTTACAAACATATAGAAAACTAAAGATGACCCAAATTTAGAAGGTTGGCATTATATGAGAAAGGTCCCTTTGAAAGGTGACCCTACATGTGTTGATGTTTCTAGCATCAAATAGGTGCTTCTGCATAGGTCTAAGTGTCTAGACATGTGGAAGTCATCCAAAAGTCTTTCGACCTTATCAATTACTTTAATTAAAGAAATTACTAAAGTAATTTCCTTTTATAAGAAAAATTTATTTAATCTAATGAAATGTAAAGATTATTTCTATTAGTGAACTAGATGAATTTCAACCGTTGAGCATGTTACTCACCACCTGTGGGTAGTATGTATAGGACAAAAAATTTCTCCTAGAGGGTCCTCAGCAGGCAGCTAGTAGCCCCTTGCAGCCATCAGATAGCTCGATGTGCCATTATCTCCGCCACCTGAGCCAGCCATGTGGTCCCTCGCCCATTTGTTATGAATGTATGTTTGAAGGTGGGCCTCCCGACCACAAAGGTATGGTTTTTCATTGATATAGTTGAGTAGTTTTCCTTACTTGTCATGGGAACTTTTGGGCATGGATTGGTGGGGGGATTCGGTGGAAAGAGTGGGAAAGGTTTGTATTCTTGTCTCCATTGCCTGATTTCGTGGTTAGCCTTGTATCCTAGACCTGCGGGATCTCCTTTAATGGCCATTAGCTTTAGGGTTGGAACTACATGGGAAATCCCGATTTTGGTTGTGTGGCCCCATATACATCTCTCCCTTCCACTCATTTTAATCTCATTCATCATTTTTCACATCTGGGTCCATATAGGGTTAGCCTCCCCCTCACCTTGTCCATACCTTAGGTCGGGCCAAGAACGATGCCCCAAAGGTTGATGCAGCTAAAAAGAAAAGAAAAAGCATAATGTGGCCACTCTCAACAAGAAATGTACCACAAATAAATTTAACACATGGGAAAAAGCCAAACATGAGCTCTACCCCTTGTCCATGGCCATCACCCTGGTTCCTATGGGCCCTAGATGAGCCCCCTCCACATTAAGGAACCCATGATTGTCCCAACCCCTAGTGGGCAATGAAATGCCCCACCTTAAAAGGGGGTATCCATTGCTATATCCTATGCATCATGCTCTCATCCCCTGGAGACCCGAGCAGTGATGAAGAAAAATCAATCAAAGGCAAAATGTATATGAAGAAGGGTGGAAAATAATGGTCGGCGTAACTCACGTACCACGATTTGCTCCGTCCTACACTCATATAACCAGGTGTGGGCTTCCCTTATTATAGCTACCCTTGTACCATGGCATGTGGCTTGGAGCATTCCCTTGATCCCCACTTTGTTCCATCACTAAACCATTTGCCACCTACCACCTAATGGATGTACCATAGACATTTCACCCCCTTTTAAGGTTGAAACCACCTAATAGGGTCCTTGATTAACCCCCTTATTGAGCTTGGAGACACTTGTACATGCCAAAGCCCAATATGGAAGGGCATGCCACCATGAAATGCCCCATTGATTCCATGACTTGTTAGCTCTTTTACTCAATTATTCTAACGATATGTTGTATTGGAAGGAAAGGGGACGCATTGGATCTTATGCAGGATTGCAGGTGGGTCTCCATTTGGGGCTTGGTCTCCCTCTACAGGGTCTTAGCCCTCCATAGGGCCACATTGGCACTTCTAGGGTGAGCGTTGAGAGGCATTGGCCTCCACCATAGCAGAGATTACTTCATGGATCCCCAACATCGCTCATTGGTTGCTCATGTTCTACCTTTTGGATGAGGATGATGCGCCTGGTTCACCATGCCCAGTCAGCTCCGCACTTGCACCATAAACTTGGCAGATGTTCCAGGGCCTAGATGAGGATGTGTCTCACTCAGTGTTATCGGAACCGAACCGGTTCTGAAAAACCAGTCAGTCTGACCGGTTTGGAGGCAAAACCGGTATAAACCGACCCTCCGAGCCAGAAATGACTGGTTCAGTGATACCGGTCCGGTTCGGACCAGTTCAGAAACCGGTTCCACCAGTTCACAAGCCTAGGCATTAAAAATTTTTTTTTTTTTTCTTATTTTTTTTTTTAATTATTATTTTTCCTAGTTACTAACGCTACCCTAGGCCCCCCCTAAAGCTACTTAAACACCCCCACCCCCTCTATTTCACTCACACTATTCATTCAAGTCTCTTGCAATTCTTGAGCTGAGTTCGGTGGGAAAATTCAGAGATTTTTTTGTAGGGTTGTTCTAAGGGAGATTTTTTGTAGATTTGAAGAGTTGATTGAAGTCTTGCAGAGTTGTTGGGTTGGCAGATTTTCAAGATACTTCAAAGATTTTTTTTCCACAAAATCTTTGAGTTTTCTTCAGTGGTTTTTGCAACTAGTGGAAGATTTTTTTTTATTTTGATGGGGTTGCTACATAGTTGATTTTAAAAGATTTTGGAGCTGATTTTCTCCAAAATCTTAGAGGGTAAATCAAGGGCCATGGGAATCAAACCATAATCCCATTGTAGACTTGGATGCTACTCATTCTTCAGATGAGGATAAAGAGGATGATCAGATGATGATTCTGATGATGATTGATGATTGATGATTTGATCATTGATTTATTGTAGTTATAGCTTGTAGTATTGTAGGTTGTAGTATAATACTATGATCTATGATGTTATTTTGGACTATAAAGGCCTTTTAGAGCCTACTTCTTGATGTTTGTAACATTTTTGGTTCAACGATGTTTTGCACTAAGTGCTATTTTGGTTGTACGCAATATTACTTGCTATATAAATGAGAATTTTTGCATATTTGTGTATAAATGGTTTGGATTCATATGGATGCACATGAATATAATTGTTTTTTCTTCAAAATATGAATATTTTGTGTGTTTTTGGTAAACCGGTCTTTTTTCTGATTCCGGTCCGGTTCCGACCGGTTCCTGGTCCACAAGGTTTTCCAGTTCGATTACCAGTTCGGTTCCGATAACATTGGTCTCACTGCAGGAGACAAAGGGAGGGCTTATGTCATCATCCTGGCCCTTACAAATGGTTTACAAGCATTTTCAATCCACTTGGAGACCCATGAGGATGTCCTTGGGCCCCACACTAACTTGGGAGCACCGCAGGGACTTGCTTGGAAAACAAGGGGTCAACCCCTTTGCCACTATGTTCGGAGTCCATTTTATAACCATGGCACACTGTGCACTTCACTATGCCTTCTCAATGACCCAACGACTCATTATGTTGATTATTCTGCCCTCTTAAGAAGTTTATTTTTATGTTTTTGAGCTATCTTGGTGGGTTTGTCACCAAGGGTTGTTATTATTGCACATTATTTTATTATTTAGGGCTTAATTAGGGCAATCAAGCAAATCGAACTCATTAGAGATGGTATAATTGATGAGAGGTGATTCATTTCTCTCATCACCACTTGGATTGGATTAGTATCTCTCGAAAGATTTTCACACTTTTTGCTGGGATTACCTTTTGAAGCATTCTTGATGCACTATGATGTTTGTATTTTCGCTATTTTCTTTAGAGCTTCTTTCTAATGTGAAATTGGATATACTCTCTCTTTCATGTAAGCAGAATTTTGTTGCTATTCTTGTTATCTTACTTATCAAAGGCATGTATCTTGTTATCATTATTCTTGTATGGGTTAAATGTAACGTGAAATTCTTCTGGTACCTTGAATAAGTGATTAAATGCATGCGTTGATCTTAAAGGGAGTGGGTGAATGTTCCTAGAGGCACCTCCCTATTGACCTAGTTGTTTCCCTTAGAGAGGCTAGCAAAGATCAAATAGGGCTCCTTAGCTCCCGAAATTTCTCGATCTATGTGTATCTTGACTCCATTAAGCCCAAGCAATAAGGCATTGATCCTTGTATCCCTTTGGTGATCAAATTGACCTCTTTTTCTTCACTTTCCAAATTTTATGCCTAACCCTAGAGGGTCACCTAGGGCATCAAGTGAAATTCATTTTGGCCATTCAAAACCATTGAATTTTGGTCCACTACTGCGTTGGGATTATCTCTAGGGTTCCTCCAAATTTCAAGCAATTCCGACGATGAAATCCTAAGATATAGCAAGCCCTAGCGCCAAGACCAACTCTTGCCCTAGACTGATTTTGGGTTAGTGTCCTGATAGGGATCATTGCATTGAAATCTCAAAAGAAAACTAGTCCTTAGATCCTATTCCCTGCCCTAATTAGGTCTCATTGGGTGATCAACTACATACCCTTGACCTAGTTTTGGGTCCACTTGGCTTTGTGTGCTCCCGCAACTTTGTAACTCCAATTCCACAAGGATTACATAGAAGCCTCTTATCCATAAGGAATCTTAGGGCTAGGAAGACCCTCGTCAAGGCACATCTTCCAAACCTGGACTCAATAATCCTCTTAGCCCTTCCTAGAGAGCCTGCCACATTGCTTTTGAACAAGCAAGCTGCCCAATTGAGCCTCTCTTGTGAATAGGCCACGGGAAAGATTCTTTGTCCATTCATAGATCCATCCTTCCTTGTGATTCCCCTTATACCGGGTCTCCTCCCATCAGTGAAATTTCGTAAAGAGCAGGGAGCCTTAGCTGAGGTGACAGTGGGCTATCACTCCATTGTTGCCCCTTGACCTAGTAGTTACTTTATAGGATCCCCTCCTAGGACTCCAGCTAGTTTGAGCAGTAACAAAGCGCAAGAAAAGTTGAGATCTAATCTCAACCGTTAATAGCTTTGGAGATTAGGGTTGTGGATTTGGTCAATAACTCAAACTTTTAACAGGAGGGATAGGCTAAGGGAGAAAACATCTTTTTAGCACAAGAGAGTGAGATAGTGAGATCTCAGTAATTGGGTGGAGAAGAACATTCATCCAAGTGTGCAGAGTCCAAGGAAAAGTGCAAGGGGAAGCAAGGGAGAATATCTAGATCATCCAACAAGATCGAAGGGCATATCTACAAAGGGTTTGATCAATGGGATTAACTCTAGGTTTTTGTTGTATTTGCATTTTTCCTCAGAGGGCCATATCCCAATAAGGGATCCCTTGTATGATGAAGATTAATTTAAGAGTAGAAATTTATGTCTGCATGTGTTTGAGATTAGTGTATTATTTTGCTTCCATCGTTATATTTTATTTACATGTTAAAATCTCAAAAGTGGTTTTTATTCACTAGATCTCTAGTAATAATAAATTTACAAGGAATCTTGTAGGTTGATAAATGTCAGTGGTTGGTGTTAGAGAAATTAACATAGTATCAAAACACCATCTCTGATGGAAGATCGGTTTCTATTATTGCACAGATTCAGTGCAAGACGTGATCGCACAAGGGTCATATGGGTTGCAAGTCTCAATCATACAACAACACAAAGTATGTATGATAGCATTGATCATACAAAGATCGAGGTTCATCATATAATGGGTGGTGGGCATCGTATAGTCGTAAGCAGAAAGGTACAGCATATAAGCGGATCACACAAGCCACCAGCATCTTTCGTACACACGCAAGGAAGTGACACAAGAGTCATAGAGTTGTATAATGAGCAAGTACGATAGGTAACAGGTACAAAGGAGTCTGCAGATATGTACTTTGTAGATGACGACCAAGTTGTACAAAACAACGTAAGTGTAGAGCCAGATTCTAGTTCATCTAGTAATGACTAGCAGAGGGCATACTTCAGAAGGAGAGAGAGATCATACCTGTCAAGGGTGTGGCATAAATTATAATTTTGTGGGTGTTTTAAAGGACCAAAACAAATATCCACAAACATTTGTAGCAAATCCATCAAATATGCAAGGAGATCTTAGCAGATCTATGAACCCGCAACAACTTTTTATTCTTGTTTGTGTAAGGACTTAGCACAGGACATTTTTATCAGATCTAGGAATGGCAATAGCTAGCCTCAAACTTGAAGACCAGTTGCATGGAGCGTCTAACTTTATCTTCTGGAAGGCAAGGGTAACCTTGCTTTTAAAGGAGCGTGACTTGTGGCAGATTACAGAGAAGATTGTTTATGTGCCAACAGATGCGGCACTCAAGGCAACTCATGAGAATGACATTAGAGCTCAAAAAGTGATAATGGATGCCATAAATGATCATCTCGCACTTGGTAGAGAAGTAGTCAACCAAAGATATGTTTAAGGCTCTAGTGGACCTGTTCCAAAGTGATAACATGAACAAGAAGAAGATTTTGAGAAACAAGCTCAAATCCATCTAGATATCGAGGTCTGATAATATTACAAGTTATTTCATGAAGATCATCCAAATACGAGATCATCTTGCATCTATTGCAGAGAAAGGGGATGAAGCAAAACTCATCAATTTTACACTGAATGGGTTTACCAAGCCATGGGAACCATTTGTCAAGGGAGTCCACGCTCAAGAAAAACTTCCCAAATACGAGAGGCTTTGGGATGATTGCATCGAGGAAGAGCATTGAGAGGAGTCTAAGGCTAGAAAGCGTGAATATGGAACGGAGAACCTGGCCCTGGTCAATTTGGCCAAGAAGGGAAAAGGGAAAAGATCCAATGGTAACAATGAGGGGCAAACTCAATAAGCTAGAGAAGAAGGACTTAAGCAAGCAAAAGTGCTTCGTTTGCCACAAAAATGGGCATTATGCATCACAATGCTAAGAGAAGAAGGGGAAGGGGAAGTTGCAACATATAGCAACATAAACAGAGGTATAGTGTAATGATTTTGCAACGATGTTCGAGAAGGACTTCTCATTGGTCTCCTATCTATCTACCAACACCATCACCAGGAGTGTGCTCGGTACTCAGACAGTGATGCATCACGCAATATGACAAACCATGAGAGTTGTTTAACAGTCTGACAGAGAGACGCAAGGATTACTGTGAAGCTTGGTGATGATGCCAAGTATGTAGTGAAGGGAGAGGGAACCATTGAGTTCTTGCTCGAGTTAGGAGGAACGTTGGAAGCCAACGACATTCTATTTGTATCGGGATTGAAGCAGAACTTGCTCTCAATCTTAGTGATGGAGTCAAAGGATATGGGATCGTGTTCAAGAATGGGCAGGTGCTCATTCTTCTAGAGGATTCTATCCCAGACACAGTAGTGTGCATCGGGGTTAGAGGGAAACTTATACGTGTTGAAGGGGAAACCTATTTAGGCATTGGTACAAAATAGTGACAACCTGTGTGAGCTATGGGACAAGAGGATGGCACATTTGCACTACAAGGTGTTACCAAACCTAAGGGAGATTGTCACTAGTTTCCCAAATTTCAGTGTTAGGCAACAAGGCGAATGCAAAGGGTGTGCACTTCGAAATAATGCCAAGGCTTCTTTTCAACTAGCAAAAGTAGGTCCAAGGGGATCTTGGAAATCATTCATTGAGATGTGAGTGGATCGATGTCAGTGGTATCAATGTAGGGAGAACAGTACTATGTCACGTTGATTGATGACTATTCCATGAAAACTTGGATCTTCTTCATGAAGACCAACGATGAGATCTTAAGTTGGTTTTGGGAATTCAAGGCCCAGGTGGAGAACCAAACATGCAAGAATATCAAGGACTTCAGGGTAGATAATGAGGGGGAGTACACAGACTTCGAGGATTTTTGCAAGGAGGCAGGGATCAAGAGGGAGATGACAGTCACGTACAACCATCAGCAAAATGGCATAGAGAGATAAGAATCGGCCCATCATCAGTTGTACCAAGGCTATGATACATGACAATGATCTACCTATGTTCCTTTGGGCAAAGTTGTGTAACATAGCAGTATATGTGCAAAATAGGAGTCATCATAAGGTATTGGGGGAGAAGACTCTTGCGGAAACTTTCATAGAGATGAAGCCACAAATAAGACATTTGAGGATCTTAGTTGTCCAGTATATATCCATATGCCTATGGAGAAGAGGACAAAGCTAGAGCCTTTAGGACAAAAGGGGATACTTATTGGGTACAGCAAGACCTAAAAAGCTTACAGAATCTTCATACCAGAGCAAAGAAAGAGAGTTGTGGACAAAGTTGTTAAGTTAAAGGAGAACTTGGCATCTAGGAAGCCTCATAAGTTGCCACCAATAGTAACAAGTTCAAGGAGCAAGACGCTCCAAAGGTAGAACAACGTTCAAAGACTTCCATTTTAGGAAGTCAACCTTCACGTGGGGAGGAGTCGGTACATCCTTCCAGTTCTATTTGGAGATCCAAGTGGTTTGAGTAGACATTGAAGCATGCTCAAAACCATGTTGTGGCTCCTAAGAGCATATTTAGGGAGAGCAAGCCTCCGAAGAAGTTTTTGGACTACATGTCACTGATGAGTAACATCATTGAAGAGGAAGTAGAACAGGAGGCTTGGAAGTAAGCCATGGGGAATGATGATGCATGGGAAATTGTACCGGGACAGAGGCGAAACCACTACTAGGTTGTTCTTCCACAAGAACCCTCCTCACTAAGAGGATGTATTGATGCTTGTAGCATCAAACAAGTGCTTCCACACAAGTCTTCCACATAAGTATAAGTGTCTAGATGTGTGGAAGTCATCCAAAGGTCCTTTAACCTTAGCAATTACTTTTATTAAAGGAATTATTATTATAATATAAAGTGACTTAATCTAATGAAATGCACAGGTTATTTGCATTAGTGAATTAGATGAATCTCAATCGTTGATCTTGTTGCCTCAAAGTCTAGTAGGTCTTGTAGAGGGGTACCATACAAGGCAAGCACTAGACCAAGTGAGAACAATGAGGTAAAGACACACTGTCACCACAGCCGATGCCCCTTGCTCTTTATGTATTTTCACCAATGGGAGGATTCTCGGTATAAGCTCACCTATAAGAGATATTGTAGGCTTAGAGGTTTAAGGTGACATAATAGGCTTCACAAGGATGTCTCAACTTAAGTACAAAACATAGATAAAGAGGCAATTCACAACCCTTAGAGAGGCCAATCTAGGGCACACTAGACCTAGTGCTTGAGTGATAGCATGCAAAATAGGAATATCCTAACGTCAAGGTACGAAGGAAAAGGTCTCCAACAATAAGTATTAGCAATCCAATGGAATATGAAATCTTCAAGAACCCCTTAACTTGAAGCTTAACCAAACTAAAGTTTCTCCTAGGGAAAATAGGTAGGGTAAGAGAAATTATGGTGAAAAATGGATGGATTGACACTAGGGAGATCGATTTTGAGGCAACTAAGTATGATCTTGATGTTGAATCCTTCTATTAGAACCCTGTAATTTACAATATCACAAGGTGACCGTGTACCTTTTCTTTGCAAATTTTTCATACTGTACATAGATGTCAATATTCAAAATCTTTTCCAAAGCAAGAATCAAAGGAAACAAAGGCAGCAGGGAGACAAGGAGCAGCATTAGACCATTAGCGAAGACAAAGGCAGCAGAGAAGCAGTTAAGGCAGAAAAAACAAGCAAAGGCAAAGTCATCAACGTGCTGGGCAAAGTCGTCAACGTGATTGGGTCAAGTCGTGAACGCTAAAGTGGGTCAAGTAGTGAACGAGTCAAAATATTCCACGAACAAACCAAGAAACTAACGGGCATGGCCAAAGAAACAAAATCGGAAAACCACAGCAAAGGAGGAGTAAGAACCGTGGATCTGAGCTTCGACCAATGGCGGAGATTAAATCACATCATCGCATTACAAACCCCTTTTTCATTTCATTTCCCTTAAAAATCATTAAACCTTACCTTTCCGGCTTTCCGCTTCATTTTCCTACTTTACTTGTTTAACCATTGTTTCGCATCACAAATATTACAACTTACCGTTAAAGCGCCCACAAGGTATTCGATTTAACTTGTGATGCGGTTGGCCCCACCACAGCAGCTCCGCCCCCCACTTTCGGCCGCTTGCAATACATATCTTATAACATAAAGCCTCATACACTTACCACATAAACTTTCCGACTTGCGATTGCAATTTGGGTGGGTCCCTCTCCCCGCACTTCGCAAGTTTTAGTATTTAACCCCCGCGCTTATAACTAAACTTCAAGATTTGTGATCTGCCACGTCACTCCGGCCCTCCCCGAAATTCCCACTTAGCGGGATTTAGAATTTACCTCCGCCGCTTATAGCTAAAATTTAAAATGGAGATTTTCGATGCGGTCGGTCCCACTTTCCCCTACCAAGTCACTTACCTTCTCCTCGCACTTCGCATCTTTTAGTGTTTACCACCTCCGCTTACGGCCAAACCTTAAGTTTTGCGATCTGCGAGCTGTGATCTGGTCCCACCTTTCCTCCACGTCACTTCCCATTTCGCATCACATCGCCGATTCCATTTCTTATAACTCAAACTATAAAACATGCGATGTGCGATTTCTTATGGATGCGATAAGGTTCATAACTGAAATCTAAACATTTTCAGGTCCGAGTAAATGGGTTTTTTACGATGTTTTGTGTAGAAAGGGTTAAGTCGAGCATATGAGGTTTGAAACTCATTTTAAGAAGAAATAAGGTCAAACGCGGCAGAAAGGCTCGGGTAGCGAAAAGACACCGAGGGTCGAGTCAGGCAAGGCGTTTTACCAAATTTGTTATGTTATAATGGCCCAAAGGACTTCCGGGGGAAATAAGCCCCAACAAGGCATACGAGCACGGGAGGTCGAGTTGGGCAAAAGGCGTTCACACAGAACACATCAGCATAATCACCCAAATAATGAAAAGTGGCTAGCACTACACAGATTTGATTACCCAACGTCGGTTTTCTGCAAAACAGAGCCGGATGTTAGAGCCTCCATCGGTTGCCTCTTCGTAACCATCACAGCCACCTCCAAGCTTACTATTTGATCTTCCAAGGAGCCATTGAAGTGTTTGGATTTATGAAGAGTTGCCTAGAATTAATTCCAAAGGCGGTGTTGTTGTCAGAGATGTCTGATCAGGCCTTGCATGGCCACACTTGTCCATTTTCTACTAAAATGTAATCAATGAAAGGTTGTCGAGTAAGGAAGGGCAGCCGACTTAGTTTTAGTTAAATACTGCTAGAATTTTCATTATCAAGGGTTGGATATTGTTAGCCCCAACATTGTAAGAACTACTATATTGGAGCACTGTAATTTTGGAGTTGGACATCAATAATCAAAGACTGTTTACAGAATTCTTGAGCTATGTTGAAATGGTGATGTGCTACTTCTCTGTTTAAATGTTTCCGTTGTTTTCTCTGTTGTGCATATGTTCATCTAATTGTAAATCAGAAATTTTAGATTAAGATTTGTTGTCAGAGCACCTTAATTCTATCTGCATTTACAATCTAAATGTTTTCTGCTGAAGTTTGATTAAAGAATTCTTAACTGCTCTTTAGTCAGTACTGAACCTCACTCTTTCTTTCACCTCATAATTCATACAGCTCTTAAGATCCATTTAGCACAGTTAGCTTGCCCTGTGATGCTCTTGAATATTGATGTGCCATTCCAGCCTTTTGACTCCATAGCCCAATGGATTAGTCCCTGCATCCCTATCTGTCCAACCACACCATCAATCAAACAAACAACCCACATCATTGTAACTAGCCTAATATCAGCATTTATAATCATCAAGTTAAATCATAAAAACAGAGAAAGCCCTCTTTGAGTCTAGGAAGGCTAGGTCATGGACTCCAAAGTGGTTTGATGTTGTCCTCTATTGTTTGTTCTTTCCAATCTCACAAATTACTAAGTGATAACACCTTCCAATACCAAAAATTCCTCTCCTAGGAAAATTCGCACCAAGCCCTAGATGAGGTTGCTTATCCTTGAGAGGGCCAAAATTAGAGAAAAGAGGAGAGCGAAATTGAATTTATGGATGAAGTAAAGCTTGATCACCAAAATAACAAGGCCACTACCTAGTCGTTGAGTTGATGGAGTATACAGATGTTAAATATTAGCTAAATCTTGCAAAGGAGTAAGGATATTTTGATGCCCTAACACCAAAACTCTAGCTATTATCTTTGTGAGGGATGAACGACACCCGGGAGAGCTATAACAAGAGTTCACCAAGGAGATTATCATTCACATTCCATACATGAATAATGCATACAATGAGGATACCTAGATTCTATACAGTTTATCTTCAATAGTCAATGGTGCAATAGAAAAACCCTACATAACCGTTACATTCCATACATTAAACATTAAATCAAAAATTCTTCAATAACAAAGCTCACTTACAAGATGAAATGAATATATAATCCAATATTGATCCAAGATAACTTCTCCAAAGACAAGAAAATAGCTCCATTATGCAAAGTGCTCCGTAGATCACATCTCTCCAAATATAAAAGAGGCCAAAAATCTCCTAAGGAGGATCGAATAGTGCAAGTGATGTTGATCCAAAGGAAATGATCCTCTCCTCTATTTATATGAGGATGAGTCCAAATATTAGCCTTAAAGCCCCTAATAACAAGTCAAATCACAAGGAACCCTTGGGTTACAAGCCAACCCACTAGTTTCTGATCATAACTGCAAAATAAGCCCACATGTGTGAGCCGCTAGCCTTCTAGAGATGACGCCATGCATGAAATAGGCTCCAAGTGGCATCTCCAAGTGCTATAAGGTGTCCAATGTGGTGTAGTAGTATGTAAAAAACATGATTTGAAGGTTGGCCCTCAAATCCACCTCAATGGCTCTCCCTGTGGTCCCAAAACCCAGTTGGTGCACCATAAAGTGGTCTCTACAACTTTGCAACTGTGAAAAGTGTCCATCTCTACTCCAACATTGAGAGATTTCTAGGTGCAACTAGCCCTCCCAAGTATCAGAAGGTGAGACCATCCTCATCTGGGCCCTGAATCCACTGCCATCCATCAACTGGTGCTAAGGCCAACCAGGGTGTGTGTTGGGTCCAGGTGTGTCATCCAGAAGAATCATCAAATCTATTGCAAAGTGGCACAGTGTCCTGGGTGCAAGGAGTGCTCCGGGGACTCAACAGCCCAACAGACTCAATGCTTTACTTTATAGTGCCAATATACTTCTCTAATGGTATGTGTACCTATGGGTAAGGTGCCCAAGGCATGGGTTGTTGAACCACCTAACAATCATGACAAAGATTCTAGTGAAAGCAACCAATCATTAGACACAAAAATCATTATTGCATCTAAGTGAACCAAGCTTGAGTGTCATGGACTATCTAATACTTCATACAAATATCCATTTCCAAAATCAGGGCCTTGAACTCGCAATGGTGTTTTGTCCCTAGGTAGGAGTGGCTAAAGGACAACCCTATTAGGTGTTTCCATCCCCTAAGGGGAAGTAACATTTCCTCAGTCCACCATTCAATTGATAGGAGTTAGTGAATAATAATGATGTTGATGGAGGGGATAAGGCTTCATGGCCAAGTGCCATGGTCAGAGGGACCAGCTGACGAGGTTATCTACATCCTGAGTGTATAGATGTGAGGAGGGAACATTCATGCATCCCCTCTTGTGCACCTTTTAGTTTTGCTTGATTCTCTATGTATTATTCCTCATAGCTAAAGGGCTAGGGCTTGCTTTGAATGATATAGCAGTTGTATTAACCCTTAATGGTGAGTCAGTTTATTGCTCATTGGGGTTCGGACATGCAACGGTTCATTTTATGTAGTGGAGCAACATGTGCTCAGGAACCAAAGGATCGCTATAACGAGTGAGGTAGAGTTCATGCTAGTCTTTTGCCCACGTACTAATGTGTATGTTCTTAGCCATCTTTTGCATTTTGATATTCTTTCCTTTTTTTGTAGTGGCCATGATATGCTCATTCTATTTCTTTTAGTTCCATCAACATCCTAGGGTAAAGTTTCTAGGCCCTACCCAGTTATGAGGATGTATCGCTGCCAAATCCCAAATAACTAATGGTCAATTGAACCTGAAGAATGGAGGTGAGATAAGGGCTTGTAATGTATGATGGAAAGTGTAAGTATGACATAGGGATAGATGGAACTACACTATCTCAATTTGGGCTTCTCAAGTAGTGCCCCTCCTATACCCATTGGGCAATTAGGGGAGGTCCCACTAGAATAGGATCGAAGATCAACCCACCATTTATGGTGAGAGAACAATATCAAAGTCAAAGCCCATCCTTCTTCCAGATCACCACATAATCCATATCAAATGCCCTAATACAAGCAAGCATAAGTACCTTTTGAGAGGAAGCCCACCTTCGTCCATGTGATCAAGCTGGATGGGCGAGAAGCATATGGTTGATGCAAGTGGGGTGGAGATATAATTGTTGATTTTTGTAGCATCGTATGTGCTCTAGCATCAAGATTTTGCAGAGAGGCTAAGACACATGAATTCTACAATACTCAGAAATCGTTTTGAGAAATTCCACCCAGAGAGGATTTAATTAAAATAATTAATTATTTTTAATGGATTCCTAAGTTTAAACTTGGGAAAAGGAAATACTTAAAAGGAATTAATTAGATCGGGTGTGAATCTTCTAGATGAAGACAAGGATCGAGTCCAAGCTAATCTTATCCTTTGATTAAACACATCGGATAAGAGATCTAGAGATCGAATTCTCAAGAGAGCAGCGCAGTAGTTGTCGGAGAGAGATCGAGAAGATTTCTTGCAGTGAAGGGCAGGGATAGTTGGCCGAAGGAAGTCTTTCCTGATCTGGTGAATACATTGTAGAGGAGGCATCGAGAGGTTTAGAGAGGCTGCGGAGTGCCACGTTGGGCAGCGCAGAGCTACGTTGAGGCAACGCAGAGCCTTTGAGGAGATCCGCAGATTTTCTAGGGAATAGTAGAGATCTAGTGTCAAGAGCCGAGGTGTGAGATCGGAGGGTCGGAGATTCGAGTTTACAGTCAGCAAATGATCAGCTGGAACGCAGTGGCAACGCAGTGACTGCATGGAGACTGCGTCGAGGCAGTGTGAGGCAAGCCATCCAGAGCCCAGATCAGAGTCAGATCGCCAATGACAGTGTGAGATAATTTCTCACTACTTCTTTGCCAGTTTATTCTTTGTATCAAATTGCCAGATTGGGCATCCAAAGATTTGTATTCAGAAAACTACTGCATAATAATTAAAACCCTCAACTGATGCACCAGTTTTCCCACATTGGGTTTTTCCGGGGACATTGTCCAAAAACAATGGTGTTAATTGTGTGTGTTTATTTCCTTCCTGCTCAATATTTTGTTTCCATGGTATTTTTATGTTGTGAAGGTTGCAGTAGAATTTATTTTGATGTTTACTGTGTAACACCGTAAATAACTTGATTTAGAATTAACAAGTGGAAGAAATAATATCAGTTGTTGCGGTACGGATTCCGATTTAGGAATCTTCACAATAATGGCATATCATCATCTAGTGGTGGTTTTTAGGGGTTGTTGGCTATGTGGTTGGCCAGTTGGCTGCCAAGAATAGGAGAAAAATTTTCTCCTATAGGGTTACCCATTTTTAGTGGGTAATATCTGGCTCCAACTCGAGGACATGAGCTCACCATGGAGCACATGATCCATATGCTCAAATAGGGAGCTCATGAGAACTCCACCAATCCCTGGGATTGCAGACCTATAACCTGCACATTGCAATCAACTTGTTTAGGAGCATGTGCAGTGGATGTAGGGTATCACCCATGTTTTATATGAAGATAATAAATCCGTAAAGAAAATAAATCTAATCCAAATGCAATCTATTCTAGCATAAAACATGATATGAATGATGTTAGAATGCTCGCACAATATGCAATGCAACTACACTAATATGTGGTACCAATATATGCCAATTTCCATCAAAGAAAGTGAGGTGAATCCCTTTCACCGGTGAAGGCAAAAGTTCACCATCAAGCTTAGCAATATAGAATTATCCTACACCTATTTTCCCATGTATCCTAACAAGAATGAGGTCTTTATAAACCAAAACGAGATCACCTATTTGGTATACCCTCTTCGGTTTTTGGACCTGTTGTTTCTTAGGAATGGTTGGATTTGGGTTTGACTTAGGCTTACATTGAGGCTGCACTTGGGGAGTGTCCTTCCTTTAGATGGATTCCCAGAACTAAAGCTTGGTTGGGCTTGATCATTATTCCTTATAGAATATTGAAGATCCTAAATTTTCCACTATTTTCAACAGCTAGCACAAGTTCAACTTTCTTTTTATTAGTAGCATCTTGGATTTGTATACGCTCCAAGTGGAAGTGGGTATCCCCAAGCAAGATATTAAGAGGAGCACTATCATTCACTTTGTTCAAGTGCTTATGATTATCCTCCTCCTCTTCTTGATTGTAAGGAATATTTTTCTAGGAGTGAGGTTCCTCAAAAGGTCGACACCAACGGGATTCTCCTTGTCCAACCAAGTTGGTTGAAGCAAGGGTGTTGGGAACACTTTGTTGAGTGGCATGATCACCCTCAATAGTCTTTTAATTGAAGGAATTATCCTTATTGAATTGATTTTTAGGAGGAAAACTAGGCATAGATCCCCTCTCCCTCTCTATCACGGACATTCGATACATGAGTCTTTTGACTTTAAATGATTTCATTGGTGAACTTATCAAATTGCATAATCGGGTCAACCTGAGAGTTAGGTTTTGTCTTAGGCTCAATCTTGACCATAGGATAATTAAACATATCAATTCCTGCAGCATTCAAATTTTGTTCAATCTCAACAGCGATCTTCTTAGCCTCTGCCAAGTTATTGGGGTTCTTATCTCTAAGGGCACAAGGCCAAATGTCCATGGAGAGATCTAATGTATCTATCAAGAATGGCATCCTCGGAGGGTTTAAATATATTTGGGATCTCTCTAAGGAGCTTATAAAATCTTTGAGTAAATTACTTCACGATTTCCTTCTCAGTCTTGGTCCCTACAAGGAATCTCTCAAGGAGGAGACCTCCATCTAACGTTGAGGCCCATCTCTTCTTGAATGCTTCATGAAAGGTATCCCAATTAGATATGCCTCCTTACGGTAAGTTAAGGTACCAATCTCTAGCATTTCCATCAAATGAGAGGTCAAACAACATCATGACAATGTCTTCTTGCATAATAAGCCTAGCACTCACTGCCTAATAGAATTCATGTATACATTTTTCAACAGTAATTGCATCAGTACCATTGAACCTTGGTATCCACTCATGATACTTATCAAGTAAAGGGTGAGGAGCATCAGGGTGGCTACTTAAATCGAATGGCCTTAAAGTAGCAATAATACAAGGCATATCCATTGTTATGGTAGGGATAGTATTATTGTCAAATAGATTCCTAACAATAGGAGTTTCAAGATTAATGGAAGGAGATTTAGCCTCGGAAGTCTTCTTTGTAGTCCTCTTTCTTGGAGCTATGGTTATGTCGAAAGAACTCCTTAGGGGATGGGGTAGGGTTCGCTTGAGGAGTCGCCAGAAGAGGATCTATCATGTCCTTTGAGATATTCTCTTCATAGGAATGAAGCTAAATCTTCATATTACAAGGCGGTTGACTCAATTCCTCCCCGTCAACGGTGCAGTTGCCTCAAAATCTAGCGATTCTTGTAGAGGGGTACCCTACAAGGCAAGCACTAGACCAACTGAAAAAGATGGGGTAAAGGCCCACTGTCACCGCAACCAATACTCCCTACTCTTTATCGATTTTCACCAATAAGAAGAGTCTTGGAATAAGGTCACCTATAAGATATATTCCAAGCTTAGAGGTTTAAGGTGACACAATAGGATTCCAAAGGATGGCTCAACTTAACTACAAAACAATGATAAAGAGGCAATTTGTGTCCCTTAGAGAGGCCAATCTAGAGCATGCTAGACCTGGGATTTGAGTGATAGCATGCAAAATAGGAATATCCTACGGTCAAGGTACCAAGGAAAAGGTTTCCAACAATAAGTATTAGCAATACAATGGAATATGAAATCTTCAAGAAGCCCTCAAGTTGAAGCTTAACCTAACTAGGGCTTCTCCTAGGGAAAATAGCTAAGGTAAGTGAAATTATGGTGAAAAATGGATGGATTATCCACCAATGAGATTGATTTTGAGGCAACTCAGTATGATCTTGATGTCGAATCTTTCCAATACCAATAATTCCTCTCCTAGGAAAATTTGCACCAAACCTTAGATAAGACCGCTTATCCATAAGGGGGCCGAAATTAGAGAAAAGATGAGAGCGAAATTGAATTTATGGATGAAGTAAGGCTTGATCACCAGAATGATAAGGCCAATGCCTAGTCCTTGGGTTGATAGAATTTATGGGTGTTAAAGATTATCTAAATCTTGCAGAGTAAGGATATTTTGATGCCCATGCACCAAAACCTGTGTTACCGGATCCGCGGGGGTCAAGTGTCGGAATCACGGATCCCCGTATCTGAAACGGATATGGATACTAATCTGGTTGGATCCGCTACAGCATTAATCAAGTTGACGTCAAGCCGGTTCCGAAAGTTTTGGAGCAAGATCTGGCCAACAAATTTCACTCAAACAAGTAAGATGCTTAATTTATGCGCGTTTCTAATTTAATTAACAGTTCCACTACCCTCAATTAACAGTTAAACTGGCATGGCTTCTAATTATGGCGTTTTGCCAAACTTTCTCTGGATTATAAAACTTGACGGTAGGGGTTAGAATTGTATTCTATCGTTGAGCGTTGGTGGAGAGAAATTTGTGATCATCGTGGTCGAGTTGGCTTGCAGCGGTCGAGGTGCTCTGGGCAGCGTTACACTGCATTTGCGTCGTTACCCTCCCTCTACGTCGAGCTGCGTCTACGTGGAGGTGCTCTGCAGGTAGCGCGGGCAACGTTTATATCAGTCAGGACTCAGACCTCTGCAATTTTTGGAGTTCCGGTCGACCTATGGGATATCTGTGCAGCAGTTCCGACAACCTGCATGCGCATGGACAAGTAAGTTTTATATGGTTTTTTTTTACAGTTTTAACATTTGTTTTGTAAATTGTTAAATCGTAGTTTTAATTTAATTTTTAACTTTTAATTTAATTTAATTTAAATCATAGTTTTGTTTTAATTTAATTTAATCGTAGTTTTTTTTTTTAATTTAATTTTTAACTTTAATTTTTTGGTTAAATCGTAGTTTTGTTTTATTTTAATTTAATCGTAGTTTTTTTTTAATTTAATTTTCAAATTTTATTTTTTAAATTTTATTTTAAACTTTAATTTAATTTAAATTTTATATAGTTTTTTTTTTAATTTAATTTTAAACTTCACTTTAATTTCAATTTTATATAGTTTTTTTTTTTTTTAATTTAGTTTTAAACTTTAATTTAATTTCAATTTTATATAGTTGTAAAATAAAAATAAACTTGTAAAATTATTTATATTGAAACAATTTAGAATATTAGATTTTTTTTTGAGACATTAATTATAAAATAACAATTTATAATTTTGTTTTGGTAGTTAAAATTTTATAATTTTACTAATTAAATTTTTTTAATATAAATGCAGATTGATAAACATGGAACCATCACAACATGAAACGATTGAAGGGACAAATGTCAATAGAGATCCAAAATCTCCTTTATGGCAGTATGTCGAAATTCTTGGTAAAAATCCTGGGGGTGGTTCGTACAAATGGAGATGTAGTGAATGCAATAACATTTGAAATGGGTCATATACTAGAGTGAAGGCCCATTTGACTGGCCAAACTAACACAGGTGTGTTGGTATGCACAGGTCCAAATGGTCCAAATGGCCAACCTGGGACAGGTTTAAATCCTGCAAAACTTAAGTTTTATGCATCTTTGCAAGATGCTTTTGATAGGAGATTCACCAAGGGAAAACAACATGTGCAAGTCTCCACAACCAAGTCTTCATTGCCCTCTACACCAGCTGTCACAATTAATAAAAGACCTTCTCTAGGACCTCTTGAAGCAGCGTTCAATAACCAAGGCAGAGAGGTTGCAGATCAGTATGTTGCTCGTTGCATCTATGCAAATGGGCTAGCATTCAATTTGGTGCGTTCTCCTTATTGGCAACAAATGATTAAAGCAGTTAATGAAGCACCAAAAGGATACAAGAGCCCGCACCACTTTGTTAACATTAGAACACCAATTTGTGGATAGACAATTACAATCAATCCGTGATACATGGGCGGAAACAGGGGTGTCCATTGTTTCTGATGGATGGAAAGACCAAAGAAATCGCCCTTTAATTAATGTTATAGCAATATGCCCCCAAGGAGCAATGTTTTTGAAAGCAATTGATTGCAGTAGAGTGGAAAAAGACGCAACGTTCATCTCCACAATTCTTATTGATGCAATAGAAAGTGTGAGGTCAAAAAATGTTGTCCAAGTTATCACGGACAATGCAAAGGTTTGTAGAGCTGAGGACCTAATTGTGGAGGGTCAATACGATCACATCTTTTGGACTCCATGTGCAGTGCATTCGTTAAACCTTATTCTTGCCAAGATTGGTGAGATTCAGTGGATCAATGAAATATATGTAGCATCAAAGGAGATCCAAATGTTTATCACCAATCATTCGATGTCCCAAGCCATATATCGGAAGTTTGCGAAGTTGGAGTTACTAAAGGTACTCAATTTTTAAGCAATGTTATACATTATAATTTATGAATTCTTAATTTTGACTATTTTTTATTTTATTTCTAATTTGAAATTTGACTTGTAAAAACACATGTAGGTTGTTGAAACTCGTTTTGCTTCCCACACTTAGTCATAAAGAGGCTTGTGGAGGTCAGACAAGCATTATAGGCAATGGTCATTGACCCTCTTTGGGAATCATGGAGGACTTCAACTTCTGATAGAGGACAAAGAATAAAGTCTATCATTCTTGATGATGCATGGTGGGACAAGGTCCAATACCTTTTGAAGTTCACAGAACCAATCCTAACCATGATCAGCGCATTTGACACAGATATGCCTTGCTTGGGGGAAGTCTACGAAAACATAGATAGTATGTTGGAGAGGATACATGAAATTATCAAGGCAAGTGAGCGTGACCCCTTTGAAGTATTTTACAATGAAGTGAAAGACATAGTTACAAAAAGGTGGAACAAAATGACCACGCCATTACACCTTTTGGCATATGCACCACACCCCAAATATTATCATTCCAAAATATTGTCTTTACCAGGTAGAGCAGCTCCAAACAGAGACTCTGAAGTGGTACAGAGATATAAGAAAGCGTTGAGGAAAATCTATAGGGAGGTGGGAATTGCAAAGGAAGTACGTGACGAATTTGGAGCATTTGTACAATCCAGTGGGATATTTTCAGATCCACTAGCCATGGATGATCGAGGACATATAAAACTTATTACTTGGTGGGGCTTCCATGGTGGGGACAGCACTTATCTCTCATCTCTAGCCACAAGGTTGTTATCGCAAGTTGCAAGTTCTTCATCAGCTGAGAGGAACTAGAGTACATATGGCTTCATCCATTCAGTGAAGCGAAACAGACTGGGAGCAGCGAAGGCTGAGAATCTTGTATATGTTCATTCCAACCTTCGCCTCCTATCACATTCTAGTCCAGAGTATAAGAAGGGTCCAAGTAGGATGTGGGATGTGGAACCTGAGATATCTGACTTAAACATGACATTGAATGCCATGACTCACATTAATCTACTTGAGGATGCTACAAAATCAATTCCTACTTCTACGACAACATTTGACATTCCTGGCCCACTATCGTCTATTCATGACGTGGAGTTGCAATATGCAGAGGATGATGATGTAGACCCATTTCAAGATTTGTAGACAAACTTACTTTATATTTTCATATTAATAAAGTGATCATTGATGAAACACTCATTTTGTATTTACTACTATCGTTTTTGTATGAGGCAAGATTGCATCATTTCAGTGTTCAAATTCATAAATTATCTAATATTTTTAGTTTTATTGTTGTGATTCATGAATGGTTTTGATTTTTAACATCAAATATGTTTTCTAAAATTTTAAAAATATTATTATATATTTTTCTGCCTGTCGTATCCTCGCTGTATCCGGATCCTGGCTTTTCAAAAATCCAACAGATCCGTATCCGTATCCTGGTAACTTAGACCAAAACCCTAGCTATTATCTTTTTGAGGGATCAAAGACACTTGGGGGAGCTATAACAAGAGTTCGCCAAGGGGATTATCATTCATATTCCATATATGAACAATGCATACAATGAGGATATCTAGATTCTATACAATTTATCTTCAATAATCAATGGTGCAATATAAATATTAAAAACCATAGATAACCATTACATTCCATAAATTAGACATTAGATCAAAAATTCTTCATTAACAAAGCTCACTTACAAGATGAAATCCATGTATAATTCAATACTGATCCAAGATAGCTTCTCCAAAGACAAGAAAATAGCTCCATTATGCAAAGAACTCAATAGATCACATCTCTCCACAGATAAAAGAGGCCGAAAATCTCCTAAGGAGGCCAAATAGTCCCAGAGATGATCATCCAAATGAAATGATCCTCTCCTCTATTTATATGAGGATGAGTCCAATGATTAGCCTAAAAGCCCCTAATAACAAGTTAAAACACAAGAAACCCTTGGGTTACAAGCCATCCCACTAGCTTTTGATCATAAGTGCAAAATAAGCCCGCACATGTGAATCACTATGTAATATCCCAAACGAGATATATTTTGCTACAATTGCAGAATTTGATCTCAACCCAAATTTCATCATTAAATTATCATCCATTTAAAAGAAGATTGCCATGTAAAATAAAACATATAAAGTACATGAATTCCATAACACAAGAATGCAGAAAATAAACTCAACTTTATTATAATATGAACTAGGGTTTACATGATGATACCATCAAATAGTTGAGATGGGAAACTGGCCTCAAAATCTACTCCAATGTAGTGTTGGCCCTCCAAAATTGAACTGAAATGTCACTGCTGAGCTCTCATGTGAATTCTGGATGAATTCACCAAGGGGAGATGGGTACTCGCCCAATCTCTCTCAATCACCCTTGGGTTTCCGTCCTGGGGCTACTGCTGAAGTGGAGAACTGGGTTCTCAATCTCATACAAGAAGAAATATCAAATCCAGGATGTCCTATGATGGCCTCCTCCTCATCTTTTTATAGATCTGATGGACCCCTCTAGAAGCTCCTATTTTATTATTATTATAATCATTGAGCACATTTCCCTTAATTAAAATATTCTTTTTAATGTGGGAAAATGATCAATTGGCCACCATGTCTACTCAAGTTTCTGAAAATCACTTCTAGCCATCCCATCCTAAAGATCTTCTTGTTTCGATTTCAACGAGCTATTACACTAAGGTGTTCTGCCAAGAATCCCTCCCAAAATGCCACCTTAGACGTAATTAATTGAATTAGGCCCATTAATAACTCATTTTTTCAAAAGTTGTCGGAATGCAACGGAACAAAAGGCAAATTGTGTGGATGATGGAATATACCAAGTGAATGCCATCGGACCTCATAAAAACTCCTCAAAACCCCTCCAAAAGCCCCCAGGGCCCACCGATGACACCAACTTGCACTTGGGACCTCTCTGCCCCCAACTCTGAAAGTCCATCCTAACCATGTCATAAGGAACATTACAAATCTTCCGCCCCAAGATTGCTTGCCCTCAAGCAATCCAATCTTTGGACCAGTCTGTTGGCCCGATGCAACTAAGACCCAATGCCCGGATCCTATACGAACAGTTGGGTGATGCTATGCCTCTGTGTCAACCCACCAGGAACAAACCCCTCAATCCCTGGATCCCAAACCAATCTCTGACTAAGCATGTCATCAACAAATCTTCCTAGATCCTAATGCCACCAAGAAGAGGCATCAATGCTCCACGGCTCTTGCTACACTATAACTCTGGCTGAGAATGTTGACCCACCGACTGCATACCAACTCATCACCTCTCTCCAATCCAACCCCTGACTCAATCTAATGCTAATCCTACTCTCCTGATGCCGAGGTGGAGTGTTGAAGAGTTGTCAACCTGTATCCCACTGCCAACTGGAACCTATAGTACTCGTCATGTCTAAGAGTCCCTGCTCCACTATGCCCCTGACTAAGAATGTCGTACCATCAATAGGATACCAACTCACAATCTCCTGCCAATCTAATGTATGGACACTTGTGTAAGGAATAAGTCGACTAGGCCGATACCGATCCATGCTCAACTCTTGATGTTCTGCCTAGTCAACAAGAAAATTTTGTTCAAGAAACCCTGCCTTTCCCCCTATAATGGACAAAAGTGGACAAGTTGTGCTACAAGCCCTGTCTATGTACTCCTGGAGAGGGTTGTTGCTTGAAAATGTTGCAGCTTTGCTGGTTGCGACTACATCTACTTGGACCTCATCAATGGGTAGACCCCAAGATGGATGCATTGTTGTCTCCCTCGCCTGATAGGAAACTCCATGCTCCTCTAGTCCAGCAATCTCCTGCAAAACTGTCTTTTCAGACTCCTACACCTCCAGAGGACATGTGTCTGCAGATACTGCCACCCTACTATTTGTTTGTACATCTGCCTAGTCCTCATCAATTGTTGATCCCAAGGGTGGCTACTCATCCTCCTCCTTCACGGGCTCAATATGATCCTCCAACTGGCTCTCCCCAAAAGGCTCATCATGCACATTGTGCATATCATCCTCCTCAACTGATTCATGCTCCACCATATGCTGCTCACGTTGAATCATCACGGATGACTCATCATCCTGAATGTCTCCCATAGGGTCCATTGATTGCTCACCATACATACCGGAATATAAATTTGGTTTGTTGTCAATGACTCCACATGACTGGTCATGCTCCCCAGAGGCATCCTCGTATGACCCTATGGACTTCTCCAAAGAAGAGTCCTCATCCTGACATACAGCAGGAATATCCTCATACTCTACCTCTGCCATCTCCTCTACATCTCCCAAGCACGAGTGATCAAGTCCCCAAGGTTCCTTGCAGATGAAGCAAAGCCCCTTCTTCCTCAACACATTCCTGCTACATGGTTGGTCAGCATAAATCCACAACAACTCCTCCTAGGTCAATCGTCTCCTGAATAGTCCAATGTTTTGCTCAACTAACCTTTCAGCTGGTTCATAAGCAGCAGGTGAAACCAATTGTTCCTCCCTCCAAATGGCCAACAACTTAGACTGCAACCTCCTGCAAATGGCATCATGGCAAATGAATTGCATGCGTGTCATGACTGTATCAGGATGATGTTTCCTAATGCTAAAGAAGCATTGGAACATCTGCAGGATCAAATCGTCACGCTCTAGCTCAAACATGAGGTCATAAGATCTAACCAAGGCCATGACTTCCAGAATCTATAGCCTCTTCCCAAAGGTAGGGCCCTCACTGTTACCCAAATCCTGAAAGGTCTCTACCATCAGTCTGAAGACTCTCCTCGTAAGGCCATCATTGTAAGGAGGTATAGATGCAGTCAACATCATGATACTACTAAGACAAGAAGCAACTGGAAGTTTGACCACTACACAAGGATTCTCCAAAACTTTGTGTTGTATGAGAGCAAGCATGGCTAGTTTTAGAGCCCAAATCAAGCTCTTCCCATCTAACTGATGCACCTTGGAGAGGAGTGAAGCAAGTTCTTCCAGCTTGAGAATGGATTTTGCTGTAACCCCCACGACTCTCAAATTTGTCCCAAGTGCAAGAATTTTGTGTGCCAAATCATCTTCTTTCTGTGGTTGTACCTGCTGTAGCATAGAAAGTATCCCCTTGGAAAGGGTGCTATTGAATGCTACTGCTGATTTATTAAGGGATTTGATGAAGGTTTGATCCATGTTTAAGTTGAAGAATGTCAAGCACAATAAGCTTTGATATATCCAACTAGCACTGATAACTCCTCATGAGGAATGACTAATACATGCCTAGCAAAACAATGGTTATGACCAAACAACAACAATAGAATTTTGTCATAGGCAACAATTCTGCTCAACAACAACCTCTCTCTCTACTTTCAAATATACACATCTCATCAAACTCTAGACACCAGCAAAATAGTTCAGCTCACCCAATCAAGACACTGATGGCAGTTTATATATAAGAACAACAATGATAGACAAGCAAGGCAACAATGACGTCTGGAATGGACTAGAAGGATGGTAAGCCCTTTGAGCAAGTTTGTATCTCTTTATTCTCCCAGCAAGGCAGATTCCACGTCTAGTTCCTTATGGTAGCCATAAACCAGCTCTTGGAATTCCAGGCACTCTCGAAACAATGTAGTTAATGGGCTGCTATAGCCCTCTAAAAATACATCTCTTTCCTTTGCCTCATAAGCTACAGATGCCCTGTGAGATACTCCTTAAATTTGCTTGTAATTTCACTGTTTCTCCTGGGCTAATAGTTATTTTCTCCGGTCAAGAGTTTAGTCAAACAGGATATAGGCAAGTTGTTGTAGAAGTAGATGAAAAGAGTTGGTCAATTGTAATGAACGGAAGAATAACAGAGGGAATTCAAATGGTTGAGCACAATTTTATTCAAACCCAGAAATGCACCTCTAACTACTGATATAATTTGAATTTCAATAGTCTTGAGCAGGAACAAAGAGATTATAAAACAGTGACGTACCAGAGCAATGGAACCTGATTATACAATTTGTGGAGAGACCCAACTCAAGATTTGGCTCAGAGATTCACTTCCACAGTGCTGCCAGCGATGAATGCGAGCCTCCAGGTAATATTTATGACACTACAACCAACAATGACCTCAAACTTTGTCACAATAGAGATGGCACCCTCCAGAGGAGTGTCTCTTCACACTTAGAAATGGCTCTCAGTCAAAGTGAGTACCCAGCAGTCTAACAGTGATCGCGTCCTCATGATAATAGCAGCTTGAACCCCTTTGTGTGCAGACCCCTTGCTTAAGATATCACAGGCACAGGCTTACAGGTGATTGCATCGTCTTCTCCAGTCCGAACCTCTAATTTGGATAGTGCCCATAAGCAACAAAGATAATGGTGGTCTGTTCTGTGTGTAAATACTAGTCAGTCTCACTTTTTAACACGCCAGCAAGCTAAGGAAGGGCCTACGGCCTCAACCAGAGATAGGAACACAGTTATTCTAGTGCCAAATGCATTCTCCAAACAAGGTAACTTGTACGACATTTAACTGGGCCCACTAACAATTATTCAGTGGGAATATCGTGCTCTGGTACCAAAGCCATCCCAAAAGAAAAACCTCCGGACTCCTGTCTCTGCTTAGATGAATGACTAGAATATAATTCAGCACTCTGTGACTGATTATTCTCTACCAATGACCCAGATGTTTTCTCTTCAATACCCTCTCCTGTCAAAGTTGTTGACACGACTTTAGTTCCTAGGACCAGTTAACCTAGGACCTGATGCTGACCTGAAACCTTCTTTCCATTATATCCATTTGGAAGTGTATGAGTGTTGTACATTCCCTGGCTGAAAGCACATATTTAATCCTTTAAGAATCCCACTCCTTGAATAATTTAGTGTTGTACATTCCCTGTCTCAAGGCACATATTTAATCCTTTAAGAATCCGACTCTTTTAATAATTTCTGCCTGCGAGTGAGACCCGGTCTTTGCTTAAGGAAGGGACTCGACCTCTCTGGAGGATGGGATTTGACCCTCTTCCAGCAAGGGTGATTCAGTGCCTGCGTCCTTGACTGTTTCCACCGAGAATTTGTTCCGACACTCCACTAGGGAAAAATCGACCCCAACACTTGCATCTCCCACACACCAGAATTTCGACAGCCAAGATTTGAAAATACGGGCTCGATCTTTGGAAAATAGTTTGGCTGACAAATCACTTGGTCCAAGCAGCAATACTTTGCTCACAATACTGGCACGTCATAAAAATTTCCAACTAAGTTTTGGTTTGGCCAACGAATAAGATAATGCCCCCTTTTATATAGTATAACCTTTGAATAACATTTGTTCGCAAACCTTCAATATTTTAATCGTTAATAATTTCCCCCTTCAAAAATCAAACAATTTTGTTTTGGGCACGATTCGGCCAAATACTATGGGTCTCCTATATAACCTTGGAATAAAAATTCGCCCCTTTTAAAATAATTTGATCAACAACATTTCGACTTCTCACAAATGTGTGAATCATTATTATACGAGCAACATTTTCAAGTGTTCTTCTGCCACGATTTGGTTTCTTCGGCAACGATATATTTTCTGCAATAAAAATTGGCCTCAACAAATAGAATTTGACACCTTTAAAACAAAACTCTCAAACTTGGTTGTTTCTGCTTCTCTTTTTTATTTTCTTCTTTTTTCTTTTCTTTTTTTAAAATTAACCTACAACTGAGCCAAGACCAAGGTTCTGATACCACTGTAATATCCCAAACGAGATATTTTGCTAAAATTGCAGAATTTGATCTCAACCCAAATTTCATCATTAAATTATCATCCATTTAACAGAAGATTGCCTTGTAAAATAAAACATATAAAGTACATGCAATTCCATAACAAAAGAATGCAGAAAATAATCTCAGCTTTGTTATAATATAAACTAGGGTTTACATGTTGATACCATAAAATAGCTGAGATGGGAAACTGGCCTCAAAATCTGCTCCAATGTTGTGTTGGCCCTCCAAAACTGAACTGAAATGTCACTATTGAGCTCTCATGTGAATTCTGGATGAATTCACGAAGGGGAAATGGTTACTCGCCCAATCTTTCTCAATCACCCGAGGGTTTCCGTCCTGGGGCTACTGCTGAAGTGGAGAACTGGGTTCTCAACCTCTCATACAAGAAAAAATATCAAATCCTAGATGTCCTCTAATGGTCTCCTCCTCCCATTTTTATAAATCTGATGGACCCCTCTAGAAGCTCCTATTTTATTATCACTTTAATCATTGAACACATTTCCCTTAATTAAAATATTCTTTTTAATGTGGGAAAATGATCAATTGGCCACCATATCTCTGTTGAGATTTTGAGTATTTGGGGTAGCATCAGTTGTGCTCTAGATCCCAAATTTTGGAGAATGACTAGAGTACACTTGATCTACAAGACCCAGAAATGGATTTGGGAAATTTCATCTAATTTAAGAAATATTAAATTAATTAATTATTTTAATGTATTTCCTAAGTTAAAACTTAGGGAACTTAAATAATTGAAGTGAATTTAATTAAACATGTGATGAAATTGTCTAAAGTCACACGGATCAAGCTTTCTTTTCATCTTAGCCATTGATTCAAGCTTTGATCATGGTCGTTGGTTTCCCAACGAGAAAAGTATAAAGGAAAGGCTTGGGTTCATTTCTAAAGACACACAGAGGCAGCGCACTGAAGCTAAGCTGAGATTCTAGGGCGGGTTTGCTAAGAATTCTCAGAAGTGTTTCAACTGCAGAGAGGGGAATTTAGACCAAGGGGATGATCTGATCCCAGGGTCTAGAATCAGCAAGAGACAGAGATCAACTCAAAGAGGCAGCACAGAGAAGCAGGAGGGCAGCAATAGGAAGGGCAGCAACTTGTGCTACGCAGGTGTTGCGCAGTCCCTCAGGGACAACGTAAATTGTTGCAGGAAACCCTCAAGGGTTATGTAGAGACCCTAAGGGGCAGCGTAAGACCTGCGTCACCCTATCTGTGGTAACGCAATCCTTTCCGAAGCAGCGTTGAGGGTCAGAGGGGCTTCAGAGGTTGACGCAGAGGGTTCAAGGGCAACGCTAGGGTTTCTAGGCCCTAATTTTGGCTGAGTTCTGTAAATCTTGTTTGAGGGTGTGGATCAGTCATTATTTTGGCCCTAGATCATCCAGCGAGCTGTAGATCTATTATTTCTCTATCGGGTTTTCCAGATCTAAAACCCAGGCTTGTTGTATTCAGAAATTTCTTAATAATAAAACCCTCCAACAGCCAAAGATCAGTTTTCCCGCATTGGGTTTTTCCGGGGACTATTTGTCCAAAAATAACTGTGTCACTTTGTCTATGTGTGCATGAACTAGTTCTAGATCTGGATTGGTGGAGATCTGTTATGTATTTTGCTTCGATTTTAACTTGAATTTATTCAGTTAATAACTTGTCTAAGTAGGAGGAGCATAACCAAATAAACAGAAAATAATTTCTGCATAAAGAGTAAAGATTCAGAAATTTCCACATGGAATCGGAGCAATTGCAGATCTGGGAGGGTCACTAGCAAGAGACTGAAGGTTCTAGCTGCAAGAAGCAACTGGAAAAGCAATAGAAACGCAGATCTGAAGGGACAGCGCAATTTTCAGAGGCAGATTCACGCAAAGGGAAGGGTGACGCACTCTAATGCTGTCTCCTAGCAAGCCCACGCAATTACTGCGCGGAGGCAGCTCAGAAACAGCGTTGGATTAGTCTGAAGCCTGCTAGTGTGATGCATATCTGAATCTGTCAGATCCAGAAAAGACTGAAGAAAAGCTGCAAAAATTCAGAAGGTGCTGGTGGGGTTAAATTTCTGAAGTTTTCAGATTTTTAGCCTAAGCACTAGTGACAAAGAGTGGGAGGAGATCAGCTTCTCAGAGAGTTTCTAGCCAAAGAAACTTGCAGTTTGATCAGAGGATCAAAGAGAGATGAATCATAGTTGATTTGGAAGATTTCCAAGGAGGGAAATCAGTTGTCAGGGGGAGCAAAAAGTTCTTGTTTCACCAAGGGCCTTAGATCCATTTCTCTAGCAAAGAGAAAAGGAAGTTCCGACACATTCTGAGCAGATGGCTCCTCATGGACTGCATGATCAGGCCAGGCTGGATGGCCTCTCAAACTTTTCAGACTTTTCAGTTTGGAAGGCAAGGATCCTGATAGTCCTTGAAGGATACAATCTTAGAGACCATGCAAAGCAAACTCTGGCCACACCGACAAATCCAGATCTCCTTTGGAAGCATAAGGAGGCTGTTGGCCATGCCAAGCTGTTGATTATGGATGGAATCAAGGACCATATTGTACCACACTTAGCTGAGAAGAAGATAGCTAATGAGATGTGGAAGGCCTTAATCTCCCTATATGAGGGAAAATCTGTCCAAAGGAAGATGTTGTTAGAAACACAGATGAGGTCATTCATGATGGCCAAGGGAGAAGACATGGAGCATTTCCTCTTCAGACTGCAGTCGATCAGAGATCAATTGACTGCAACTGGTGCTAAGGCAGAAGACGATGTGATGGTGAAGACTGCCCTCAATGCAGCCACGAATGAGTGGGAAACCTTTTTCCAAAGTATCTTGGGCAGAGCGGACCTCCCAGATTGGGACAGCTTGTGGTCAGTTCTGCGTCAAGAAGAACTCCGCAGATTCACCAAGAAGCAATATAGCTCTAGATCGAGCAAACTGAAGAAGGAAGATGAGGAATATGCAGCCTTGGCATCGAAGAAGCAGTCAAAGAAGAAGAGGGATCTCTCAGAGATCAAGTGCTTCCAGTGTGGTGAAATGGGACATTTTGCCAGCAATTGTCCTCAGAAGAAAAAGGACAAAGAAGCCTCTTCATCCAAAGTTGTTGTGGCAGATGATGGGTCGGAAGATGATGCAGCCATGAGTGCTCATGAACCACGGAGGTGGGGTGACATGGATATGTAGAGAAACTACATAGAAGTAAGGCAGGATCCTTGAGCAGCTCGTCTCTTGGATCACATGCGAGCTACGACAGCCTTAAGACAGTAGCGGGACAAGTGGAGCAGTGGGTGTATAGATCACAGATGAAGCAAAGGTAGATCCGAAGACTGGAAGGAGCAGCGTAGAGCAGAGCAGCAGCAGCGCAGAGGCTGATGTGACTTTAGCAGCGCAGAGTAGAGCTGCTTACGCAATGCAGAGCTGCAATAGCGCAGAATGCTTCAAAGGGATAGCGCAGTGTAGCAGCAACGTGAGAGATTTCAGCACAAGGGGCTGATGTGACTTCAGTAGTGCAGAGGGAGTCTGCGTACGCAGTGCAGAGTTGTAGTTGTGCATCATCCTTCAAATGCCAGCACAAATCTGTAGCCTATGGAGCTTCAGTGATGAGGATGCAACCCATCTGACTTGCCTGTCAAAGATTGGGCAGAAGATTCAGTTGTTTCTCTCAACAACTGAAGTTGCAGTGCAGCAGATCAGCAATGGCAGTGCTATGAGCAGCACAGATGCAGCATATTGAGAGGGAGTTGCAGTACAAAGGTTGCAGTGGCAGTGGCAGAGTCATGGGCAACAGTACAGAATGGCAGCATCAATGCAAAGTTGAGTGGCAACAGGCCAAGCTTTAGCAGCACAAAACGAGTGCCCAAAATCTTGTAATGCATAGTGTTATGTATTGCTAGAGCACACCCTTGATGCTAAAAGGGAGTGTTGAGATTTTGAGTATTTGGGGTAGCATCAGTTGTGCTCTAGGTCCCAAATTTTGAGGAAGGACTAGAGTACACTTGATCTACAAGACCCAGAAATGAATTTGGAAAATTTCATTTGGTTTAGGAGATATTAAATTAATTAATTATTTTAATGTATTTCCTAAGTTAAAACTTAGGAAACTTAAATAATTAAAGTGAATTTAATTAAACATGTGATGAAATTGTCTTAAGTCACATGGATCAAGCTTTCTTTTAATCTTAGCCATTGATCCAAGATTTGATCATAGCCATTGGTTTCCCAACGAGAAAAGTATAAAGGAAAGGCTTGGGGTCATTTGTAAAGACACAGAGGCAGAGCACTGAAGCTAAGCTGAGATTCTAGGGCGGGTTTGCTAAGAATTCTCAGAAGTGTTTCAACTGCAGAGAGGGGAATTAAACCAAGGGGATGATCTAATCCCAGGGTCTAGAATCAGCAAGAGGCAGAGATCATCTCAGAGAGGCAGCGCAAAGAAGCAAGAGGGCAGCAGCAGGAAGGGCAGCAACTTGTGCTATGCAGGTGTTGCACAGTCCCTCAAGGACAACGTTAATTGCTGCAGGAAATCCTCAGGGGTTACGCAGAGACCCTCAAGGGCAGAATAAGGCCTGCGTCACCCAATCTGGGGTAACGCAGTCCTTTCCGGAGCAATGCTGAGGGTCAGAGGGGCTTCAGAGGCTGACACAGAGGGTTCAGGGGCAACGCTGGGGTTTCTAGGCCCTAATTTCGGCTGAATTCTGTAAATCCCGTTTGAGGGTGTGGATCAATCAATATTTTGGCCCTAGATCAGCTAGTGAGTTGTAGATCTGTTATTTCTCTGTCGGGTTTTTCAGATCTGGAACCCAGGCTTGTTGTATTCAGAAAATTCTTAATAATAAAACCCTCCAGCAGCCAGAGACCAGTTTTCCCGCATTGGTTTTTCTGAGGACTATTTGTCCAAAAATAACTGTCACTTTGTCTATGTGTGCATGAACTTGTTCTAGATCTGGATTGGTGGAGATTTGTTATGTGTTTTGCTTCGATTTTAACTCGAATTTATTCAGTTAATAACTTGTCTAAGTAGGAGGAGCATAACTAGATTAACAGTAAATAATTTATGCATAAAGAGTAAATATTCAGAAATTTCCACAGTGTCCTCAGGTTACTGAAAAATCACTTCTAGCTATCCCATCTTGAAGATATTCTCGTTCTGATTCCAATGAGCTATTACACTAAGGTGTTCTGCCAAGAATTCAACCCGAAATGCCACCTTAGTCGTAATTAATTGAGTTAGGCCCATTTATAACTCAGTTTTTCAAAGTTGTCAGAATGCAACAGAACGAAAGGCAAACTATGCGAATGGTGGAATATATGAAGTGAATGCCATCAGACCTCATAAAAACTCCTCAAAACCCCTCCAAAAGCCCACAGGGCCCATCGATGACGCCAACCTGCACCTGTGACATGTCTGCGCCCAACCCTGAAAGTCCACCCTAAACATGTCATAAGGAATACCAGAAAAAGGAACATTACACACTAGCCATCTAGGGTTGACATCATGCATGAAATAGGCTTTAAGTGGCATCTCCAAGTGCTATGAGGTGCCCAACGTGGCGTAATAGTATGTAAAAATCATGATTTGAAGGTTGGCCCTCAAATCCACCTCAATGGTTCCCTATGGTCCCAAAATCCAGTTGAGCTACCAGAAAGTGGTCTCTACAAGTCTCCAACTGTGAAAAGTGTCCATCTTTGGTCCAGGGTTGAGGGATTTCTCGGTGCAACTAGCCCTCCCAGGTCTCAAAAGGTGAGACCATTCTCATCTAGGGCTTGAATCAACTGTTATACATCAACTGGTGCTAAGGTCGGCCTAGGGGCATATTGGGTCCAGGTGTGTCATCCTAAAGAATCATCAAAGCCATTGCAAAGTGGCACAACATCCTGGGTGCAAGGAGTGTTATGGTACATATATGATATGTTGGTGCTACTACAAAACCCAAGAGTCTCAATGCTTCACTTGATAGTGCCAATATGCTTCTCTAATGGTTTGGGTACCTGTGGGTAAGCTGCCCAAGACATGGGTTGTTGAACCACCTAACAATCATGACACAGATTCTAGTGAAAGCAACCAATCATTGAGACAAAAATCATTATGGCATCTAAGTGAACCAAGCTTGAGTGTCATGGGCTATTTAATACTTCATAAAGGATCCCTTTCCAAAATCAGGGCCTTGAACTTGCAATGGCATTTTCTCCCTAGGTAAGAGTGGCTAAAGGACAACCCTATTAGGTGTTTCCAGCCCCCAAGGGGAAGTAACATTTCTTCAATCCACCCTTCAATTGATAGGTGTTAGTGAATAATAATGATACTGATGGAGGGGATAAGGCTTCATGGACAAGTGTCATGGTTAAAGGGACCGTGTGACAGGGATATCCACAGCCTGAATGTACAGATGTGAGGGAGCATTCGTGGATGCATGAGTCACCAACTCAAGCTTTGTTTTTCTACCCCTCTTATGCACCTTTTACTTTTGCATGATTTTCTTTGTATTACTACTTGTAGTTCAAGGGTTAGAACTTGATTTGAATAATATAGCAGTTGTATTACCCCTTAATTATGAGTCTGTTTATTGCTCATCGAGGTTGGGAAATGCAAGGGTTCCTTTTTATGATGTAGTGGAGCAACATGTGCTCATGAACTGGGTGATAGCCATAATGAGTGAGGTGGAGCTCGTGCTAGACTTTTTCCCACGTGCAAATGTGTACACCCTTGGCCATCTTTTGCATTTTGATATTCTTTCCTTTGTTTTGATGTGGCCATGATATGCTCTTTATGTTTCTTTTAGTTGCATCAACCTCCTAGGGATAAGTTTCTAGGCCCTAACCAGGTATGAGGATGTATGGGTCTGAAATCCTAAAGAACCAATGGTCAGTGGAACCCAAAGAACGGAGGTGAGATAAGGGATTGTAATGTGCGATGGAAAGTGTAAGTATGACATAGGGATAGATGGAACTATGTTATCTCAATCCCAGGTTGCCCAAGTAGTGCCCCTCCTATACCCATTAGGCTATTAGGGGAGGTCCCACTGGACTAGGATCGAAGATTAACCCCCATTTGAGGTAAGAGAACAAGATCACGGTCAAAGCCTATCCTTCTTCCAGATCACCCCAGTATAAATAAGCATAAGCACCATGTTGCCACAAAATCTAGCCATCCTTGGAGAGGGAATCCCTACAAGGCATAAACTAGACTAAGAGACAACAATGGGATAGTGGCCCACTGTCACCATAGCGAAAACCCCTGCTCTTTACGGATGTCCATCGATGGGAGGAGTCTCAATTTGTACTAAAGTTCACCTGAAGTAAATGTTTTGAGTGTAATACAAAGTGACTTAACTAGATATTCAACAAGAAAGGCTCAACAATGGTACAAGGCTCCAATGGAGGCAATTTCCTTTCTATGAAAAGGCCTAGAAGAAAAAGGCACAAGACCTACGATTTTGTAGATTTGAAGAGTGTTGGAGTATCCACGTATCAAGACTAAAAAAAGATTTCCAATGGTGTGAAATAGCAAGACCAAGGCTCATGAAACCTTCAAGGAAACCCCCGAGTTGAAGTAAGACAAAACTAGGGTTTCCCTCTTAAGGCAAACAACTAGGGAAAGAAATTTTATGGACAAGATTAAATTGGATGCCCACCAAAAGAATATATTTTGTGGCAAATACTATCCCCTTGATGTTTAGGCTCTCCAATCCCTAAAACTCCTCTTTCCCAAGGATCCGCACCAAGCCCTAATTTTTCAACCTTGGTATTAAAGGGGTTGAAATTTAGAAGAGAGATAATATGGATAAGAAAAGTATGTGATCATCAACTAAATAGACCAATCCCTTGTCCCTTGGGATAATGGAGTCTAGGATGAAATAAATTAGCTGATAAGTTTTCAAGGAGCCCAAAATTTGATGCCCTAGCAACAAGATTTCAAGCATTTACCAATGCAATGGAGAAATTGTTTTTTTCATGGGAGAGCTTCTAGGATTTGACCACTAGGACAATTCATTACAAGTTATGTATGAGTAATGCATGCAATATTCATCAAGATAGCATTCAATTTATTTTTAATAAATTAGGGCACAATTTAGCATAATCTAGAATCAATTATTCCATATATTAGACATAGAGAAATAAATTTTCAACAATTAGGTGCACTTACAAGATAACATGCAAGATTTCCATCCATTTGACCAAAAAATAGCTCCAAAGATACGCAAAATCAGCTCCAAATTTCAAAATGCCTCCATAACATCCAAATCATCCATAAGATAACAAGTCAGAATTCAACTAATGAGGATGAAAATCCAAGGATATGATGATTTGAAGTTACAACAAGGCCTCCTATATTTATATGAGGTCAAGTTCATTTTTTATATAAAATAATATGCTAAAACAAGCTAGGTCACAAGTAGACCTAGCAGCCAATGTGAAAACATAAAAATCCTCCACACAAGTGAACCGAAATAAAGTAAAGTGATGATTGCATGCAAGCGTAGGCCCTTCCAAGGCTAGCGTTGAGGGAAAATAGTGCCAAAACGGGTGTAGAAGCCCTCTTAAAACACTATCCAGGGATTGGCCCCTACATCTTTGTCATAATCATCATGTGGACCCCAATTTTGGGTTTGGAACACAAAAATGGGTCTCGTGGGTCTCCTGGTGGTGTGAATGCCTAATTTTGCTCCAATGTTGAGGGCATTGAAGATGGTGCTAGCCCTCCCATGTCTCAAGGTATGAGACAAACCTCATCTGGGCCCTGGATCCACTGTCTGACCCTGTAGTATTGTTAAGCCGACTAGGGGCATGTTGGTCTAGGCGCATCATCCCATAAATGATACAGTGCAATGTGCAGGAGCCCAGTGGGTGTTGAAGGTGGTCATGGATACAAATGATGCTCTACAACTGTCGAGAGTCCCATGGCTCTCTATGCATCACCTTTGGGTGTCAACATGCTCCTTTGGTGGACTTAGGAGCTAGTTAAGTTGCCCATCCCATTATGAAACCACCTGTCAATCACACAATATCCAATGTTGCAACTTCATTATTAGGTACATATAATCATTTTTGCATCTAAGTGGATAAAGCTTGAAAGTAATGGGTAAATTGACATTTCTTATTAGGATTTCCTTCCAAATTTGGGGCTTTAATATTATAATGGCATTACATCCTGAGTAAGAGTGGCTATTAGAAGACCCTATTAGGTGCTTCCAGCCCCTAAGGGGAAAGACATGTCTCTGGTTCACCCTACAAGAAATAGGTGTCATGAATAATGATTATACAAAGGGGAAAGACTTAATGGCCAAGTGTCATGGTCAAAGGATCAGCATGAAGGATCTTAGATTTATAGATGTGAGGAGGGAGCAATCGTGGATGCATGAGTTACCTCGGCCTTTGTTTTTCCACCTCTCTAATTGCATTTTACTTTTTCTTGATTTTTCTTTGTACTATTGCTCAAAGCACCAAGGAATGAACGCATGCTTTGTATGAAGTATAGCAATTATTACCCCCTTAGTGGTGAGTAAGTTCATCACCCACATGCAAGGGTTCCTTTTCCATGATGTGGCAAGGCAACATTGGCACAAGAACCAGGTGATGGCCATAATATGGAGATACAGTTCATGCTTGCCTTTTGCCCATGGCCCCACATGCTAATTTGTAAGTCCCAGACATCTTTTGCATTTTTATAATTTTCTTTCTTTTGTTTTGCTTATGGCCATTATATGTTCTTCACTTTTCTTTTAGTTGCATCAACCTCCAAAGGCAAATTTCCATGCCCAACCCAGGTATGAGGATATATGAGTGCCAAATCCTAGTGAACCAATGGTTAGTTGAACCCAAAGAATGGAGGTGGAGTATAGGGCTTATGATGTGAGATGGAAAGTGGTATGGAAAGGGAGAAATGTGACGATGTTATCTTAATCGAGGTTTCTCAAGTAGTGCCCTTCGTAACCATGGGCCATTAGGGAAGGTCCCACTAGAGTAGGGTTGAAAATTAACCCCCCCATTTAAGGTGAGAGAACAAGACTACAATCAAAGCCCTTCCTTCTTCCATGTTACCCCATAATCCATGCCAAATGCCCAAATACAAACAAGAATAAGCAGCTGAATGCAGAATGAATAAATCTTTTGGGTCGGATGCCCACCTTCCAACATGTGCTCTTGGCAAATGGGCAAGAAAACAAGAGTCATGATTGATGTAGGTGGCGAAGATATGAATGGCACATCACATCATACACTCGGTGGCTGTCAAGAGTTGCAAGCTACCGACCTGAAGAGATGGATAGGAGAAAAGTTTCTCCTTGGGGTTACCCACCTTCATCCATGTGATCATGCTAGATGTGTGAGAAGCATATGGTTGATGCAAGCGATGGATATATAATGGCATATCATCAACTAGTGGTGGTTGTCAGGGGTTATTAGATGTGGTTGGCCAGCTGGCTGCCAAGAATAGAAGAATATTTTTCTCCTATAGGGTTACCCATTTTGGTGGGTAATAGATCTCAAACGATGTTGAGATCTAATCTCAATTGTTAATCATTATTAACCTCACCAAAATAGAAAGAAAAATTTGATAAGGTGTGAGTTTGTATATTATTAACCAAATATACATATAAATACAATTAAATGTGACCTTTGGATTATTCTTAAAAGGGCCTTTGGACTGCCTATGACAGTTCACGTTCCTCCACACCAACCCTAACGAAGTAGGTATCCAACATTCCCCGCCCTAATCTGAAGGGGTTTATCTAAGTCCAAGAGGAGAGCTGAAATATAGAGATCGATACTAGTGAATGGTTGGAAGTGTGTTAAAATCGGCAACTAGGGCCAAATTCCTGTTGATTTATGGTAGCATTGGATGTGCTCTAGCCTTGTAATTTTGTATATAGGCTAAGACACATGTATTCCATAAAACCCAAAAATGGTTTTTGAAAATTCCACTTAGAGATGATTTAATTAAATTAATTAATCATTTTTTAATGGTTTCCTAAGTTTAAACTTAGGGAAATTGATTAATTAAAGTGTATTAATTAAATCAAGCGTGAATCTTCTAGCTAAAATCATGGATCACCTCCAAGTTGATCTTAGCCCTTGATTATGTTTTAATCTTGGCCGTTGAAGGGTCAACGAAAGATTATAAGAAGGAGGGTGAGGGGCCTATGGAAAACACACTTGACACTTGAGCCATTGAGAATTTTTGAATTTGTGTGAGGAGACACAGCTTTTGATCAAGAAAAAATCACTAGGGCTGGGTTTGCTAAGTGATCAGATCCAGAGAGGGGCAAAAGCAGAGATTGGTCAGGTGGACCAAGAATACATTTCAAAGTGAGGCAGCATTTACGCAGAAGAGAGACAACGCAGTTTCTGGCAAAGGTGACGCAGTTCCTGCAGAGAATCACGCAGAGCCATCGCAGTGTCTCTTGGAGTCAGTTCGGAGTAAGCTAGAGGCTGGGGTTTGAGCCAAGAGGGCTCAGATTCAGCTTCAGATCAGTCAGATCAGCTGCAGAGAAGGGTGACGCGGTTACTCAAGCTTGCCTACGCAGGCTTACACAGATCCAACGTAGGCAATCACGCAGAGGCAGTGAGGGCTTCATGAGCGTTGTTTTTGATCAGCCAGAGACTTACTGAGTGAGGTATATCTCACAGTTATTTTTGTTGTCTAGATTTCTCTGAAGGGTTCGCCGGATGTTGGCACCCTAGTTGTATTCAAGATTCTGATGCTTAATAATACAAACCCTCAAATCTGCTGCACCGGTTTTCCCAAGTTGGGTTTTTCCGGGGACTTAGTCTAAAAATAACTGTGTCAATGTGATTGTTTTTCATTACATTTTGTTCAGTTTGTTTCAGCACTTAGATTTATTCCGCAGTATTATTTGTGTAGATTGCTTCAATAATTACTTCAATATTTCACTGAAATGAAATAATTATGTAAAATAATAGAAGAAGTAATTCAGATTTGTTGCAGTAGGAATCCAGATCTAGGATTTTTCACATGGTATCAGAGCTTATTTAAGCTGAAGTGCAGAAGAAACGAAGAGAACCAGCAGATCAACGCTAAAGAGTCTGGGATCTGTGTAATCAGCAGAAGACCCTCCCAGAAAATTACGTTGTTCAGGCTAGGAAGGCATTCTAATGCAGAAAAGGCTCCCTTTGAGAGAGTTGACAGAGGGGTAAGCTTTTTCAGTTGCAGAAGAGGCAACGTAGCAGATCAGCGTAGCTGAAGGACGCAGTTGCTACACAGCAGTAAGAGCTAGTGCATAAGCATTAGAAAATTTCTGAAAAACACAGTTGGGGATTTCTTGATCTCAGAGAGTTTTTTACTCAAAGAAACTCAGGTTTCCCTTGCAGCAGCAGAAGAAGTGACTTACTCCACAAGGAGTGCATAAGTCTAGCTGAGCAGAGGGTTAGAGCAAGAATCGGCAGTTGAGGAGATGGCCAGCAACGGACTGCATGACCAAGATAGATTGGAGGGTGCCTCCAACTATGTTATCTGGAAATCAAGGATAGATTTTCTCCTTGATGAGCACAATCTAAAAGCCCTCATAGATAGCGTAGTTGCAGAACCTCTTGATGCAGCACACCTGAGGCAATTCAAGAAGAGTATGGCTAGAGCCAAGCGTTTGATCCTATAGATAGAGTGAAGGATCATATTGTACCTCATATAGCAGCCAAAGCTACTACTAGAGAAATGCGGGTAGGGCTAGAAAAGCTATACCAAGGATCTTCGGAGCAGCGAAAGATGTACCTTGAAGAGAAGATGCGGAATATCAGGATGAAGAAGGGAAAACGTTTTGACTCCTTGTCTCGGATTCAGGAAAACCGAGATCAACTGTCTGCAGTAGGATCTGCTCCTAGAGACTCAGAGCTAGTAAGGCTCACACTGAACTCTGTTTCAGAGGATTATCAAGTCTTTGTCCAAAGTATATTGGGCAATGAAAGACTTCCAGGTTGGGAAGCAATGTGGGCAGCATTACAGCAAGAGGAGTCGAGGAGAGATCTCCTAAAAATCCACTTGGAGGATGGCAATAGCAGTTCAAAGGTCAAGAAGGAGGAAGAAGATAACACTGTCCTTGCATCAAAGGGGCAACAGAAGCAAAAGAAGAAAGATTTGTCCAAGATCAAGTGCTTCCGGTGTGGTGAAATGGGACATTATGCCACACAATGTCCTCTTAAGAAAAAGGATAAAGAGGAAAAGAAGGATCCACAAGCAGGAGCTGCTAAGATTGTGGCAGAAAGAGATTGTGCTATGTTAGCTCATATTCCAAAAGGAGAGAAATGGGCTGACTTGGAGTTGTAGATCCAGAATCTACAAAGAGGCGAGATCCTTGAGTATTTCCGAACTCTTGGATCACATGTGAGCTACGGTAACCTAAAGACAGTAGCAGGATGGACAGTTGCAACAGAAGATGAGAAGACAGTGCAGTGGCTAGCAATACTAGAGCCAGATCAGCGCAGAGGGGGAGCAACAGCGCAGTGCACACTAGTGCAGCGCAGTGCTCATGCAGTGCAGAGTAGCAACAACGCAGTATTTTCAGAGAGCAAGTGCAGAAACTAGCAGCAGTCAGTCTTATTTTTCAATTGCAGAGTTACTTGTCCAATTTCAGATGTTTTTCTGTTGCAAGTAGCAACAGTGCAACAGCAGCAGTAGTTGAGCAGCAGCAGCACAGTGCACAAGAGGTGCAGCGCAGTGCGGAGTAGTGCTCACACAGTGCAGCAACATGGTTGCAGAATTTGGAGGGAGTTGCAGTACAATGGCAATTGGCAGCAGCATGCAGAGTTAGCAGCAGTACAGTTGCAGCATTTTTGTGCAGTGTTGGTGAGCAGCATCAACAACACAGCAACAGAGGTTCCAGAAGTCAGATTAGCAGCACATTGATGTGTTTTGCTAGAGCACTTTCCTCGCTAAGAGGGAGTGTTGATTTATGGTAGCATCGAATGTGCTCTAGCCTTGTAATTTGTATATAGGATAAGACACATGTATTCCATAAAACCCAGAAATGGTTTTTGAAAATTCCACTTAGAGATGATTTAATTAAATTAATTAATCATTTTTTAATGGTTTCCTAAGTTTAAACTTAAGGAAATTGATTAATTAAATCAAGTGTGAATCTTCTAGCTAAAGTCATGGATCACCTCCAAGTTAATCTTAGCACTTGATTATGTTTTAATCTTGGCCGTTGAAGGGTCAACGAAAGATTATAAGAAGAAGGGTGAGGGGCCTATGGAAAACACACTTGACACTTGAGCCATTGAGCATTTTCGAATTTGTGTGAGGAGACACAGCTTTCGATCAAGAACAAATCACTAGGGCTGGGTTTGCTAAGAGATTTGATTCAGTGATCAGATCCAGAGAGGTGCAGAAGCAGAGATTGGTCAGGTGGACCAAGAATACATTTTAGAGTGAGGCAACATTTACGTAGAAGAGAGACAGCGCAGTTTCTGGCAGAGGTGACGCAGTTCCTGCAGAGAATCACGCAAAGTCAGCGCAGTGTCTCTTGGAGTCAGTCCGGAGAAAGCTAGAGGCTAGAGTTTTGAGCTAGGAGGGCTAAGATCCAGCTCCATATCAGTTAGATCAGCTGCAGAGAAGGGTGACGCAGTTACTCAAGCTTGCCTATGCAAGCTTACGCAAATGCCGCGTAGGCAATCACGCAGAGGCAGTGAGGGCTTCACCAGCGTTGTTTTTTATCAGTCAGAGACTTGCTGAGTGAGGTATATCTCACAGTTATTTTTGTTGTCTAGATTTCTCTGAAGGGTTTGCCGGATGTTGGCACCCTAGTTGTATTCAAGATTCTGTTGCTTAATAATACAAACCCTTAGATCTGCTGCACCGGTTTTCCCAAGTTGGATTTTTCCGGGGGCTTAGTCCAAAAATAACTATGTCAATGTGGTTGTTTTTCATGACATTTTGTTCAGTTTGTTTCAGCACTTAGATTTATTCCGCAGTATTATTTGTGTAGACTGCTTCAGTAATTACTTCAATATTTCACTATGTTGTCGCAACAGATTGTCTAGGCACCGCGACAACGGCTCAGATCGGGGGCTGTCACCCTAATCCCCAATCTCTCTATCTAAGCTGTCTCCTTGCAAGCTAAGGGAGGTAGACCCTAACAGAAAGGAAGGACAAGAATTGGTTGCAAATCAACCAATCTAGGAGACACAGCTAAAACACCAAATACTTGATAAGATAAACGAAATTTCACACATCAATTATATTAAAACCAGTGCCTTATGGAGTTAAAGAAGATCCCGTTATAAAAATTAAAGCCAAGTAATTGATGTATAATTGCTGCTATGAAAACACAAATGATATTCGATGAAACACCCTCACAATTATGCATCAACCATGTTCGATAAAGATATGCGATTTATCATTACTTAAAATATTTCCAAAGTGAACTTTAAACAATTAAATGCCAATTTCAAGCAACTTAAAACCACAATTAAGGATAGCTAAAAAATCATTAACCACAGCTAAGCATTAAACTTTGAACCAACGATTTAAATTCGAGATGAAAAATATTATCATGAAGGTACAATCGAAATTAAATGTCAAATCATTGCAATATTTCCGAATTTATGATATTCTAAATGACCCAATCCAGAAATTTAAAATGCCTATAGTCAAACTTTAGATAAAAATTTTAAGCTCATTTGACTAGAAAATTTAGAATTTTTTTGGAATTTTTATATTTTTTATTATTATTTTTTTTAATATTTTGAACAAAATCTACAAAAAAATTTAAAACTAAATAAAACTAAAAGTTAGAATCCTAAAAATTAAACCAAAACTAAAACTAAAATATCAAATTAAAATATATACACTTAAAACTTAACAAAGTCGAATGTTAATTTAAAACCTAACTAAACTAACGTTAATCAAAACTAAACATTAAAATTTCCTTAAAAAAAATAAAATCTAAAACTTAAAAAATATAACGCTAACTAAAACTATGCTAAAGAAATTAAATTGAATTAAAATCTAAGAGTTAAATCTAACATTACACATTAAAAAATCTAAAATGTAAAACTTAACACTAAAAAAAAATAAAAAATGAAACCTAATGCTATACTACAAGTTTAACAACAAAACTCTAAAACTGAATCTAGAAATAATTACGCTATCTAAAATCTAAAAACTAGAATTTAAAATCCTAACAAAATTAAAATCTAAAATTTGAACTAGATAAAATCCTAACATACAAAATGAATCCGAATCAAATAATTTTTTTAACGCATATGTGTTTTGAAGTTTATATGGTGTGCGTTTGTTTTTATGTGTTCCGCAGGTCAACGAGGCAGCATGGAAGTCGACGGTTTGAAGGAGAGATGAAGCTCGGACAGTGATGGGGTAACGTTGGACGCTGGTGCAGGATGGCAAGGGGATGCTTGGGCAGCAGAAAGGCAGAGAGAGACAAGGGAAGGAGGCTTGATGGCAAGAGATGGAGAGGCGATGTTTGGAAGGTAACGCAGGACGTGAAGGGAAATCAACAGCAGAATGAAGGCAGCGGGTAAAGGGAGACGCGGGTAAGGAAATGGGGCTCGGAAAGGTAATAAAAAGGCTGAGCAGATGATGGAGAAATGAGACAGATCGAACGGCAAAGAAAATCAATTTGAAAATGCAGGTATCAACTTTGGCAGTGGACAGAAGCAGCGTTTGTGCAGTGAATAACCCAAAACGTCCAACAAAACTTCAAATTTTTTCCTGTCAAAACCCAAATTTTGATGTTCTTTAAATTGAATATCATGCAGATCCGCCAACAGTAAATATTCTGAGGCCTGATCTGGCCCTTGGGGGTTAGATCTGGCTCAGATCCTAAAAAAATTTCTAAGTAAACCCCACAACCTGCAAAACCAGTTAGATCCCAAAAATATATACACCAAAAAATTTATTAAACCCTTACAGCCCTAATAAAAATACAAATTTACAAGCTAATTTACAAATCTGAGGCCCTCATGGCCAGATTGAAACCCATTTCAGCGCAATTTTTAGAAATTTGAAATTTTAAAGAGAGGCACAAGCCTTAAGAGACCCTGTAAAAAAACACAAATTCGTAAGATAGATTCAGGAAATTAGAAACAATGGGTTTTTTCAGATTTACGAATCTGAGAGTCGGCTGGTCCAACTGAAGACTTCCCCAAACACTCAAATCTTAAAAAAAAATTCCCTGCACACTTAGATCTGAACTTTAGATTGATAGAGATTTAAGAAAATAACATGAGATCCTTCAGAAAAATCAAAATGTCATTTTATGAACCCAGAAAACTGCACAAGATACCTATATGCAGATTAATCCATGATGGCCATCAACCATAAAAATGCAAAAATAAAGTAGCAGAGTTTAGAAATGAATCACCACATAAATCTGGAAAAGGAACACCAAAGTTTGTAGCCCCAAAGTCTTTATGCTTTATTCATCAAAAGAAATTACAAGAGCTTCCAAGAGCAAGTGCACGATCCTGAGATCGGATGACTCAAAACTGACAAAGACCTTTTAATTTATAGGACAAATCTCCAACCGCTAGTTCGGTTGATCCATGTCAAAATAATCTCGACCGTCGATAAGATCTGATCATCTTTTAATCTGGACCGTCGAAATTATAAATTTGGGAAAAAAAACGAATTTATTATTTTAATTCATTTTAATTAATTGAAAAATGCTATTAATTACCCCAAAATTTTGACTTTGACTTAACCACCTAGGCCCAAGGGTCCAAAATTTCTTAAAATTCTCAATTTTCCCTTGGCCTGGGGCCTTTAAAAATTCATTTTTTAAGGACCAACGAATTTTGCCTTTGAAAGATTTAATCCTAACTTAGGACCCTAAATTAATTAAATTTCTGGCTTTTGATTTTTAAATCAATTGACCAGAAAATTTAATTAATTGACTGAAAGGGGATTTTAATTATTTTTCCAACCCTCTTTACATAAGATAATACATTTAGACACATGAAGGGGGAATAGCCATTCGTATAGACCCTCAAATAAATACCCAATTATGCGACTCAAAACATGATCTAGTAGACCAAGTAACTCAAACTACTTTTACAAGGACTCGATAGAAAACACTAGGACTCACTTAGCATGCTGATAACAAAATCCACCCTAGCTTTGTGGTGAGACTGGAGGGAAAAACTTTGCCGATCACTTACGTGAATCAGTGAGACAAAAAACCTCCTAGGATAGAAATCATCACCGTCATACTAGGCTTACCTAGGTTGTTACATACATTGACGGTCTTACTTAGATCATTTACATCATAATATGCAGAATGGGTTTACACTATTCATAAAACTGTCGACTGATGATGGAATTTGAATGGCACGACCACGTTGAACATGACGAATCCCATTTGAAAAAATGGAGGTGTACTGCTATGGGGTAGTTGACAAAGTGTGGTCAACATTTAGCTCTACTTGGGGACACGTTGCTTCATTGAAGGAATGTGAGAATCCAGAATCTGCATCCAAGCAACACACAAGATTACATAAGTAGCGTCCATCCAAACATCATCATATAACATTAAGCTCATGAAAAATAGAAGCTCTTCTTTTATTTATTATTCTACTTAACATTGAAAAGTAAATCTACTCCAACTGCAAAATGAAATGCTGAAATAACAAGGTGTAAGGTTAGAGATACAATACAAAGGATGCCCTGTGGCATCAGATGTGCTCAATATAGTGCATGCTGAGCATTTGCCTGCTTTCAGGCAAGTCTGTAGGCTGCTTTTCAGATGTGCCATGTCCAATCTTACTAATTGTAGGACTCTGTCTTATCCGAATGTCAAGTTGCTCTCGGCCATCAGATGAATCACACTGCTTACTTCTTTTCCGCTTTTTTCTCTTCGTCTGAGTGGGCTGTGATGTCAACAATGAGACTACTGTAGATTTCTTGTCCTTATCTTGAAAATGCTTGTACAAAACATCTGACGAACCTGGAATGTGACCACTCTTATTTTGAATATACTTTGTCAATGGTGACACATAAGCTTGGTCTTTCTTAACATCCTTTGTAGCCATAGTTAATTCTTCCTTAATGGGAAAAGTGACCTCCGTGTGATGAGATGGAAATTGCTTCAGCAAACTGGGAGGCCTATCATCTGTTGACAAATCTGACTTGGGTTGGAAATTCTGCATGTGTGATCTTTCCATTTTTGCCAACTTCTTTTAATATCAGTAGAATACTTTAACATTATCAACAGTAATTTCCTTCACATGACTCTCTTCAATAGTCAACAAATTGTGTTCCATGTTTTTTGTTGATTCATCATTATCTGCTTTCATGGCCATGAAGAAATTTTGCATACAGTTCATCTCTTTCTCATGTTTTTCTTCTAAGGCCAATAACTTGCTCTGTATAGAACCCATTTCCCTAGCGTGCCTTACTATTAATTTTACTTGATTGATTTCTGTTTTCACAAATCTGTCTTGTAGATTGGTCTGATTTGCCTCCATATTTTTTATTTCCAACAAGTGATTTTCCTTCATGGCAGTCATTTCCTGGGTGTGTCTCGCTTCCATTGCAATCATATGATTCTGTATAATGGACATATGATTAGAATGATTAACTTCCATTATCTTTAACCTGTTTTCCATGACATTTATTTCCTGTGCATGACTTGCTTCCATAGAATTTATCCTATTTTGAAGATTGATTTGGTTAGCTTCCATGTTTTGAATCATTTGCATATGATTGGGTTGCATATCCTTAATCATCTGAGTTGGTTCCTTAACATGACTTTCATGATCTTCTATATGCATGTGATAGTCCTTACCAACAACATTAATTTGATTGCTCAACCCTGCCATTCTACTATCTATGATTCTTTTGACAACATGGCAAGTAACCTCTTCATGAAGAGCATTACAGGCTCTACAATAAGGCAGAGCTTCATCCACAAGATTTGCAAACTCAAGTTGATTTGTCGGTCTCTACTCATTAGATAGGCCTCTCTTCTGCAAAGCATTATTATTTCTAGGTTGGAAATTTTGTGCTTGAGATCCTTCCATTTGGACCAACCTAGCTTGTAAGACACTTATTTGTTTAGAATGATTAGATATTAACTTTTCCTAATCAAGTTCTATGCTTTCAAGTTTTTGCATCAATTTATGCATAGGGTCCTCGTCAGACTTTTCAATTTCTTTTCCCTTAGAATCTGTCAAAGACCTATAAAAATCTGGAGTTTTGGACATTCCAGATGCTTTCTTATCCTTTTCAATCTCCTCAGCTAAAACTTGGGCAACCTTATAATCATTAACTTTAGCTCGCCTCAACTCATAAGAAGTATCAACATCAAAGGCATCAATATAACAATCAAAAAGGAACTTGGCAGGAGGTCTATAATCTTGAGATAATTCTTTAATAATACCATTAAACCTGTTATTAAATTCCTCTACTGTTTCATTTTCTTTTTTCTTTATGACGCTGATATCTCTAACCAAATGCTTATCTTACCTTTTATCACCATACTTGTCCTTAAAGACAGCCACAATTGATTCAAAGGTATCGAATGAATTATCAGGTTTTTCAATAAACCGGTCTGCAACATCTTGGCCAAAAATAAGAACAAAGAGTCTCAACTTTACATCATCAAAATTGTTATTTGCAACTGCAAATCTATTCCACCAATTAGCGAATGCAAACAAATGAGATTTGACACTAACTGCATCATTTCCTTGAAAAGAAGGTAATTTATCCATTCCAACTTGAGGGAAATCATGGGGATAGCCCTGAATATTAGCAAAATTACATGGGTTAAACACTTCCATGATATCATGCTTAGGATTTTAGAAATAGATCCGTGTTCAAGAATAGTCAAAAGGTCCTCAAGAAGCGAACTTCTTAACAGGAACTCTTGTAAGAAATGAAAGAATTGGAGTCGCCACTTAATCATGAAACTAATTCTGAAAATAGAAGAAATAATCGAGAATAACAGATGGATATCAGGGGGGATTCTTGTCTGGGAGTAAATAGATGAATAAGTGGAGTCGCCACCCAAACAAGAATCCAACCAAAATGTCCATGTGCTAAAGATGAAATGAAAGATAAGATGATGAAAAGATGAAGAGATGAAAAGACGCCAGAAAATGTGATTCCTTGTGACAGGCTAATGAATGGTGAAAGAAGATTTAAAATATTAGAAAATGTCGCTAAGACCAAGGACAGAAAAAACTCTATCCCTGGCAACGGCGCCAAAAAATGTTGTCGCACAGATTGTCCAAGCACCGCAACAACGGCTCAGATTGACGGCTGTCACCCTGATCCCCAATCTCTCTATCTAAGCTGTCTCCTTGCAAGTTAAGGAAGGTAGACCCTAACAGAAATGAAGAACAAGAATTGGTTGCAAATCAACCAATCTATGAGACACAGCTAAAACACCAAATACTTGATAAGATAAACGAGATTTCACAGATCAATTATATTAAAACCAGTGCCTTATGGAGTTAAAGAAGATCTCGTTATAAAAATTAAAGCCAAGTAACTGATGTATAACTGTTGCTATGAAAACACAAATGATATTCGATGAAACACCCTCACAATTATGCATCAACCATGTTCGATAAAGATATGCGATTTATCATTACTTGAAATATTTCCAAAATGAACTTTAAACAATTATATGCCAATTTCAAGCAACTTAAAACCACAATTAAGGATAGCTCAAAAATCATTAACCACAGCTAAGCATTAAACTTTGAACCAACGATTTAAATTCGAGATGAAAAATATTATCATGAAGGTACAATCAAAATTAAATATCAGATCATTGCAATATTTCCGAATTTATGATATTCTAAATGACCCAATCCAGAAATTTAAAATGCCTATAGTCAAACTTTAGATAAGAATTTTAAGCTCATTTGACTAGAAAAATTATAATTTTTTGGAATTTTTATATTTTTTATTATTTTTTTTAAATATTTTGAACAAAATCTACAAAAAAATTTAAAACTAAATAAAACTAAAAGTTAGAATACTAAAAATTAAACCAAAACTAAAACTAAAATATCAAATTAAAATATATACACTTAAAACTTAACAAAGTCGAATGTTAATTTAAAACCTAACTAAACTAACGTTAATCAAAACTAAACATTAAAATTTCTTAAAAAAAATAAAACCTAAAACTTAAAAAATCTAACGCTAACTAAAACTATGCTAAAGAAATTAAATTGAATTAAAATCTAAGAGTTAAATCTAACATTACACATTAAAAAATCTAAAATGTAAAACTTAACACTAAAAAAAAATTAAAAAATGAAACCTAATGCTATACTACAAGTTTAACAACGAAACTCTAAAACTGAATCTAGAAATAATTACGCTGTCTAAAATCTAAAAACTAGAATTTAAAATCCTAACAAAATTAAAATCTAAAATTTGAACTAAATAAAAACCTAACATACAAAATGAATCTGAATCAAATAAATTTTTTAACGCATATGTGTTTTGGAGTTTATATGGTGTGCGTTTGTTTTTATGTGTTCCGCAAGTCAACGAGGCAGCGTGGAAGTCGACGGTTCGAAGGAGAGATGAAGCTCGGACGGCGATGGGGGAACGTTGGACGCTGGTGCAGGACGGCAAGGGGATGCTTGGGCTGCGGAAAGGCAGAGAGAGACAAGGGAAGGAGGCTCGATGGCAAGAGATGGAGAGGCGATGTTTGGAAGGTAACGCAGGACGTGAAGGGAAATCAACAGCAGAATGAAGGCAGCGGGTAAAGGGAGATGCGGGTAAGGAAATGGGGCTCGGAAAGGTAATAAAAAGGCTGCGCGGATGATGGAGAAATGAGACAGATCGGACAGCAAAGAAAATCGATTTGAAAATGCAGGTATCGACTTTGGCAGTGGACAAAAGCAGCGTTTGTGCAGTGAATAACCCAAAACGTCCAACAAAACTTCAAATTTTTTCCTATCAAAACCCAAATTTGATGTTCTTTAAATTGAATATCATGCAGATCCGCCAACAGTAGAGATTATGAGGCCAGATCTGGCCCTTGGGGGTTAGATCTGGCTCAAATCCTAAAAAAAATTATGAGTAAACCCTGCAACTTGCAAAACCAGTCAGATCCCGAAAATATATACACCAAAAAATTTAGTAAACCCTTACAGCCCTAATAAAAATACAAATTTACAAGCTAATTTACAGATCTGAGGCCCTCATGGCCAGATTGAAACCCATTTCAGCACAATTTTTAGAAATTTGAAATTTTAAAGAGAGGCACAAGCCTTAAAAGACCCTGTAAAAAAACACAAATTCGTAAGATAGATTCAGGAAATTAGAAACAATGGGCTTTTTCAGATTTATGAATCTGAGAGTCGGCTGGTCCAACTGAAGACTTCCCCAGACACTCAAATCTTAAAAAAAAAAATTCCCCGCACACTTAGATTTGAACTTTAGATTGATAGATATTTAAGAAAATAACATGAGATCCTTCAGAAAAATCAAAATGTCATTTTATGAACCCAGAAAACTGCACAAGATACCTGTATGCAGATTAATCCATAAAGGCCATCAACCATAAAATGCAAAAACAAAGTAGCAGAATTTAGAAATGAATCACCACATAGATCTGGAAAAGGAACACCAAAATTTGTAACCCCAAAGTCTTTATGCTTGATTCCTCAAAAGAAATTACAAGAGCTTCCAAGACAAGTGCACGATCCAAAGATCAGATGACTCAAGACTGACAAAGACCTTTTAATTTATAGGACAAATCTCCAACGGCTAGTTTGGTTGATCCATGTCAAAATAATCTCGACTGTCGATAAGATTTGATCATCTTTTAATCTGGACCGTCGAAATTATAGATTTGGGGAAAAAACGAATTTATCATTTTAATTCATTTTAATTAATTCAAAAATGCTATTTTTGAGTTAATTACCCCAAAATTTTGACTTTGACTTAACCACCTAGGCCCAAGAGTCCAAAATTTCTTAAAATTCTCAATTTTCCCTTGGCCTGGGGCTTTTAAAAATTCATTTTTTAAGGACCAACGAATTTTTCCTTTGAAAGATTTAATCCTAACTTAGGACCCTAAATTAATTAAATTTCTGGCTTTTGATTCTTTTAATTAATTGACCAGAAAATTTAATTAATTGACTGAGGGGATTTTAATTATTTTTCCAACTCTCTTTACATAAGATAATACCTTTATACACATGAAGGGGGAGTACCCATTCGTATAGACCCTCAAATAAATACCCAATTCTGCGACTCAAAACATGATCTAGTAGACCAAGTAGCTCAAACTACTTTTACAAGGACTCGATAGAAAACACTAGGACTCACTTAGCATGCTGATAACAAAATCCACCCTAGCTTTGGAGTGAGGCTGGAGGGAAAAACTTTGCCGATCACTTACGTGAATCAGTGAGACAAAAAACCTTCTAGGATAGAAATCATCACCAACATACTAGGCTTACCTAAGTTGTTACATACTTTGACGATCTTACTTAGATCATTTACATCATAATATGCAGAATGGGTTTACATTATTCATAAAACTGTCGACTAATGATGGAATCTGAATGGCGTGACCACGTCGAACATGACAAATCCCATTTGAAAAAATGGAGGTGTACTGCTATGGGTAGTTGACAAAGTGTGGTCAACACACTGAAATGAAATAATTATGTAAAATAATAGAAGAAGTAATTTATATTTATTGCAGTAGGTATCCAGATCTAGGATTTTTCACAATTCCACTATTGGACAACTCATTTGATGGAGACGATTATTGCATTGAATTCCTCTTTTTGAGAGGACCAAAATTGACCTAAAGATCATCAAATTTGGACAAGCGGAAATGTGTTTATGAATTTATGCCCACACATGTGCGAATTGTGAAGGTCGGCCACATCATCATGTAGGCTCATGAAACCCAATGGACATGTCACTTCACCCTCAACGACTTGTATAAATATAAGTGACCTCTCAATGCATTTGGCATCATCATCACTCACACATTCTTCTCTCTCCTTCTCTGATTGGTTCGTACAACTATTGGGCATTTTCTCTCTCACACGTGGCAAGAAGGGCGAATATTCTAGGCAAATTGCAAGGCCAAATTTTAGGACTGTTGTTGTGGTTTGACCAGCTTTGACCAAGGAGTGTTTGACTGAGTTTGACTGTGATTTTCTTGGGATCATTTTTGTTTCTCTAGGCCACATTGGAGGGCACAAAAATAAAGGAAGTTTGGGCACTTTGACCGTAGGCCTCTTCTGTGTTGACCAGGTTTGACTGCTCAAAATTGGATTGTTTTGACTGTTGTTTGACCAGCTGAGGAGGTCGAATTAGATGACCTTTGACCGAGCTGCAAAGGGACTATTTTGACTGTTGACTAGTTAAGGCACATGCTGTTGTTGTTTGACTGTTGTTGACTATGGATAAATTGCAGATTTGACTGGGCTTATGTTGGATAGTAATTTGACAAGTCAAGTTTGACTTTGATTTTACTTTTTGTACTCTCTCTCTCTACTGAACATTTGATATAATAATAAGAAGATTTGATCAAAAGGGTTCTCCCCATCTTGGGGTTTTTCCTGGCATCCGCCAAATCTGGTGTCCTCTTGTCTTGGCTTGTCTTCTACATTTTATTTTATGTTCTGTCAACAGTTATTGTCCATGTGATTTATGGTTAATGTGATTGTTATTGGAAAACTAAATTGGAAATTCTCATTGGGCTGCCAAAGGAACATTGAAGTAATTGTGCTAAGCATAGAACATACCATTGTTAACTAATCTTAACATGGTATCAGAGCACAAGCAAAGACAAATCCTACGCAAGAGAGAGAAAAGCAATCACTAAGGGCGATCTGTTAGACAAGATTATTTAGTAGCCTCAATGGCTACTACATCCTACTTCAAATATGAGGATAAGCTCAAGGACAAATACGACTATCATGCATGGAAGATGACTTTGGATTTGACTTTAGAAGAGCATGATGCCATGGACGATGTGTAGGGAAGAGTGTTGGAACCTCCTTCAAATGCACCGGTTGCTGTAAAGATGATGTATAAGAAAGGTGAGGTCAAAGCTAAAAGAATTATCATAGGCTCCATTCAAAAGCATTTGGTTGCCTATATTCAAATGGATGTAAATCAGCATTCCTGAACGGAGATCTCAAGGAAGAAGTTTACATGGAGAAACTAGAAGGATTTAATCTTGCCGAAGGGAAGGACTTTGTATGCAAGCTAAAAAAAGGCCTTGTATGGATTAAAACAAGCCCCTAGAGCATGGTATGCAAAGTTGGATCACTATCTACTACAAGAAGGTTTCAAAAAGGGAGTAGCAGGTAGCAATCTCTACATGAAGATGGACAAGGAAATACTTTTGATCACTCTTGTATACGTCGATGATTTAATCTTTGCTAGCAATGATGATGAGATGAACCATGAATTTGCTCTAAATATGTCCAAAAGATTCGAAATGTCAATGATTGGTGAGCTATCTTACTTTCTTGGGCTACAAATATCTCAAACCTCTGCAAGCATGTTTATATCTCAAGAAAAATATCTTAAAGACATGCTCAAAAGATATGGGATGGAATATTGTGCACCAATGAGCACACGAATGACCACATATTGTAAATTAAGTAAAGATGATGATACCCCTCTCATAGATGCAACTCTTTACAGGTCAATAATTGGAGCTCTCCTATACTTCACTGCTACAAGACCAGATATTATGCAAGCAGTAGGAATGGTAGCAAGATTTCAGTCAAGTCCTAAACAACCCCATCTAGCAACTGTGAAGAGAATTCTCAGATATCTAAAAGGAACGACTGATTTCGGTCTTTGGTATCCTAAGAGTTCAACTCTTATTGGAACAGCTTACTCCGATGTTGATTGGGCTGGAAGCGTGGATGATCGAAACAGTACCAGTGGAAATGCATTCTTTATGGGAGATTGTCTTGTATCTTGCCTCAACAAAAAACAATCATCTATATCTCTTTCTACAGCTGAAGCCGAATATATAGCTGTTGTTGATTATTGTACACAAATACTATGGATGAAGGAAGCTTTGAAGGATGTCAACATAGAAACTAAGCAACCAATCACCATTTTTTGTGACTACACTAGCGCCATCAGTCTTTCAAAGAATCCAGTGATGCACTCAAAGAACAAACATATTCCAATCAAATACCATTTTCTTCGTGAACAAGTTGTTGAACAAAACATCAAGTTGGAATACATCAGTACAAAGGAACACATTGTTGATATCTTCACAAAACCCCTTCCACGAGAAGCATTTGAACATCTTCGCCAAAAGATGGGGGTCATTGCTCTTGCATCACATTAAAGAAATCAAGCAAAGAAGCACCATGATAGGAGAAGAAGCATGACAGGGGGAGCAGTTTGATGGAAGGAATACGTAGGCACCCCATTTGCCATCAATAACAAAGGGGGACAAAATGCTAGAATATTTCCATTAATGACAAAGGGGGAGATTGTTGGTCAATAATTGGCATTGATGGAAATATCATTAATGATTCTTAGATGAAGATATCCATAGGAGCTCTGTTCAAGCTACTATCCTCCCATGCACAAGAAATACTAGGGAAAAATATTTAAGAAAATAAAGGCTCACTGTCCATAATTTTTTATGCACGGGACTACAAGGACAGTCAGCAAGAAAAATGGTTTTTGGGGACAATGAAGGAAGGTTATCAAAGTGAGCCCTTATCCATCTTGAAGAAGACTCCTTCCTCTTTCCAACAAGCCCTCATATGCCCCAAAACTCCCTATGATTTGAAAGAAATGAATTTTTGAAGTTGCGCAATTATTATTTTTCTTTTGAGCCGACTTGTTCTTGCTCCTAAGGTCAGCTTGGCTTAGGGACACGGTTGTTGACGTTCGATTAACAAAATCCACTATAAATACAATGATCCGCTTCATTTCTCTATCATAATCTTCGGTCAAGAAAACAAAAAGCAGCGAAGACAAATTCACATCTCGTGAGCTATAATAAGGAAGCTTCAGGATATCATTTGGGCTTATTCTTCGGACCTAAGGAAGAGATAAACATTGTGATTAAACCGCAATACCTGTCTGCAATACCTTTGGAAGAATTAAATTACAGTGGCATGATTAAGCTCAGACTTGGTGCAAAAATTACAATGGGTTGATTGGAGTTAAGCTTGGACGTGGTGCAGAAATTACAGAACCTATGTGCCCTAACCAGAATTCTGGTTTGAAACAGTTTCAGCATGAGATAATTGACCTCGGCCTCCATACTTGAAACAGTAAATGACTCATGTGGTGAACCTTTCAGATTCGGTTTCTTTATACACTCTTGTAGCTCGAAATTGTGGACAAACAGCGAGACTCTCGGATCTCTTACTGCAGATGTGATCATTATATGACCTCGGGCCAACTTCAGAACGGTGAATTAAGGTTTTTATTGAAAGCTATCCTTATTGAAGAACTACAGTGAAGCAGACAATATTTTATTGAAGCAATCTCAGGCCTTAGGTTGGAACAATGATACTTTCTTCTTGGACAATGAAGACACATCATTGATGGATTAATTGAAGTGCAGTAATGAAGACTAGTGGACAATAAAGTATTTTGGAAGTGACTAAACAGTGAAGAATTATGTCAAGGACATTCAAGTAAGTACTATTAACATTCTCTATCAAAAGGATTGGTGTCCTAGGGGTTGGTGCCTCTAAACGCAAGGTTGGAGCCTTGGAAAGGATAGGGTCGAAACCTTAGAGGTCGGAGCGTCATCAAAGTCCAAGTTGGTGCTTGGCAACAGGTTGGTGCCTGATTCATTATAGGGTTGGTGCCCTCACACATCTATTGTACTCAATTATTTGAAAAATGATTGAAGTTCTTATTAATCCTTAATAATATCATTATTATACACCTCTCAGTTTTTTAATTGTGAAGAATCTAACTGGCAAAAATTAACAATTGAAAAGAAATAATGATTCACCCCCCTCTCAGTATTTCCAACACTAAATGGCCTATAAAGTCCAAAAACAATGCTACAAGCTATGAGGAAATTGGCCTACTACAAGACTACAAGTCTACACATGATCAGTCATCAAATTCATCACCACTGCTAAACACAGGATCATCATCAGGAGCTACATAGACATCATTCAGTTCAGAGTCTATGGATGCCTCAGCCTCATCTGCAACCTCAGTAGTAACACTGCCACCAATAACAATAGAAGCACGAGTTGGTCGAGTTGCGCGTCTAGTGCCTTCCATTGGTTTTTTTCCTTTGCTTGATGCGGCTACTAATCCTGGTTTTGATGGCGCTACCAAATTTGCTTCATCCCCCCCTAATGCCATGTCAACATCAAACACAGGATTTTCAGTCTCCTCCACCCATTCTGATGTTGGATCAATAGCATCCAACACAATGGGATCTAAAGCAAGTGTTTTGTTCATAATTTGCTTCTGCCTTAGTCGAAGGTTGTATTGCACAAAGACAACATCATTTAATCGTTTTTGTTCCAAACGGTTTCTCTTCTTCGTGTGTATGCGCTCAAAAACAAACCTATTGCACTCAGAACATGAAGCACTGCAAGTTTGGCTGAGGACTCTAATTGAAAACTTTTGCAATTGAGGACATTGGTTGCCAAAGGACTCCCACCAATGTCCTACAAAGAAAAAGACATTAATTAGTAACATAGTTCATTTCATTACTTATTTACAAATTACCAGTATTTATAGATAATTTGAATTATAAATTTGTAAACAATTTAACTTGAAAAGAAAAACAAATTGGAATTGTTTACCTGGTTGATCCACATCTCTTGCCATCTTTGCCAATTTTTTGCCAAAGGTATCAGCTGCCATACTGAAAAGAGTAAGTTGTTTATGTATTTCCAACTAGTCTGCACGGATAGGGACCATGCGCTCCAAGCAATCAATCAATCCATCTCTGACCTCCCCAACCTACAGATCTCCTACCCGAGCTTTATAATGATACTTTGTGTTCAAAAAATACCCAGGCTGCATGTATAGGACGATGGAGTTGATTGTTCCATCTGTTATCAATGATCTCCCATATACGGCCATATTTAGCTAACTTATCCTTGTAAGTTGCTCGTATCTGCTCCTTTCCCTGATCCATAGCCTCATAAATGTAGCCCATGGCCATTTTTCCCCATCCACCATCCTTAGCACCTTAACAAGGAGCTCGGTATTTTTCACAAGCTCTATAGACCTTTCCCAAAAATAATGGTCAAAAACTTTCTTTTTGGTGTCTTTTCCATCTTGTCTACGAGCCCACCGAGATTCAGTCCAATCATTGGATGAGAACATTTTCTACAGGTTTTTTTGTTGAGAATTGAGACATTGCAACATGAGGAAGTGAGTTGCAAATCTCATAACTACAGGCCTAACAAGCTCTTTGCCCCCAGTATTTTTCCTCATTAGGCTCAATACCCATGAATGGTTGTAGATGTATTTTGTAATGCACTTGGCATGCTCTATAGTGTTTTTTACCCACTCCACTTTGCCTATGTCCTCAAGCATGAGGTCTATGCAATGTGCAGGACATGGAGTCCAAAATATGGTCTTGTATTTGGTCTCAAGCATCTTTCCAGCAAGAACATAGTTTGAGGCATTATCTGTGATGACCTACACAACATTCTTCTCCCCCAATTTCTGAATAATCCAGTGTTACACGGGGTCTCGCCCCCCCACCTAGGGGTCTAGATTCCTCGCCCCCTCGCGCTCCGGGGTCTTGGGGACTTCTAGGGGACGTTTCCCTCATGCCCCCTCACGCCCCCGCACACCCCCCTTCACGCCCCCTCACGCCCCCGCACACCCCTTCACGCCCCCTCACGCCCCTTTGAGTTTATGGTTTCGTGTTAAAAGTTGGTGTGCCACTTAGCATGTTTGACAATCCAAGTGATTCTGATTCAGATGGTGACATGGTTGATCTTGATATATTCGTGTAGAAGCTGAATGCAGAGACTAGTGGGGCATTACCTTGAGCATTTATGCTCATTTATCATTATGATGATATCATTTGATATTCATATGTTATGTTTTATGTTTTATGTTTCAGACATAACTTATTTGCTTTTAAGTTTTATGTTTCAGACTTCAGTTGTAAACTTCAGTTGTAAACTTCAGTTTAAACTTTATTTTGAATCTTGATATAATATGTCATATGATATCTTAAACTTTATTTTCATTGTACATTGTTAATAGTTACATTAATGATTATATAGTTACAAACTTACATGTATGATTGTATGATGTATGTTTTAAGTTTTAAGTTTTAAATTTGTTTCAGTTATATGATTCATCATTCATCGATTTATAATTTTATCATTTATGATTTATCTTTGATGATGTAAGTGTATGATGACTGTATATACATTCCTTGCAAAAATACAGTTACAATATAAATATTAAATTTTATATTTTTTATGACCCCGACGTCCCCCCACGTTTCCTGAAAACTGGTAGGGAGCTTTTGCATAGGCCGCTCCCGCGCTCCCCCGCCCCCTCGCTCCCACCTCCAGGGGACTTGGTGGAACATTGGAATAATCTCGTCCAAAAGCTCAAATAGAAGGGTTGCATCCTTCACCTTGTCAAATGCATCAACTGATCTCAAAAACATGGTTCCTTGAGGGCAAGAAAAAAGGAAATTACTGATAGTGCAGTTCTTTCCATTGGTCTATCCATCTAAAATGATGGAACAACCTATTTTGAGCCATGACTCTCTATAATCACCCAAATACTCATCAATGGAAGAAATCTCTTTTTGTAAAAGAGCTCCCCTCAAGTCATGCATAGTAGGGAAAGTCATGCATAGTAGGGCCTAGGAAGCCCTTTCCTGCAGCTATAACAAAGTCCCACAAAGCTTGGTAAAAAGGCTAGAGAGCAGCATTAAATGGGATATCTGTATCATACCACCATCTAGGATACCCCTAATACCTGACAACTAAGCCAAAGAAAGTCCAGGTTATGATGTGCAACCCCTCATGGTGTCTTTCTGGAAGCACTTCCAACAAAAAAAATTTAAGAAAGAGATATGCTTTGGCATCCTTTCTATGTCAAAGGAGAAGAAAAGTGGCATATCCAATGCCTATCAATATGCAAAGTACAATTAGAATCTTCATATCTATCAGACAATTTACACACATAATCCTCAATGCAAGTAGTTATGCTACAAGATGCACAAAGGCCTGAAATCAAGAATTAGGAGTTGCATCTTTAGATATAACCAGAAGATGAAACAAATCCTACTGGCGATGCTGTATGCTTATCCAAAGTATGGACTCTGTAAGAGACTTGCTCAAGGGTCACTTCCTTTGTAAGTTTGCACTATAGTATAAATGAACCAAAGCCTACAGGGATGAAACATATGCATAAGGCTTAAACAAAGTATGGGCTCTATCAGAGAGTTGCTGACAGATCTTGGGAAGGTTCACAATTTCACAATCATCCAATCCCCCCTTCCTAGTTATTAGCATAGCACACAATCTGCACAGAAGCACAGTAACACTGTATCCTTTTTTGCTTTCTTCTCCTTTTGATGGCAGGTTATATGGTGAAACTGATGTTCTAGATAGTAAATGATTAATGGTAAATATGCAAAAAGAAAATTTTAAAATAATGAAAGAAATAAATGCTTATTCCATAACAAGCTAGCTCCAAATTTGAATAGCTGCCATATAATATTGATTCAATAAACATGCTAGGTACATGCTAGCAAGGACTACTGATAGCCTTCTAGTCTCTAGAACATAATGAACAACAATGCCATAATTTCTAACACAATCATGAAAACAAAAGTAAAGTTATCGACAAATAAACGAATTTGCCCATACTTCAGAAGCATTGTGAAATATCACTAGAAATAAGCAGAAACCTCGCATAGCAGGACTTCTAATTTGAGTTTCAAGGATGAGGCTATAAAGTCCTCAACTGCAAATACGAATCGAAAACATAGAAGATTTGAAGTCAAAGGTAGCTATAAAGAAGATGTCAAATGTATGAATAGCAATTTCTTACAAGATTAGGAATCTTCTCGGATTGACCTTTCAAGTTTTTTAGAGTCCAACCACCATCAGCACCCACATCCAGAATCCCCGAAAAATTCCTAACAGCAATAATAGATAATTCTCTGCATAAATTAAAAAAACTTATGTTAACTCGAGTCTGACAAACAGACTTTCTAAAAGTTTGGAGAAAGTATAACATGGAGGGGACTAAATTTAAACTAAAGGTTGCAAGATCATTGCTTATATATTGTGTTCCTATTCCCATTCCCATCTTGACACTTATTAATACATTCCTAATCAATTTTATACGCACTACTTACGCTTGAATGGTAGATGCATTTTTCGTATACCCCAAAAACCTGTAGCCCAATTTCTCCTTCTGTTCTTGTTTCTCATATCATGTTTCTGATAATATAGACGCTATGAGGTGCAATGTTATATATACACACGGATCAAACCCCATGATTAAATTATGATTAAACTCATTTTTCAATTTTTCTTCTAAGCGAAGAGGGCATATAAGCCAGGCAGGTACAAAAGAATGTTAAAAAATAAAACAAAAACATCATGTGTGTCGGTATTCATGAGTTCACAGCAGAAATTGTCGGTTACTCTTGAAATCTTGCTCTGTATAAGGGTTTCAACTTAACAGGGTTCCTCCCTGTATGAGTATATATGTATTCTTTGTTAAATTGTGTACACTTCGTTAAATTGAGTACAGAGAAGTTCAAGCCACAAGAAATCAAAAGCAATAACATTTCAAAAGCAGAGTAATGTGAACAATAGAAACGAAATTCCACACGATTCTGAGGTACCTTCTGGTGAGAAGGACTATATCAATGCTTTGTCGAGCCCCACTTGCTATGTCTGGAATTCGAAGTGCATGAAACGCCTTCCCACCATAGATTTTCTCAAGTCTGAGCTTCAAGTTCAAAACTACATAATAACTCAATCAATCCAAACAAACTGCGCAAATAATCAATCAATATGTACCCTAACACTATAATTAACACTGAATTGAGTAAATAAAATCAGTTCTGACCGCTTAGCCACCGTGATCTTGGTGCCGGAATCCCAGTCGGGTCCAAATTCCTTAGAAGTGATGATTCCTTTCATCAATTTGTAAATTAAAACCCCAAAAATAACCGCAAACCACATATTTGACAAACTACAATCAAATTACGACCACCGCAGTATGCCAATTTGAATCAACTCTCAATTGATAATCCACGTTTATACTTCAATTGATAATCCACGTTTATACTTCAACCGGTTTCTTTAACTTGGCCTTGAAGGAACCAGCAGAAATGATGGTGGCCGAGAAGAAAAAACGACGAATGTTCGTATGATATGTATGTGAAGTGTGCGATTTATGTATTTAAAATTGACCGAGTGAAATCATAAAATTTGTTTTCATATTTTATGATTGAAAACAAATAAAATATAAGTGAAAAAATATACATAAGTGACAACGATGTAAATAAATATATTCTAAAATATATTATTCTGCTGGAAAATGCTTACAAGTTGTAAAAGTTCTTATGTTTTAATTGTTAATTGGAAGTGTGAATGATTGCACGGCTGTTATTTATCTATGAAAGTTTGTTCATTAGTATTATTTAAAGAAAAGTTTATTCATTAGTAAAATGTTATTAACTTAAATGATTTGTTATTGGGAATTCGAAGGAAGTATGCTAATATTTAAGGAATACTTTAGGGCGGTTATCTTATTTCTGTCAGTCAAAAGATGATAAACTCATAAATTAATTAATTATAAATGGTGGTAAATATTACTTCAAAAAAGAAATACAATTATAATTTCGAAAAACCAATATTTTTTTATGGTCATTGTTAAAGTTACTTTTAACAAAGTGAAATATCTTTTTAGCGTTATCTAAATTACCCACTCCAACGAATTACAAATTGTCCATTATTTAAAAAAATAATAATAATAATTTTATATATATAACCAAATACTATTCTTAATAACGATATATTATTTTTATTACATTTATTTATGTATTTAAATAAATAATATTTATTATTCTTACCTAAACTAATATGTTTTTATCTTAATTTAAAATTTAGGTGAAGTGTCAATAACTTACAAGCAAATACCTATCATAAAAGTTATGACTTAGTAGGGTTGAAATGTTTTGAGACACACTTGTGTAGGCCTTCATTCCAAGAGACATATGTCTTTTTAACATTACCATAATGCACTAAAACTCTATGGGACCTTTGAACTCAAACAAGAACCATAAATTAAATGTTTCACTTATACTTAATCATTTTGATAAACTTGTGTTTGATATCTTTTCTCTTTGCTTTTTTTTTAAATATAAATATGAGAAATATCTTTATATTTCATGCACATTTCAATCATTAAGGGATTACTCAAACAATTAATTTCAAAAAGCATTAAAAAATATTCATTGTGAACTTAATATGCCACATACAAGAATTGTGTGATGCAGAGGACAACAACATTTTTCCCAATCACCCAAGCTAAACCTAGTTAACACCTTTAAATTGATGCTATTGTACCTTCACCAACATTAACCTTAACCTGTAATCTTTTTTTTCCTAGTTCCATCATAAAATTGATTTCTTCTTACAACTACAAATGTGTCTACCATATAGTTAGTTGTAAGTATAATTATTCAGCGATTTTTTCTGAAAAAAATAAATAAATAAATAAATAAAATTAAAAAAATAAATAAATAAATCTAACTCGTAAAGCATGAGAAATTAAGGGAGTTGCATTCAGAAAGTAACCACAAAAGTATTTACTCAATTCCTAATACAAAACGATTAGTTGTTCATAGAAGCAATATTTTGGGGCTAGCTTTTATTTTCATAATCAAATGTTTTAGCTGAGACATGGGATGATTTGAAATGGCTTTGTATTGCATTCTGTTATTTTAAATAAATAAAGAATTTGAGTAGTAGTTGATAATGTTAATTGACCATTATTTGAATATAACATTGGAAGCCACCTTTAATGAAGACTTTATTAGTCCCTGCCTCCGCCAAGGATTATAGCAATCGCCTCGTTGTCAAAGTCTCTTCGATGTGCATTAGTTTGTCGAGTTTTTGTGACTTTATTGTAACTTTAACCAAAGATTCGAGAAAATACTGATTATTTCCATTTTTACATAAATTAAAAAATGTTTTCCTTTTTTTTTTAAATCTTATTCCAAATTTTCCATTGCCTGAGCAAGCATTGATGTGACATAATTTCCCTCGTGGAGGGTGATTTAATTTTGGTATTTATTAGAGATTGGAAAATAATGTTAAAATATGAAAAAAGAATTACATGATTGATTGTTGTAGAGGCTCTGAATGGGATGTGATGGTTGTCATGATTGATATGCAATGGACACTATAGTCTATGTTACTACTTTGACAACAAGGATCGACGACAAAGATTTCACGACACGTATTAATGGGTGGCAAGGAAGTGATGGGGTTGGGCATTTAGACTTGTATTATGTGAAAGGTGTGGCATGTCGCCAGATGACTAAATCAATGATGGCCAATGTGTATCAGGTGCGAAATAGAGGGAAAATTAACTGCACATAGCGACCCAATTGGTGGGCTAGATATGATATCATTATGTTGACATGGTGTTGTGTTACTTGATATTGGATTCCAAAGGAGTTGTGCTAGAATCAGCTTACAGATGGTCCAATATCCAATTTTGAAACCCAAGGTGGAACACTACGTCAAATTTTTTGAGACAAAGGGATTTCATTGCAAACTATGAAGACTTGTGATGGAACCTTGACTATGATGGGAATCTATTTTGTCAAATGATGTGAATATTTTTCCCTAGGTTTTGTCGATGTACTTTATTTTAAAATGAAGGTGGGGACTAATGAGGTTGTGGAATGTGTTGAAAATGGCACCAAGAAAGATTCTAATTTAATTTTCCGTTGATTTAAATTAGAAGAAAATTGTAATTCCACATCTCATGACAGATTGTACGAGTTAACTAAGTTAATTTGACTTAGATGGTTCGACTAATTCAAGTTTAGGGTCTAACTTGAGTCATGTAGAGTGGTTCCTACTTTTTAGGAGCCATAGTTGAGTTTATTTCAAGTAATTAATTAATTCAGTTTATCTGAGTTAAAGTCAGTTTAACTAGTTCCAATTGTTGGGGGAACTAGTGGAAGGTCAAAGTGTGGAAGTGGAACTTGAACCACACTTAGTGATTAATCATATAACCGATAAATCATCCATAAATAACTCATGCATGTGTGAACTGAGAGTTACCCATATGAGATTGGAGTTCAAGGGCAATGTATTATACGTTGTATAATCATCCAAATTGTACATGTGGTGCATGCAGCTAAAGGAGGGCCTATGATGGATTGTGCAATATTGGATGGGTATTTCCCTAATTAATAGGGGGCTAATTACCAAGGGAATAACGCAAGGAAATAGGGACTTGGGAAAGCCAAAATTTGGTTAAGTATTAGCCTAGGTTTTTCTAGGAAGTAGTGAGACAGATAGAGATAGTGCAAAGGTTGCTCGAGCATGAGAAAATCATTGCAATATTATCATATTTTCTTACTAATGCAATATACAGATAGCGGGGTTTTTAGTTGTGGCTTTCCCCAAGAAACCATTTTGTAATGTGTTGATTGAATTATTTCTCTTGTATGCTTCGTGACTTCGCGATAGTTTAAATTGGTTTCCTCAATTGGTAGAGTAGATTCAAGTCTATTGTTTTATCGAATTACAATTAGCAGTTTGAATCTACCGGGACTTTTTACATGGTATCGGAGCTAAAATCAATATAGAAGAGAAGAATACGAGTTTTTTATTGGCAGGTGAATCAAATTTGTAGTATCATTCTTCAGGGTCAACAGGATGTTGTTCTATGGATTGAGACTTGAGTATGCCCTTAAGGGAAGCTTGAATTACATATCTTGGAAGGACAAGATGGAGGGAGTGTTGGAAGATAACAGGTTGGAGGAATTCACAGAAAGTAATATTCCTAAGCCTCCAAAAATTGATGCTCAAGATATGGCAGACTGGAGGAAATGTGTGGCAAAAGCGGGAAGGATCTTACTGGAAGGAGTTCGAGATCATATTGTCTCGATCCTCCATGAGAAGGAAACTCCATATGCAATGTGGAAGGCCTTAACAGACTTGTTTCAAAACAACAGTGACCACAGGAAGCTGGCACTGAAGGACAAGCTTCGAAAAATCAATATGGAGAAGGGTGAAACAATACCAAAGTACTTGACCAAGTTCACCCAATGTCGAGATGAGCTTGGGAGTGTTGGTGTAACAATTGTTAAAGATGGTTTGGTCAGCCTAGCACTTCTAGACCTTCCATAAAGGAGTCACCCAGCCATTGGAGGTTGTACCAAGACAACCATTTGCAGGCTTGAGTTATGGACAGGAAGAGAAAGGAGAACGCTCGAAGGTAGCTGAAGCAAAATTCGTCTCTTCATCACCCGATTCCAAGAAGGGATTCAAGCCACCTAGTCCCCATTAGTTCAAGGACAAGTCAGGAAGGTATAACAATCATTCAAATTCTTCTTTTACATATAAGAGAAATGATTGCTTCCATATATCTTCTAACCATGATGTAGTTAAGCATCACAAAAAGAAAATGTGGGTTAAGAAGAAAGATGTGTCCATGAGAAGTGAGACCAAGAAGAATGAGAACCTTATGAATCCTCCTATCATGAAGACACAGTTGAATGGGAAATAACATAATTTCTGTAGTTTCTACAAGATCAGTGGCCGTTGGGAGAAGAAGTGCTAGAAGTTGTACCCCGAAATTTGTCACAAGTCAAGCATACATATGGTGAAAGAGCTCGAGAAGAAGGGGGCTCCATCCACCATTCGAAAAGCACGATTATGAGAAGAAAGTGCTTGGTGTTGATTTGGTAAGTAGTTCATGATGTTTCTGCAATTTTTATTACTTCTCATTTTCAAAATTTTGAGTTTTATGGGGGCATGTATCCCTCTGTTGATGGAAAGTACTCAAATTTTTTCCATTTCAAAATCAACAAATAATGGCACATTCGCTTCAAGATGTCCGCGATGCTCCTATTTTGCCCACGAACGATCTGCCAAAAGACTTCCATTGGGGAGAAAAGGGAGTTGTGACGAAGATTCTGAAGGAGGGAAATAAAGTGTTTTTGTGTTGGTACAGCGTGGATCTGCCTACGCCGGTAGGATCGATAGTCGATTTGTTCATAGATCTGCCTGTGTGGCATTGTGTGGCATTATGTAGAGCTGGAGGAAGTAGCATCGCAATGTTTAGAGAGGGTATTTGACATTGAAGAGCCAAATTTTGATGTTTGTGTTGAGCACCAAGGGTTTGTGAGTAGAATTAAGGATCTCTCAAGCTTGTGTTGACAATCTATAGTTATCGGAGTCGGGCAACGAGGCATCTAGGCAGATTCGCCATAAGTGAACCTATGAGAGGATCCGAAAGAATAATATGTTGTGCCACTATTAGTGTCTCTCCAACCGTGACAATGCAGAGGAAGTGTTTATATAAGCTTTGCAGATTGATCACATAATTTCGATCGTGTTGACGTCCATATAACTTCGACAGACAGAGAAAGACCTCCACAAACCCTTCCTTGTCTGTTGTGTCATCTTTGCCAACTGGCAATTCAAATGAGTAGAACATTGTTAATCAAGGTTGTCGTTGATGTCAATATGGAATTGACCGAGATGGAAAATATTCTTGAGATGCCCTAGAATGTGAAGATAAGGTTGAAGACAATAGATGTATGGTTCCAGATGATGATTTCATAACTCTTGGTTGATAAAGATGTCATCAATGAATATGTCAAGCCACGAAGATGTCAAGCCACTAATGAAGAAGTCTTGCTCGAACAAGTCCTTGAACTAACTATAATGTTGCCAGTGCCAATCATACGCCTTAATTGATGAAGTCATACTCTTGAAGAATGACCACGCCTTGACATGATTGGAAGACTGCTTTGGAGCTTTTGACAAATTAAGGAAGGCTACACTATGACATATCATTGTACTAGTATATGATGACTTAGTTGATACGTGATGTTACATGAATGCTACACTCCTACATAATGACTCTATGATCCTATGATGACATTGATTACAATGAAGAGTCCATGCTGTCTCAAACATTCCTCATGTTGTCCCAAACTTTTTATGTAAAAAATTTAAGGACAGTCACAAAGAAAAATAAATTTTCCAACCTTAGAGGAAATATTTCAACATGGCACCTAGACCATCTTAAAGAGGATTTTTTCCTCTTTCCAATGTTGAAATATTTCCTCTACCAATGTTGAAGAGCCCCATGATGCAACCTTAAAGAAAAGTGATTGGGTACCATGAAGGACAGTGGAGACACCTTCATGTGAAGATCAAGGTTGTCATTGATGATGTGACATGGAGACTAAGTGTGACAGGGCTCATTGAAGAAGACATTGGGAGCCGTGAAGAATAACCAAACATATTTTGATGAAGTGAAGTTGAGTGTTGGAGCCCAAGAGGTGGGAGCCTTATAAAGACAAGGTCGGTGCCTTGGAAGATAGGGTTGGGGCCCTAGAGGATAGGAGTCCTCAAGAAACCAGGTCGGAGCCTGTACCAAAGATAGGGTTGGAGCCCTTGAGGTTGGTGCCTCAGAATTGACAAGGTTGGAGCCTTGGAAGTCCAAGTTGGTGCTTGGAAAATACAGGTTGGAGCCTGAGAGATTGAAGATTGGTGTCTTCATCTAGGGTTGGAGCCCACATATATTGTACTTGATTTATTGCAAAGAAGAAATTAATAAGGGAATTTATTCTTATTGTTCATTTTGTGTTCTAAATATAAGTGATCTAACTGGTAAAAATAACAATTGAAAAGAAATACTGATTCACCCCCCTTCTCAGTATTTCCAACCATTGGTTTCAGAGCTAGTACCTTCACTCAAAACCTAACAGCTTGAAGGTTGCTCATTAGAACACAAATGGCAAAGCCAAGGAAGAAGGTCTCCAGTCCTCCTAAAGATGTATCTTCCTCAAACATTGAAATTGAAGTAAATCAATTTGCGAAGGCTCCATTGTTCAATGGAAATTTTGATATATGGGTGGTAAGAATGAGAAATTTCTTGAAGACTCAAGGAATTGAAGTTTGGAAATCATTGATTACTAATGGCACAATGGACAAAGAATCCAAGAAGTACAATACAAGAGCAATGAAGGCAATTTTGAATGGGTTACCTAATTCTGTGAAGGCCAATTTTGAAAAATGTTCGTCAGCAAAAGTCATATGGGACAAACTTCATGATCTTCACTCAAAGGGAGCGTTGACAATGATCTCTAGTCAAGAAGATGATGGAAAACAAGAAATAAGTCCAGAATCAATCAAGGAAGCCGAAGATAAGGGAGATGACAACAAGGCTAAATAAGACCAAGAAGATGCAAAGAACAAAGAAGACTTTGAAGAAGATCTCCTGAATAAACTTATGGCTTCCATGGAAGAGATTAACAGTTTGAAAAAGGAAAATGAGGAACTTAAGAGGAAAGCACAATATGGTAACCAAGACGAGACAAGGAAGGAAGTTGACTTTGTCAAACTTCAAGTAGAAGAAAGAGATGAGGAGCTTGCCAAACTTAAAGAGGAATTTCATCAAAACAAAATAAAGCATCATGAAGAAGTCATATCTATGACAAATCAATTGGATAAGGCAAAGAAAATGGATGAAACTTTGTCAAGCCACCTTGAACAAAGACTTAAGAGCTTGAACAATCTTGAAGCAGAGATTGGTAAAGACAAGGAAGACGTTTCCTCTCTTAGATATCAACTAGAAGAAGCAAGGAAACAAGCGCAAGGAGTTGAGAAGGTGATGGAAACTTTAGCTTTCATAGAAGGACAAGTTGATGAACCAAAAAAGGAGAGAAACACCATGATATGCCAACTAGAAGAAAAGGATGAAGAAATATTCAAACTAAAATCAGACATCAATCTTCTCAAGGTCGAAACATGTGAAGCTACAAGAATAAAATAAGAAATGGAGAGCAGTCTAGCAAAAGAGAATGAAGAAGTCTTCATAATGAAATCAAATATCATCTCCCTTAAAATCGAAGCACAAGGAGCAACAAGGATGATGGAAGAAATGAAGAAGCAACTAGTTATGAAAGATGAAGATTGTGAAAAATTGAAAGGAGAAATTGTCTTTCTTAAAAAGGAAGTTGACTTGCTGAATAAGAACTTGAAAAGCTCTCAAACCCTAGATGACATCCTAAGTCATCAACAGTCTCCCCTTGATAAATCAAGGCTTGGATATGCAGGTGAATCCTCAAGCAAGAATGATAATGTTTCAAAAAACAAGGATGTGAGGAAGCTAGGAAGAAATATTGATGCTCCCTGTTCTAGCAAAGGCAAGGAGAAGATTCAAGACAACAATGGAAGAAATCCTACTCCAAGGAGACTTTCAAATGATGTCAAGAATACAAAAGACAATGAATATCATCAAAGGATCCCAAGGCAAAAATACTCCAGAAGTACATCAAGGAAATATTCATCTCCCAGGTACCAAAGTATATTTTTTGGTTATTGCTATTCTTGTACAAAATTTGGGCACATGGCAAAGGATTGCAGAGCATATCACAAAGATAAATATAATGGTCCCCGTCAATCTTCTAGAAGCAATTTTGCAAGAAGAAGTCATGATTACTCATTCATGAACAAGATGGAGTGCTTCAATTGCCTTAACATTGGACATATGGCTTGTGATTGTAATCTGACATGGGTCCCCAAAAAAGTTAAAACCATGACAACCAAGCCAGAGAATAAAGTTACACAAGTATGGAGAAGGAAGCAAATTGGGTTTGAAAGTCTCTTGAACACTTCAGCCAACAATACATGCTGATTTGATTACATTCTTGGCAGATATGATACTCCAAGTGTTTGATGATGAGACACTGCCCAAAAAAAAAAAAGAGAGACCATGCATACAACTTAGGGGAGCAAGTACATTAAAGAATAGCACCATGATAGGGGGAGTAGCATATCTTACATAGATAACTATCATTGATGAAGGAAACATGAAGAAGCAACATGCCAAGAAGCAGCTTGATAGGGGGAGTACTTGGGCGCCCCATTTGCCATTGATGTCAAAGGGGGAGAGAATTTTGGAAGGGAAAGAATATTGCCATCAATGACAAAGGGGGAGATTGTTAATCAAGGTTGTCATTGATGTCAATATGGAATTGATCGAGATGGAAAACATTCTTGAGATGCCCTAGAATGTGATGATAAGGTTGAAGACGATAGATGTATGGTTCCAGATGATGATGTCATAACTCTTGGTTGATAAAGATGTCATCAATGAATATGTCAAGCCACGAAAATGTCAAGCCACTAAGGAAGAAGTCTTACCCGAACAATTCCTTGAACTAACTATAATGTTTCCAGTTCCAATCATGCACCTTGATTGATGAAGTCACACTCTTGAAGAATGACCACACCTTGACATGATTGGAAGACTACTTTGGAGCTTTTGACAAATTAAGGAAGGTTGCACTATGACATATCACTGCACTAGTATATGATGACTTGGTTGATACGTGATGTTACATGAATTCTACACTCCTACATAATGACTCTATGATCCCATGATGACATTGATAACAATGAAGAAGCCAAAGATTGAAGAAGCCATGTTGTCTCAAACATTCCTCATGCTGTCCCAAACTTTTTATGCATAAAATTTAAGGACAGTCACAAAGAAAAATAAATTTTCCAACCTTAGAGGCAATCTTTCAACATGGCACCTAGACCATCTTAAAGAGGATTTTTTCATCTTTCCAATGAGCCCTTACTTGGCCCGAAACTCCAAGTGGTTTGGGAGATATGAATTTTTCAAGTTAAAAAAAAATAAATCTGTCCTTGAGCCGACCTGTGCTAGCCTACTCATACATGTCGGCTTCACTCAAAAAGACATGTCTATTCATCATAAATCAAATCCTGTATATATATGACGTCCATCACCTCATTTGAAGCAAGATTTTCGGTGAATATTATTTCAGAGTATAACACAGTAAGCAAAGGAGGCCGAGAAGGACAGGACTTAAAAGATAAATTATTTGATCTGTGATTGGGTTACGTCAGACTGAGAGAAAATTGTTCTGTGGAGAGTTACAGAACCTCATACCTCATCTTAGACCTGTGGCACTGTTCTAATTTGGACCTAGGACAGTCTTATGTAGAGAGCTAAAATTTTTGGAGGAGGTTTGATAAAAGCTCAGAAACTAAACTCAGATTTATGACAGTCCTAGTCACATGTGGCTCAAATCTGCACCTTGTAGAAGCTCGGTCCTGTGGGGCAGTTGCATTCTTGCTGCCCAGATTTGTGACAGGTGTTTGTGGTAGCTTGGTTCAAGAAAAAGTTTTGGACTTATCTCAGAATTACAAGGATCTGTCGCATATTTTGGAGGCTTGGATCACTACCTAAAGAACTCAGACCTGAAGTGTACATCTGTGTTGTGAGACTTGGATTGCTGAACTATAAAGGATTGAACTTAACCTCAGACTTGTGGACAATATCCAGGACTCGGTGTTGTAATATCCTTGAAGAAAAATCATTACTAGATCTCAGACCAGTGATAATACCTTAAGGACTGTTATCTTGAAGGCTCGTTGTAACTTGGACCACCAACAAGTCTTGAAGAATAGTTAGTTCGATTGTAGACCTATGACTTCAATACATTCCTGTAGGAGCCCAGTTCTGTGACAGTATTAACAGTCATAACAACATGGTATTTGAAGGTTGGATCCATGACAGTTACCTGTGGTAAAACTTGACACAGATTTGTGATAACAATCTCAGACTCGGACCTGTGTGTGGAGGTTCATTAAAGCTCAGATCACCTTAAGAAAGTGACAATTGTGGAAGCTCGGACTTAAGGCTTTTAGACATGTGAACAGTCTCAAACCAGTAAAACAGTGACACTTGTACAACTTAGATTTGTGACAGGCAGTGAACAAGTTTTGGAGGAAAGAATTATAACAGTGGTTTTGGGCATCATATTTGGAGTTGAGATTGTTTGAGGACTTTGTTAAGTCTTGTTGAAGGAGAATTGATGACTTAAGAAGTTTGGAGACAATCTTGAGAATCTAGCAGACTTGTTGAAGTCTAGTATGCAGAATTTGTGAAGATTTGCTGGAAAACTTGTGAAGACATGTTGACCTGTGAAGACTAGTAAAGGTTTGTTGACTTGTGAAGCATTCTTGGAGAAGCCTTCATTGTCTTGGAGAATTCTCGAGACAACTCATAAAAGCTGATCTTGGAGGAAATCTTGGAGACATGATGCAGTGTTGAAGAGCCCCATGATGCAACCTTGAAGAGAAGTGATTGGGTACCATGAAGGACAGTGGAGACACCTTCATGTGAAGATCAAGGTTATCATTGATGATGTGACGTGGAGAATAAGTGTGACAGGGCTCATTGAAGAAGACTTTGGGAGCCGTGAAGAATAACCAAACATATTTTGATGAAGTGAAGTTGAGTGTTGGAGCCCAAGAGGTGGGAGCCTTATAGAGACAAGGTCGGTGCCCTGGAAGATAGGGTTGGGGCCCTAGAGGATAGGAGTCCTCAAGAAACCAGGTCGAACCCTGTACCAAAGATAGGGTTGGAGCCCATGAGGTTGGTGCCTCATAATTGACAAGGTTGGAGACTTGGAAGTCCAAGTTGGTGCTTGGAAAATACAAGTTGGAGCCTGGGAGATTGAAGATTGGTGTCTTCATCTAGGGTTGGAGCCCACATATATTGTACTTGATTTATTGCAAAGAAGAAATTAATAAGGGCATTTATTCTTATTGTTCATTTTGTGTTCTAAATATAAGTGATCTAACTGGTAAAAATAACAATTGAAAAGAAATACTGATTCACCCCCCCCTCTCAGTATTTCCAACAGAACACATCATCTTGGATGTAATATTTTCTTAATAGTTCGAGTCTCCTCTTGCATTTGGTGTATATACATCTTTATACTATGGCGCTAGTTCAGAAACATGGAGAGTCACGTTGTATGTGTTGTTGCACGTTGAACGAACTATTGTTGCTCAGATCAAAGTTGGAAAAAAAATCCTTCTTAATGTGGTCCAACAAAAATCTAAACCCTGCAGAAAAAATACTCTTTGTGAGAGGGTCGTCCATTCTCGTTGTTTCTAGGTGTGTACACCAACAAAGACATAAGAATCTCCAACCAAGATGTGCCAGAAAAATGTTTATCATTCAATTTTGAATGAAACTTGATATGACTTGTAAAAGGAAAATGGATCTCGGAGTTATGTTGTCTTTGGGAGTGGTGTAAGTGGTGGATATTATTTCCCTATTTGGTAGGATTTCTTCCTGTGATCGGTGCACAGATTTTGTTCTGCATTCTACCAATGTTGTTGTGATCATCTGCGGATTTTGTGGGATCATTTCCACCAAATTTATGTTGCATCAATATCTTGTGCGGATTCTAAATTTCTAGAAACCTGTTTTCGAGAAGCATGTAAAAGAAGAGAAACTGCACAATCGGCGTCATGGCGTTGAGGATAACAGATTCGAATTCGTCGATTTATGTGTTTGTGAAGCCTTTTTTGGGAATATATCGACAAGAAGAATCGGTATTTGCAGGTCGACTTTGTGTTATGCTTGCATCTACGTAGCAGGCGTTGAGTGGTCTCATTCTGTCGATGCAAGAGGCGTAGCGGAACAACGATTGGTTCAACAGAAGGGTTGCATCAGATTCTTTTTGTCGCATGGCATCCTATCAATCAATTATTTAAATGATTGCCTCTAGCAGCATTTATTGAGAAAGAAATAATCTGCATGCATGGCGGTATTGGAATATCAATTAACCATGTTGAGCAGATTGAAAATTTGCAATGCCCTAAAACTATGGAAGCAGGATCGGTAGTTCTCATGGATTTGCTATGGTCGGACCCAATTGCGAATGACAGTGTGGAGAGCTTGCGCCCAAATGCTAGAGGGTCTGGATTGGTTACATTCAGGGTAATTTTTTGGATGACTTACTTGTAGCTAAAGACCTTGCGGCTGCTAAAACAACACCAACTGCATCCCATGCGGCAGAAGCAGCAACAACAATTGCTAGTGCACAACTAGGAAAAAATCTAGGGAAATATGCGTATGCTGATGGACGGGAAAGTCACTCAGAGCATGTCTCTGATGGTGCAGTGGTGTTGGGTAGTTTTTTTGCACCTCCTATTAATGGTGATATGTTCAGGGATATCAGGATAGGAAATGCAATTATTTTAGCACATAAAAGGTTGGGTAAAGGTGTAGAGTCTCTAGTAGAGTATTCATTTGCAGAAGCTAAATATATCAGTGCAACTCTTGCTGCTGTAAAAACATGTCAGAGTAATGGAGAAGTAGATCAACCTCCTGATAGAGATCGTGGGGGAGAGGCAATAATAAGTGGGAAGCAACTTTCTACACCAAGCAAGCCCCAAGATGCAGTCATGCCAAAATATTCTCCACCTACTGGAGTTGGACTTCATGACAGATCAGTTGTTGTTGTAGCAGGTGTTTTCTAACATTTGTGTTGGCCACAGGTGTTTTCTGCCTCAATAATCAGCCTCGTGTTTTGATCCAAGTATTTGAAGGCAGTCCTGCGTCTTACACTAGAAGCTCAACATATTTGTGAGAGATGTTACACAAGGGGGCCTTTGGGGAAGAATCAATTGCAGGGTGCTAGTCTACAAATGGAAGCCTCCTATGTGGCCTCTCTCCTTACGGGGAACAAACATAAATGGGTAATTAAAAGGGGCATTTTCTTTGAATTTTTTTTGGCCATTATTTTCCCTATGCCTAGAAAATGAAGATGGAACTTTTATAATGCACATACTTTGTAATGGGGGATTTGATTTCTTTTCACCATTAGTGCATTTGAATGTTTTGGTGGATACACATATTAAAAGGGCGTTGAAAACTTTGTATTTTCCCTTTGTGCACATTGAATTGCCATGTATTTTGGCATCAGAAAGTTGGATGTAACTTGATGAAATGCCATGCAAAGGCCATAGTTTCCATGAAGTCATGATGTAAAAGATGATTATGAAGCATTGTAAAAGGCTTGTTTTAGCCACTCTTATGTGAGGGAGAGTGAGAGGTGTATTTTTGTGCATTAACCCTTGTTGGATTCTTTGTAATCAAGTTGAATGAGGCAATTTTCCTAAGCCATTTTGGCATGTAAACTTGACCAATGAACTCTTGGAAAGTGTTTCAAAAGATGTAAACAGGTATGATAAACTATAGGTTGTAGCTTTAGGCAGATGTGGGCTTTTGCATTCCAATTCTGAAGGACCGAGGTGAAGGAATCTTAAAGGGGTGTGCCTTTTCAGACATTTACGTTGCAGTTTTAGGCAGATGTGGGCCTTGCATCGTGATTCTGAAGTACGTTGGGTGAAGGAGTCTTCAAGGGACGTGCCTTTTCATACATTTGTGTTGCAACAGTTGCAGGTGTTGAATTTTCATCCTGATTCCAAAGTACGTTGGATGAAGGAGTCTTCAAGGGATGTGCCTTTTCATACATTTGCGTTGCAGCAGTTGCAGGTGATGGCATTGCATTCTGATTCCGAAGTACGTCAGGTGAAGGAGTCATGTGGGAATGTGCCTTTTAGAGGCATTTTCATGCAGTTGATTATGGATTGAAGCTGATAATTTTGGAGACCAAAAGTTGCTTTGTGGGGAGGTGTGATCCAAAAGTATCTTCGCACGTGAAAGAGCATTGTGCCATGTTGATTTGAAGTTGGTGACAAAGTGCTTAAGTGGGTGAAATTATGATTAATTCTTTTCATGAGATGTTCATGCATTTAATTATGCATTTTATGAGCCTTTAATAAACTCATGCATTATTATTCACTTTTGATATAAATGATTAATATTTGTGAGAGGAAATTTGTCTCACATATTATTCATTTAATGTAATTAGGGAAATTAGTTTTTATGTGAGAAATCACCTCGCACCAATTCTCTATTTTTCTAAATTGTGGGTTGAGAGAATCAAGGGCATGGTTGAAGAGCCTTTAGGTGGTTTTGAGACTTTTCCCAATTATGAGCCTGAGATAGTTGGAGATCCTACTTTCATGGATCTTGTTTTTCCTTCCTTGTAATTAGGTCCTACAATTGTGGGTCTTGTAATTAATGCTCTTTGTTGGAGATTGGGTGAGGGAAAACTATATATATTCCTTATGTGAGCCATTAGAAGGGGGAATAAAGGAGAGAATTATTATCTATTGAGAGCCATAGTGCTTAGCTAATGATCGACCATAGTGCTTGAATGTAAGAGAGCTTACTTTGAAGAAGGAATATAGAAGATCTGCATTCCAATTGAAGCAGATCTGGAGATGTAGCCCTAGATGGAGGGGTGAACTCCGTTACCAATTGGTTGTCTCTCTCTTACTTACGTGCATGTGCTTCTTGATATGTTAAGTTCATTTACTTATGTTTATGTGTTTTAATCGATGGACTAACATGCTCATTTAAACATGTATAATCCATAGTCAATTAAAATATCCTCACACCATAAACGTTGGTTAGAGTAGTACTCGACTCGTGATCAGATCAATAGTGGATCCTCACTCCATATGATCGACAACAAATAATTCTTCAACAACTTGGAGGAGAAGGACCTCCAAATGCGCATCGATATGGGAGGTGATGGAAGGTATAACACGACCGACATTGGTACTGTTACTTTTCAGAGGGAGTTAGTTTCTCCTCTCACATTAAAAGATGTCATATATGTTCCGGGTGTGAAGAAGATTTTAGTTTCAGTTACTATGTTGGAAGACCATGGCTACAATGTGATATTTAGAAAAGTAAAGGCTTTCCTTATTAACATAGCCACAGGACAGGTAAAGTAGATCAGGGTTCGGGTGAAGAACCTATACAAATTGGATGTAGAAGGTTGTGCTTCTTTGAGCACTAAAGCAAAGAAGGTGCAGAGCTAAGACATTGGTGAATTATGGCAAAGGTGACTTGGCCATTTGCACTATGGAGCTTTGAAGATCATGCAACATGTTTCTACAGGACTTCCGAAGGGCGCACTAGAACAGTGTGATACATGCAAAGGGTGTACATTGGGAAAGTACACCAAAGACACCTTTCATGATAAGGATATTCAAGCGCAAGCGATCCTTGAAAGAGTTCGCTCATATGTGTGTGGACTGTTCTCGATAGCCTCCATGACCAAGCACAAGTATTATGTGATATTTATATATGATTTCTCATGTGAGTGTTGGATATTCTTCATGTAGAAGAAGTACCAGACGTTCTCAAAATTTTGTAAATTTAAAGCACTCGTTGAGAAAGACACGGGCAGGAAAGTGAAGGCTCTCAAGAGCGATAAGAGTGGATAATATGTGTTGAAGTAGTTCAATAAATTATGTGCATCAAAATGCATTCAATGGGAGTTAATAGCACCCCATAACCCACAATAGAATGGGGTTTCATAAAGAAAGAACATAAGTATCGTGGGAACTGCATGAGCGATGTTGCATTATCAGGGCCTACTAATGCACTTATGGGCTGAAGCATGCAACACAACGATATATGTGCAGAACAAGAGTCCTCATTAAATTCTCGGGATGAGTACACCAGAAGAAGCTTTTTTAAGTAAGAAACTAGATGTGGCACACTTCAGAATCTTTGGTTCATCAATTTATGGTCATGTTTCCAAGGATGCACAGAAAAATCTAGAACCAACAATTGAGTTGGGTATATTTGTGGGGTACACAGATACACCTCACAACTATCAGGTGTACCTTATATCTCACAAGATGACAGTGGTTCGCAGAGATGTGAAGTTTGATGAAGAGAAGGCCATGATATGTTCCCTTAAGAGGGAGATTCAGTTGCATGCAGATGAGGAGTTTTAGCTCCAAAAGAAGAACCTCAGAATGTTGTGGAGCAACCACAAGCAAAGGAGCAGAGAGTGAAAACGTCCACTCATGCAGAGACATCCATAGATGGAAGGAAGTGCACCATATAGGCTGACAAATTGATGCATGATTCGAGAGAGAATGTGGGAGTACCCACATCACTGAGCAGGTAGAGGAGGTCACCAGATCGATACATTGGCTACATGGATCTGATGAGCAAGAGTGTAGAGATTGAGCCATCCTCATTCAAGGAAGCAGGGCACCAACTAGTATGGGTTGATTCCATGGTAGAGTAAAATGATTCCATTATAAGGAACAGTGCATGGGAAGTTGTCCCAAGGCTAGAGGACAAGTCAATTGTAGGATCTGGGTGGATCTACAAGGTGAAGCAAGCGACATATGGGAGTTTTGAGAAACACAAGGTCATATTTTTGGCCAAGGGGTTCTCTTAGGTGGACGGAATTGATTACAAAGAGAACTTTTATCCAGTAGTAAGGTACTCTTCAATGAGATCTATTCTAGTAATTTCAGTGCAGGTTGGATGGAAGATACATCATTTGGATGTGGAGACAACTTTCCTCAATAGAGTGATTAAGGAAGAGGTTTACATTGAGTAGCCGGAAGGATTTGAGACCTTCGATAGAGATTTGCATGTGTGCAAACTCAAGTAAGTGTTTTATGGATTGAAACAAGTACCTTGTGCTTGGTACACTAGGACTGACAACTATTTGACCAGGTTGGGCTTCACCAAAAGTGAAGCAGATGCAAACCTTTACCATATTGTGGTTGAAGGTAAATTAATGATTATAGTATTATATGTCAATGATTTAATTCTAACAGGTGATGAGAAGTGGATAAAATATTGCAAAGAAAATTTGGCAAGAGAATTTGAGATGAAAGACATGGGGCTCATGGATTATTTCCTTTGTTTGGAAATTTGGCAAGGAGATGGTGAATTGTTTGTCTCTCAGGGAAATTATGCCAACAATATACTGAAGAAGTTCCACATGGAGAGCACCAAACCCAGGGAGACTCCTCTAGCATGGAATTGGAGAAAGGAAGATGCTACTTCAGACGAAGTGGTAGAAGATACCATTTACAGGCAGCTTGTGGGTTCACTTATGTACTTGGTGAACACACAACCAGACATGTGTTATGGAGTTAACCAACTTAGTCAAGCAATGGTTAACCAGCTTGTGGGTTCACTTATGTACTTGGCGAACACACAACCAGACATGTGTTATGGAGTTAACCAACTTAGTCAACCAAACTCTATTGGAAGGTAACCAACATGTGTTGAGATACCTCAGAGGCACCACTCAGTTTGGTCTTTCATACAGACGGATAGAGGGAGTGAAGTTTCAAGGCTTCACAGATGTAGATTGGGTAGGGAGTCCATCAGAAAAGAAGAGCATATCAGGATGAATCTTCAGTATTTGGTTCAACAACAATTTCTCGGTACAACGAGAAGCAGAGATCAGTTGCACTATGTTCAACAAAATCACAGTACACGGTTGCTAGTCAAGCAGTTTGTGAGGCTATTTGGATGAGGAAGATCCTTGTTGGGTTATTTGGTCAGCATATGGATCATATAGTGATTTACTGTGACAACCAAAGTTGTATCAAACTCTCGGTGAATTCAATTTTTCATGATATGTCAAAGCATATCGACATCTGATACCACCATCTCATAGATTGTGTGCAGAGGTGGATCATGATGCTAGAGTACAGTTCTACAAAGGAACATGATGCAAACATATTGACTAAGGCATTTTCAAGAGGAAAATTCAAGTTCCATAGAGGCAGGATCATGGTATCTGATAATCCCTTTCTTACTAAGAGGGAGTGTTGAAAATGGCACCAAGAAAGATTCTGATTTTTAAAATTGTAATTCCACATCTCATGACAACTTGTACGAGTTAACTAAGTTAGTTTGACTTGGTTTAATTAATTTGAGTTGAGGGTCTAAATTGAGTCATGTAGAGTGGTTCCTACTTCTTAGGAGCCCAGGTTGAGTTTATTTTGAGTTGTAATTAATTAATTCAATTGATTTTATTTAAAGTTAGTTTAACTAGTTCCAACTGTTGGAGGAAATAGTGGAAGGTCAAAGTGTGGAAGTCGAATTTGAACCACACTCAGTGATCAACCAAATAACTAATAAATCAACCATAAATAACTCATGCATGTGTGAACTGAGAGTTACCCGGTTGAGATTGGAGTTAAAGTGCAGTGTACTACCAGTTGTATAATTATCTAAATTATACAGCTGGTGCATGCAGTCAGAGGAAGGCCTATGATGGATTGTGCAATATTGGACGGGGATTTCCCTAATTAATACGAGGCTAATTTCCAAGGGAAAACAAGGAAATAGGGACTTGGGCAAGCCAAATATTGGTTAAGTATTGGCCTAGGCTTGTCTATGGAGCAGTGAGACAGATAAAGATAGTGCAGAGGTTGCTCGGGCATGAGAAAATCATTGCAATATTCTCATATTTTCTGACTAATGCAATATACATATAGCAGGGTTTTTACTTGTGGATTTCCCCAGTAATCCATTGTGTAATGTGTTGATTGAATTCTTTCTCTTGTATGCTTCGTGATTTCGTGATCGTTTAAATTGGTTTATGAAATTGGTAGAGCATATTCAAGTCTATTGTTTTAGAAAATTACAATTAGTAGTTTGAATCTACAAGGAATTTATGCAGAGTGATAGGTGAAATTTGGTAACAATGGTGCTAACATCGGTTATCTTGGAAAATTCAGGTTAGCGAGTATTGTGGACAGGAAGACCGATTTAGCCAATTCCTATCAATTCACAAAATCAAATTCTCAATAGTTCAGGTTGAAATATAGTTCAGATTTCTGGAGATAAAGGGATTTCGTTGCAAACTATGAAGACTTGGGATGGAACCTTGAATATGATGGGAATCAATTTTGTCAAGTGATGTGAACCTTTTACCCTAGTTTTTTTCTATGTAATTTATTTAAAATGAAGGGGGGCGTTGATGTAGTTATGGAATGATAGGAGAAATTTGGTAATGAGGTGCTAAGATTGAATAACCTGGAAAATTAAGGTTCATGAGTATTGTGTACAGGAGGATTGATTCAGTCAATTCCCGTCAGTTCAAAAAATCAAGTTGTTGATAGTTCATGGTGGAATTTCCATCATAGGGCAGAGTTCTAAGGAGTGAGTGGAACAGTGATTTCAGACCCCCCTCCCCATTCAGCGATATCATGGGATACACCCCCAACCATAATTCATGAGATGTGTGGATCTTTACATGTAAAGCGACTATTTTTAGAATGAGGGGGCATAATTCCGTGGTGGAACCAGAAGTGTGGACCCGCCCCCCCTCCCTTATTGCTGTGGGGCGGGTGGTCCCCGGAATTTTTGTGGGTCGTTGATTTTGACTGGCAATCATAACCAATATATCGATGGGGACCCAGAGTGATTAACTAGGGGCGTTAGATTTCATCGGGGGCACAAGTAGTTATGAAATAGGAAAATATGTATGTGATTATGATTGTAGCATTGACCGAATCAAATAGTAACAATCTAATACTCAAGTCTAGTAATCATAAAAACTAATAAATTACGAAGTGGAGTGACAACAACTCCAAAAATTGTCTCAATATGTTGTTAGGTCGTTAGATTAAAGAAATTCTTGGTGTTTGTTACCATACTAGATGGTTGTGTAACAACCCTAGTGAAAATTTCATGTAATAAAAGTTAATAAAGGAAAAATAATAACCACAGTTATGGGACACTTATTCCAAGCTGAATGTTGGACAAAAAAATCCTAGTGTGGGTGTTCATTCGGTTTATTATGGCTAAGGAAATTGGCAAAGGAAATGGAAAGGAAAAGTGGCATTAATTGGAAATTTATTTATGAAAATAATGGAAATTAGGAGAAAGGGAAGGTAAAAAGTCAGAGGTTGCATGCGAGGAGGAAAATGAAGGAAAAATAATGGAAAATGAAGAAATTAGAGGCCTCATTGATAAAAAGGATTTGAGGATCAGTTGGTACCTTTTATCAGTTAAGTTATGAAACTATCTCTCTATTCTCTTTCTTTCTCTCTCTCACTCTCGGACACTTAGATTTTTCTTGGAGTACTCTAGCATTGGATCAAGAAATGAAAATAAGACAAAGAGGAAGCAAAGATCAAACAAGGAAGAGCAAGATCAAGTAGTTATAGCGAGATTCTTTGCAGGTTTCAAATTGCATGTGTGGTTTCCTTGCTAGATTTGGCATGCATGGTGTTGCATGTGTGTTCTTGGTTCTCTTTTTGTCACGAGCATGGGTTTTTCCAGGTGTGACAATGTTTTCAGTCTAGCCTTGCCATTTTCAGATAGCCATGGTGTGATGGGATCCTCATGTTTTGGTTAAGCTAGATTTCCAGATGGATTCGAAGCTTAGTGAGGTGGATCTCTGAATGAAATAACACATGGCCTAGTAACCCTTGAACCAAAATGTGGGTTTCGGTAAAGCAAAATTTTGTGTTGCCTCGGTGGGCCTAGGAATCCTTGACCGGTGTATGGTGGGATATACAGTAAACCCTAGAGGTGGGTGCTCTCCATCAGGCCTAGGAATCCTAAGATGGGATATACAGTAAATCCCAGAGGGTGGAGTCTCGGTTAGGGCATAGTGATATGGTGTGGATTGCAGTAGAGCCTAGAGACTAGAAGACATGAAAATTCCTCACAGTGTAGGTGGAGAAATCTGGTGGCATCCATGCCTCTTTTTGCCTACTGATCTGGTGGAGATCATGGTAAAACCTGCTATTACATGTTTATTGTTTTGGCCTAGTGATCTAGTGAGGATTGCAGTAAATTCGATTTCTATTAATGAGGGAAAGGTGGTTTAGCCTCGGGAAGCCTTGGATGGTTCTTTTGGTTTGATTCCCACATTCATGGTTGGAATATGGCATAGGGGTGATTGGCTGAAGAGAGATTTTTCTCAGCTAATATATGTTCGGGTGGAACATGGTAGTCCCATACCGGGTTGAATTTTTCATTCCTGAATAAGAGTGTATTTCCTTGGTAATTTATACGTAAGTGTATTGGATTCTATGTAGCATTTATGGTTGTGTATCCTCAGTATTTTTTTTGTTTATATGCTGGTTACAGATGTATTTTATGACAGTGAAAATGTATGGCTCTCATCATGTTTTGATTTGTAAATGAATAAACAATGAATATATGACCTAATAGATGATAATGTAGCTACTGATATAAGGGAAGAATGATTCTTAGTTATTCTCAAATAAGTATGAGACCCCTATGCTCATATATGTTGTTTAAACCTGTAGACTACATATTTGTGACATGTTTGATGAAATGCATGTAACGGCTAATAGGGGTCCATTCAAGTCCTTGTTCAATTAATTGCATTTGTATCATTATTCCGTTGTTATCTTTCGTTTCTAAAAGTTTCATGGAGTATTGGGTAGTGACCTGAGCACTAGGCCTAAAAAAGTGGCATAGAAATTGGGGTCGCAGCTCATAAATACTTAGAAAAGTCCCAAGTCACACGCATACCTATGTTGTGCGAGCGATTGGAGGTTTCCAGTCGCACTCTTTCCCATGTCAAGGGAGTGATAGGGGGATTGATGCACTAAAACATCAGTTTATGTCAGGGGCTAGCCTCCTGGAAGGTTTGGATGGCTCGTAGGTGTCTTGTAGCAGGTGCAGAAGGTCCGTGTAGTTGTGTGGCTTCGTTTCCACTTCCTTAAGGTGACCTAGGAGGTTGAATCGGATCATAGTAGCCTCTTGTCACATGTTTACCACAGTTGGCCAGTTTCTTGGGTAGATGTGGGAGGAGGGTGTTATAGAATGGTATCACAACATGGTTCACCCCTTGGACTGGATGGGTGATGTGTTTTGGTCATGCATTCATTTCGGTTGCACATGTGTTACTCATCCTTGTGGTATATATGCTTTTTTCATATTCATGGTGTTGGTCATGGTCGTAGTGATGTTGTCATGTGAAATTAAGGGTGTTGTAGTGGAATGTATCGTCACGAGTGTATGATTAGATACATGTTGTTTATGCTTACATGTCGTCAGTATACATTGATATGGTTGTTGTTGTCATGCATGAGGTCATGATATGTGATTGATATGGTCGTACATTGATGACTGGACTTTGGTTAGAGTGATGTCCATATTTTGATATGTCTATATGTTATACATCTATATGTTTTTATGATTATGTTTATACATGTATTACACTGATTTGGTTGATTTTGTAGATGAGATATCCTCCCCGAATTATGCTAAGGTACGTTGGTTGGTTTATGATTTGGTTTAGCTGACATGAGATTCCTTGCAAGAAAAGGATCAAGATGAATAGAAAGTTGGTGCATTACAGTTGACGAGATTCTCCTTATGGGTCAGATGAGCAGCATGGTGTTGGGAACAACTCTGACTTGATAGACACATTGAGGAGTTTGAAGGAAGAAATAAGGAGTTGTAAGGCAGAAAATGACAAAATCATGTAGGCACAAGAGAAAAAAGAAGAGGTTAATACAATAATCCTTCAGAATTTGTCAGAATTGCAGTGACAGTGGCCACTTCATATTATCCATGGGCAAGAGGACAAAACTAATGGGGCATGTGGCAATAGGTCTCATGGTGGTCACAGGTCAGATAGAGATGACACAATGAGAGATAGTAGGCTGTTGGATACTCTGGATAAGAGTGGTGATGGAAACATGTAGTATTCTATTTATGGTTCTAACAAGCATTATGATCATCATCATTATCATCCTTAAAGGAAGAGTGATAACATATATTCGCCAGATGAGTTTAAGAAAGCAAAGCCACCTTCTTTTGATGGAGATTTGAAGAAGATGGAAGAGGCAGAGGCTTGGATACTTGGGATGAAGAAGTTATTTGAGTTGCATAATTACATAAATAATATGAAGGCCAAAGTAGCTATCTTTAGCCTCGGAGGGAAAGCGGATATCTGGTGGGAAGATGTGAAGCGGTTCAGAGACATCAGGACAAAGGACTTGAGTTGGCATGAGTTCAAGAGGATTTTAAGGAAGAATTGATTTTCAGAAAGGTACTACGACAGTAAGGCCAAATAATTATATGAGATAAAGATGGGATCAATGACATATGAGGAGTACATGGCTAAGTTCCTAGAAATATTTAGGTATGTATCGTATCTTAAAGATGAAAAGGCCAAAGTCCAGATATTTTTTAGTGGATTGCCATTAGAATTTCAAGATCGAATTGAGTATGATGAGCCTCAGACATTAGAGGAAGCTATTTGGACTCTGAAGCACTCTTACAAGAAGTAAAAGCGTAAGAATGAGTCTCAACAAGTATGGAAAGGGAAGCACAAAGGTAAAGGTAAATGGAATACAAAAAGAACAAGTCCTCATAATGCATAAGAGAAAGAAAATGTGGCACCATACAAGCTCAATGTAGCTAGACAAAGACGTGGATTACAACAAAAACGTAGAGGTGATGGTACGGGACGGTTGGAGTGTTGGACATGTGGTAAAGAACATTTGAAAATAGATTGTCCATAGAATTAGGGGGTAGGCCTCAGATCTATAGTGCACAGGAGGTGCAGACTGTTGGGGATGTTGGGAAAAGCATTCATCGTATCTATGTGACACTTGATAATAGGCAGGCAGATCATAAGGCATCTATCATTGAGATGGATGGTAAGCTTTGTGATCAAGTTGTTTCTATTTCGATTGACCCTAGATCTAATTATAGTTATATTAACGTTGACTTGGTGGAAAAGTGTGGTTTGAATAAAGAAGTACATGCAGAGTCTTGGTTAGTGGAATTGGATACAGGTACACAGAAACGAGTTCATCATTAGGTAAGAGCTTGTGCATTTTAGTTGAATTGTATGTATATATCAACACATTTGAATGTATTGCTATTGGGTTCGTATAACATGATTTTGGATATGGACTGATTGTTTCATAGGACCAAAGTGGATTGTTATGACAAGGATATTGAGTGCTTGGATGAAAATGGGGAGAAGAGAGTCTTATAGGGTAAGAAGAAAGCAACATCGATGAGAATGGTTGCTGATCCAGATTTATGCAGGAACACAACATAATACACATATAACCATAAATACAAAGATGTAGCAGAAATAACACTTCATTTCATTAATATCAAAGAACTGAAATTGCTTACGTATTGCAATTTGGTGCAACTAGCTAGGTGCTGGTAGCTTATCTCCGAGAAGACATGTGGCGGCTGTATGCCTCCTCAAATGTTAAAATGAGGTTCAAATTTATTTATTATTTAGAAACAATGGAAAACCCTAACCATCCAAAAACCTAACCCTAGGAGATGAAGCGCCAAAACTATGGGCCCTGTTTGGGTAAATTGGTGTTTCAACTTCCCAAGGACATAACATTGGCATACGATCTTCGTTTGACGCGCACCATACCTCGTTAGAAAGATCTATCCGAGGACTAAAACTTTTGATGTGAGCAACTTTGGTCCATGGATTGATGTTGCTCCCGATTTTCCCAAAAAAAGTCATTTAGGGCCTCAAAACGGCTCCGAAAGTTCAGGACCCGAAAAACTGCTAAAAATAGTAAGTCGTGCCAAAACTGAAAAAATGAAAGACAATGGTGGGGCCCCAAGTGGAATAGGTGAGTGGCCACCAATATCCACTTTTGCTGAACTCGGTCCCTTGTGAACAACTTGCCTTGGTGCAGGAGTTGGCTAACTTTGACAACCCGATATAGTTGGATGTTTTGTTGGCGAGTGTTCTTGATTTGCATGTCCATGAATAAATCTATGGTGGCCTGTTCCATGCAATTTGGGTTTAACTTTGTTGGCGTGAGCTGTTCTGCAATGTAAGAGGTATCCAGTAGAGGTGGGAAGTAGGGACGAAGGTGGTCCACACTAAATATTGGGTGCAGACCAAGGAATGGTGGAATACTGAGCTCGAAGGCATTGTTCCCTATAGCCTTGGTGATGGTGTACGACCCATATGGAGCGGGCGAAGCTTGCGGTGCGGTCCAGTGAGGCACTCCTTCTGGAAATGTAGCCACACTTTGTTTCCCACTTGGAAGTTGTGTGGCACCCGATGTTGATCATGTCGTTGCTTGTACTTAGCATTGGCTCTGTCCAATATGTCATGAAACTGTTGGAATATGTGCTGAATGCGCTCGATGAAGCTGTTCGCTTTGTCAGATTTAGACTGGACATGAGCCGAATCGGCCTGAGTAGCCGTAAATGGCATGGCTACATCAATTGGACATAGTGGCTAGAATCCCAAGCCCACCAAAAGGGGCTGTGGCCGGTTGAGCTGTGGAGAGCCCGGTTATAACTGTGTTGTACATAGGGGAGGCTCTCATCCTATGTGTGTGGATGCTTTGAATTGTACATGCGCAAAATGTGTACAATCATCTTGTTGACGACCTCTGTCTGGCCATCAGTTTGGGGATGGAAAGTTGTGGAGTTGGTGAGCTTGGTGTCCAGCATTGACCAGAGGCTGGACCAAAATGTGCCAAGGAACCTGCTGTCCCAATATGATACGATAGACTGTGGGATCCCAAAGTGCACCCACACTCGTTCAAAGAAGAGTTTAGTAGTGGCTTTTGCTGTGATATTCTTCTTGCAGGCCACCATAATTGCCATCTTCGAGAATCTGTCGACGACCATGAAAATGTAGTCATTTCCATGCTTAGTATAAGGAAGTCCCGACATGTAATCCATGGAGATGGGTTCCTAAGGTCGAATAAGGGTAGGCAGTGGAGTATAGAGCTCTGCTTCATGGTCGAGCCTCGGGACTTTCAGTAAAGGGGCATCTGGACATAAAGAACTATTTTTCCTTTGACATCCCTGTCAATCCCCAACAATAGAAATACTGCAGATCGCCAATGCTTTCATCCCTAAATGCCCACGACTTAATTTAGGTGTGCTCCCATATCATCTTGCACGCTCGCTGAAGGGAGTGCTAGGGCAGAACCCAGACATAATGGCAGCATCTTTAGAGGTGAGGACTTGAACTTGCGTGACCCCTTAAGAGGCCTATATGTGTGGCTTCCAATTTGGATTTCGTAGAGAAGCGGCCACTCATAGTCTCATGCCCACAAGAGTTGAGAACGGTGAGTGACGACGTGCGGGTCACCGAGGCAATACAACATTATTAAAAGCATCTTCTTATACTTGATGTTCAAATGAAACTTTTGCAGATATGTGGACCACCTCTGATGACGATCATTCTGCAACTTCCCTTGTGTCTGTATGAACTGTAGGGACTGGTGGTCTGTGTGGATGATTGTTTCCTTCCCCAAAATGTAATGCTTCCATTATCGACATAGTCAGAGGCATCTGTCTCGATCTGAAATGGCTGTTGCAAGTCTGGTAAAGTGAGCACTGGGGCAGAACAGAGGCGATTTTTCAATTCTATGAACGCCTTCTGTTGAGGTTCCAACCAAAAGAATTTTTCTCTCGCTCCTCCCTTGGTGACTTGACTCAAGGGCCAAGTGATATGAGAGAATCCCAACACGAATCTACGGTAGAAATTAGCAAGACCCAGAAAGCTGCGAAGCTCTGTTATAGTGGTTGGGGCTGGCTAATCCCGAATGACTTGGATCTTGGCTGGATCCACATGCACCCCCCTTTCATCAATAATGTATCCCAGATAGTTAACCTGGGTCATGCCAAAAGTGCACTTGTCCAAATTGGCACAAAACTTGTGTTGCCGCAGTGTTTGGAGGACTTTTCGGATGTGGTGGAGGTGCTCTTCCCAAGTCTTTATGAAGATCAGAATGTCATTCAAGTAAACCACTACAAATGAGTTGGTGATTGGCCGCAAGATGTCATCCATCAACCTCATGAAGGTTGCGGGAGCATTCGTCAACTTGAAAGGCATGACCAGCCATTCGAAAAGGCCCTCGTTGGCTTTGAAGGCAGTCTTCCACACATCAGAGGGTTTGATTGGTACCTGGTGATACCCAGACTTCAAGTCGATCTTGATAAAATATTTTGCCCCTTTGAGTTGGTCTAGAAGGTCATCAATCCATGGGATTGGGTACCTATTCCGGAACAGTGATCTTGTTCAGTGCCCAATAGTCAATACAGAGTCTCCAAGTCCCATCCTTCTTCTGTACCAACACGATCGGGCTTCCACAGGACAGTGAACTTGGCCGGATGTGACCTTTCTGCAGCAACTCTTGAATCTGCCTCTTGATTTCATCGTTCTCCAGCACAGAGCTTCGATAGATCGGTCCATTGGGTAGCGGTGCACCTGGGGTCAGATCGATGGGGTGCTTGACCTGACAGTGTAGAGGAACCCCTGTGGGTGAGGTGAAGATGTCCCCGTACTCCTCTACAACCTTGTCCATTTGTTGTTGTCATGGAGAGGGGCTCTGCCTGGAGGTCATGGCCACAATATTTTTCTTTCCCTAGGGGTAGATAATCAGGAAAACAAATTTCATGGTTTGGGAAATGAGCTTGCTGCATTGTTTTGTAGTAACCAAATAGATAGTGGCAAGCGGTGGTACCTCTGGTATCCTGTACAAATTATTTCCCAAAGTAACAATAACAGTGCGAGGCCAGGACTCATTCACAACATGTCACTTCCACAATTATGGTTGGCCTAATAATACACTAGAAACATCAAGAGGAGAAATGTCACATAATACCTCATTTGTGAAGGGCTTGATGCTATAGGGAAGGTGACAATACTAGATAACGCGGAGATCCCGTCCTTGGTGAAGCCACCCGATGGTGTATGGATGTGGTGCTATGGTTGGCAAGCTTAATCGCTTCACGGCATTTTCTGAAATGAGGTTCTTCTAGCTCCCATTGTCGACAATGAACTGTAGTGGGGAAGCCTTTACCCACATCTGGGAGTGGAAGAGACGCTCCTCCTCCTTTGGATCTTCCGGTTCCTCCTTCTGGATCTTCGCAGTGGCAACAGTGGCGTTGGGCTCTGCATCAATAATTTATTTCCCTTTGTCATTCCCCTTTTCAGGTTTTGATTTAGAGTTAGAGCATGCCTCTGACTCAGAAGCCCTCATCTCATCCATTAGCGACTGCTTGGCCTGACACTCACTTGTGTTGTGAGTGGAGCTCTTATTGAACTCACACCATTTTCCCGTGTCCTTCTTTGGCTTCGCGGTGTTGTTCTTTTCTTGTGGCTTTCACAGGTTTCCTTGGGCTGCCATGCCTTGGCTTTGTCCTTTGTTCTACGTGTCGGGGGCACCTTTCCCTTGCTTTTGATTTGCAGATCCAAAGTCCCGCTTCTTCTGTTTGAATTTTTGCTCAATCTTGGCAACATACCGGTATGCCGTACCAAGCGAGGAGATGTAGAGGAACTCCATTTCCTCCTGAATGTATCTGTGCAGACAACTGCGATACTTTAGTACCAAATGTTTCTCTGAATCTTTGATACCCAACTTTGTGCGCAGGGTATGGAACAGATTCGTCATCTCATGCACATCTTGATCCCTTTGTTGCCGCAACGTGATCCATTGTATGTACTTGTCCTCATAGCTCCCCATGGGATATTATTATTCCTTGATGGTGTCTCGGAAAGTATTCCAAGTGGGTAAAACTGAGAACAGAGAGGGTTCTGTCTCATCATTTTTCTCACAGTAGGTTTCCCACCAGTCCTTGACATGGGGGGTATCTTTGAGGAGTAAAAAATAATCTTCTCCCGGTCAGAAAAGTCATGAATCGAGAAATATCCTTCTAATAGATTCAACCATATATCTACGACATCTACATATATTTTACCCTCAAATATGGGAATGTCAAAATTTACTTGTACCTTAAAGGGATTCGCGTCTCTAGAGTGGCTGCTGGATGCAGATGTGTCGTTGGTAGGTAGTCGTTGAAGGATCTGGGTAAAGTTATCCATCATCGCGTTCCTTTGTTTATTGAGGGCCTCCTCGAGCAATATTTTGATAGGATCTCCTGCTCCCTCATCTTTCTTTTCATCCCCCATGGGCATTCGTCGGGGTTTGTGAGGCTGATCTTGCAAAGGTTCCACCAAATCGAGCCCTAACTCCTTATACCTCGACCTCGTTGGGGATATGCAAAGAAGGATCGAGAAAAAGAAGACTGCTCTGATACCACTGATTCAGATTTATGCAGGAACACAATAGAATACACATATAACCATAAATACAAAGATGAAATGGAAATAACACTTCATTTCATTAATATCAAAGAACTAAAATTTACTTACACACATAATGGAAATAAACTAGCTAGGGTGCTGGTAGCTTATCTCTGAGAAGAGATGTGGCGACTATAGGCCTTTGAAATGTGTTATAACGAGGCTCGAGGGCCTATTTATTATTTAGAGACACTAGAAAACCCTAAACATCCAAAACCCTAACCCTAGAAGATGAAGCGCCAAAACTATGGGCCTCGTTTGGGTAAATTGGTGTTTCAACTTCCCGAGGACGTAACTTTGGCATACGAACTCTGTTTGAAACGCACCATACCTCGTTAGAAAGATCTATCTGAGGACTAAAACTTTTAATGTGATATAAACTAGTCCAAGGACTCATTTTTCTCCCAGTTTTCCCCAAAAAAAGTCATTTAGGCCCTCAAAACGGCTCCAAAAGTTCAAGACCCAAAAAACTGCTAAAAATAGTAAGTCGCGCCGAAACTAAAAAAATGAAAGAGACAATGGTGGGGCCCCAAGTGGAATAGGTGGGTGGCCACCAATATCCACCTGGATCAGTTACATCTATGCAAGGCAAGCATCGTCACAGGAAAGTGTGTGTGTTATTCGTAGTGCATATTTCTAGTGACAAAGGTAAGGAAGTAGAGGACGTGGATGTGTTAAGCAGGTACCCAGTTCCACAACAATTTGAGGATGTATTCCCCACAAATATTTCACAGTTTCCATCTCATAGAAAAGTAGATTTTTCTATTGAGTTGGTACTAGGGGCAGTGTGTTATGAAGGTAAATCCTCTCTGCGGATAGAGATGATCCCTCTAGCCCTAGGGTGGGTCTAGTAACAAAAGGACACGCTAAAGTGTTGCTTCCTAGTTAATGAATGAACAAAAGACACGCTAGATTGACCTACCTTGAATCCAACACTGTCGTTGTTGTAGAACAAGTAGTGGCCTCTCGCTCCTGCCTTGGAAAATCACAATCCGTTCGCTGTCACGCTCAGATATCTGCACATAGGACAAAGAACAAGAACAACATACGACATAGTAGTTTCACTCATAACTATTAGCCAGTCAAAGAGGGCTAAACATATCACATCAAATAAAAATCATAACACAATAGTGGAACCAAACAGTAGTCATGTGTATAAATGAATAGAAGGAAGAGTACAACTGATGCTTTGACGTCGCAGTCTCCTCTAGCGGGGTTTAGGTGAAGCGCATCTCAAATGTTCGTCAGGGAATTCAGACGGGATGAAGGCATGGACTCAAGCTCTCTTAGAAGTCATTGAATCAAGCTTCATCAACATAATTCCTTCTTATTCTATCCTCTCTAGTAGCTCAACTATAGTATGTATAATTCTCCCAGTTTAGCTAGCTTCTATTAAGAGAGATAGTTTATTTTATAGAGGAAAAGGAGGAGGTTGGGATCCCTACAAAGGTGGGAGGGAGTCTTATCCTTTAGGAGATTTCCAAGGGAGGTGGAAACTACTAACTAAAGGAAGGAGTCTGTGGTTGTTTCAGTTCAACCACTCCCAATGACTCATCCTCGAGGTGGTTGGAATGGAACCTCCACCTCTATTTTTTTTAAAAATTCCATAAACAACTTGGCGCGGGTGTCTAACTGGCACCGAGCATGAACTGGCGTGGGCTTAGTGTTAAATTTCCTGGTCGGTGCGAGGGTGTAACTGGCTATTCACGCCAAGGAAAAAATAAGGATTTTTACAACTCTTCTTAGGAAATTGTCAACAAGAAGAATGTTTCTTTCATCAAAAGGGATGCAAGGATGATATTTGCAAAGCATGACACTGCTTATTGGTCACAGAAACAAACCTCCAATGTGTGAGTTGGGGATTGCAGGGACAGTGAAAAAATGCTGTGTAACAGATGCCCCCTAAAGCATGAAGTCTGAGAGAGAGGGAAGGGTGAAATGCTTTATGAGAACGCGTTCAAACCAAACACTGCTGTCGGAAGACCTGTAATTACAAATACAACTGATATCTGTGATACATGAATCATGTGGCATGGGCACAGCCATCCATTCGAGAATATATAAAAATTGAGTTCCAAGGTATGGATGCAACCATCCAGCAGTAAGGATCAGTAAATAGACTCAGGTATGGTCGCAGTCAAAATCAAAAGAGTCATGCAATAAGTTATAATAATCCACAAAAATCTATAGCCTGGATTTTATCAAAAAAAAAACCCAGGGTCTTGTGCTCCATCTCAACCCGAACAAGTACAATTTCGAGCATGCGAATATATGAGCTAATGTCGAACATGCAGGAAAATGGTCTTATTACCAGCCAATGATGAAAGTCGTTAACGGACGCGAGAGAAACCACCAATGATGACGATGGCCCTCAAGGTACAAAAAGGTACAATCTACGGAATGTGAACAATGATCTGATGTCAAACATCCGCAGAATCACTCGATCGAAGGCCAATGATGTGAATCTTGCGTCGAATGTGAAAAAAACTGCCATTGAGGCATGCAGGCTCCAAGGTACCAGAAGGGAGTCTCTAGATCAAATTCCTGGATAATGAGCTAAAGTCAATAGGAAGTGACCTGGTCGAAGGAGGGCCATAATGTTTCCCACATCATCGACACGAGACAAAGTAACATGATGAAAGTGAATCAGGACCAACAGGAAATCATAGGAAGGTTGACAACTGTAGAGGCAAAATTCTCTTGAAAATATCAGCGACACGACACTGGATTTGGCAGTATTTGACATAAAAGGATCTGAGGTCATGATGACGTGGCAAAGAGTAGATGAGAGGTCAAAAGAGATTACCCAAATCCATGGAGGCAAAAATGACGAAATGAGATGTCCCCAACCCAACACAAATGTAGACAAGTGCCATGTTCAAAAGTGACATACTGCCAACACAACTAAAACTTGGTTCCATTTCCCCCCACCATTTCTGGCGAGTACCCCAATTATTTTTTTAAAAAAATCTTAAAGGGGATAGCATATGCTTGCACTGTAAGTTTGTCCTTCGGGCAAATCCAACCTAGTACATTTAACGATCCCTAGGAAGGAGGAACTCAAATAACGTCATGGTGACGAAGTTCGATGTCATCATGGTTTAACGAGTCTGACAAAGGGAAAACTCGGCATCTTTTCATGTTTAGAGAGTTTGAAAAGGAGGCAGAAAAGAAAACTCCAGCAGTCCCTTTTCGTAGGTAGTCTCACAGATCTGAAAAGGTAGAAAACTAAGTCTGAGAGAACCTGTTAGTCACGATAGGTTAAGGTATTCATTTTTCTTAAATAATCCATCCCAGCCTGAAAAGGGTTAAACGTATACTAGGTAGATATCATTTCGGAGCCATTTAACGAGTTCAAAACGACAAGAGTCTCGACAATATTTTCAATTTTAGAGAGTCAGAAAAGAGTTGAAAGATGACTTCAGTAGTGACTTTTTTGTGTTTTTACCGAGTCCGAAAAAGTATAAAATATAACTCGTTACTTCATCATTGTCGCATGAAAAACTTGTTGCTGCACAAGAGACATGTGTAAAACCCATTTCTCGAAAATAATATAATAAAATAGTCAAAAGACATGTCTTAAAACCTAATTAGGGTTGTGGAAAAGTTATAAAATGCCAAAAATGGTAAAAATAATTACTTTTCACTTTTTACCTCTTGTGGAGCAATAATTACCCATTTCACTGTGCAATCTTGCGGCGACGATAGAGGCCGATCCAACAGACCAATCTCAAATCCGTCAACTCTAGGTAAGAGCCGAGATCCCTCTCATCATTTTAAGCCATTTCTTACTATTTGCAAGTTCCAATTTTGAATTTTGGGGGAGGAAATGCAAAAATTAGGGCACGACGGTCGGCGCGAGTTTCGGGCACAGGGTCGCGCCAACCGCCCAATTTTTTACACTTGGGTGCACTCCCAAACAGTCGCGCCAATGGCGCAAACCATTTTTTATGCAAAAGGCTGATCAAATGGCCCATTTATTCACAAATTTAAGGTTCAAAATTGACTAATACCACTCATATGAATGTGTTTGTAGGTAGAAAGAGGCAAAATGGTCATCGAATGGAAAGAACGGGAACATAGCGAAGAAGATGAGTTGGCCATGGAAAATGAGAGAGTCATGGAAGCTCTAAGAAACTGTGGTCTGAAAAAATTCTTCCTAACGCCATATCTCTGAGCCCAACCAGAGTTATTACAGTATCTGGTCAGCATATGGGATGAAAATCAAGAGAAGTTCATCCTTCGGGATTAAGGACTTGAGATTGAAGTTTCTGACGTTTATTTCATCATAGGATTATCGCGGAGTGGAGCAGCGCCAATCCTAACTGACACCCGGCCTTGCATGGAAAACATGTCCATGGTGATAGACATGGTATGTCCAGGAGCACATAAGGGACCAGGTAGTGGGAAAGTTGATATTCAAACTATCCCAGATTTGACACTACGAGTGGTGCTACATACCATCACATGAGTTGCGGGGTCACAAGCACCTCACGAAGCAACAAAGATAGTTGCTTCTTGCTGTAGAATTCTTGGCACCGACCATCTACAACTGGGTAGAGGCCGTGAAAATAAACATGAAGCGCCAGTTAACAAAATGTAAGAAGTCCAAATTGAAACAATTTGGTTATGGATCTATTCTGGAATCGTTCTTCTTGGAACGACTACCCATTTTTCAAGGACAGGAGGTTATAGTCCTGACACCACCAGCGAGAGAACCACAGATGGCTCAATGGGCAGCTCTGATGCCAAGGGCATGGGCCGGTCAACAAATGTCCTAGAGACCGGAATTATTTGATTGGCTCCACCGGCAACTGATTATCGTGGAGGAATGGCCCTACTCTGGTACGGATTTCACTGATGATTCAGACCTCCCACTCCTGGAGGGAGAGGATTGGGATGAATATTTGGGTGAGACTCATTTTTTAAGTTTTATGAGTATTATGATTTTTTTTTTTTGTGTTCTGGCATTAAATCCATGTGATTGCAGATGTTGGCCCAGTGAGACCCGTCGGCATGTCACCGATAGCGAGGCGAATCCCTCGCGATTTCGACCCTCAAGGCGAGGGCGGTGAGGAAGATGAGATAGTGCGCAATTTGGAGGGAATCACACGAGGAGTCCCGGATTATGCACGTTTTGACGATGTTCCTCGCGCCTACCAGAGACATACCGTAGGGGTGCCCAACCAAATTCACCGCTTGCTGAGGCGACTTGTATGGGCAGTGACATGTTATCATGAGCACCATGCTAATTAGACACCTAGGTTTTATTTTATCTGCATATTTTGAGAGACATGATGTCTGGGGATGTAACAGAAACACACATATATCTTTTGAAGTTATGATGCACACGGCTGCAAACATGTGATATATATATATATATATATATATATATTTTCCTACATGGATCTTTTACATATGATGATGCTTTTACAAATTACACAAATGTCTATCTAATACAATGTTAGCCACTATATCAGTTAATGTATTCATTCGTCTAGGAATATGTTGTTAGGTAATGAAATCAAAATGTCTTTCCAATGAACGAATACGTAAATATAATCTCAAAATATGCAGATTTCTAACTAAATAATGACTATTGAGTTGCAGAATGACAAGCTGTGAATCTAGATTGACAAGCAATGCACGTATGCTGAGATTGATCGCCTCAGTTAATAATTCAATGACAACGCTATATTTAGTGACATTGTTTGTAGTTCATCCTAGACAAATACCTTGTAGATCTACCAAATCACCAGCAGGATCATAAATTACCTAGGCTGCCGAAGACAAATTCCTGGTATTGCGGGAAGCACCATTCGCGAAACCGACATAAGGGGTAATAGACATCTGCACAATAAGAAATAACCAATAAGCAGGAAAACGTTCACAAAGCACACCAATCCAAAAACATGTACTCAAATGAAAACAACACCTATGTACACCTTTTATGCATGAGTGACTCACGCATAATATTTTTTGAGATACAACCCATTTCTGGGTTGTTCAAGAGGATGGCCTTCATAATCAATTAGCTCATAGGCCCTATTCTGCAATACATGTTTAACGATGTAGGGCCCATGCCACATAGGTTGAAATTTTCCTATCCCCAGCTTATCATGAGCCTGGTCATATAGGAGGACAAGATCTCCTTCAATGAAAGAATGAGGGGAAGCTGACTGATCAAAATGAGCTTTGACCCGCTTTTTCTATGCTTCAATAACGAGAGCAACAAAGCGACGGGTTTCATCCAGCTTTTCTAAATAAAGGAGACACTCTTCTTCTGGCGAAGTATTCGGCAGTAATTCAACAACCAATTTGAGCAAAGGTATTTCACATTCAATCGGGAGAGTAACTTCTAGGCCATAAACCAACTAGAAAGGAGTGAACCCGGTTGCATTCTTAACTGAGGTTCGGTACGCCCAAAGAGCCGAAAATAACATGAGATGCCAATTGGATTTGTGGATCCCAATCGTACGTTGAAGCATAGTGACAAGAACTTTGTTCACAGCTTCAACCTGGCCATTGGCTTGAGGGTAGTATGGCGTTGAGCTGTCGTGATGCAGACCCAAATTAGAAGTCAACTCTGCCACCATATAATGCTGAAAATGGGAACCATGATCGGTAACGATGGCTTGAGGGACACCAAACCTAGCAATAATGTGATTGAATATGAACTGAGCAGCTGTCTTACCATCAGCGGCAAGTGTAGGCATTGCTTCGGCCCATTTGGTGAAGTAGTCCACGACTACGATAATATAAGCATGCCCCCCGGTTGAGTGAGGGTTACACATCATAAAATCGATGCCCCACTTCACAAAGGGGCCAATGGTAATGACAGGATGAAGAAGAATGGGTGGCGCATGCAACTTGTGTTGATAAATCTGGAAATCATGGCATTTACGAACTGCGACAATATAGTCTTTGAAAATAGAAGGCCAGAAATAACCAGCACGAAGAATCTTCTGTGCAGTAGCATAACCAGACATGTGATCACCATAGGCGCCACTGTGGCAATCATTCAGAGATTTCTCAGCTTCCTCAAGAGTCAAACATCACTGGAGTATGGAATCGACTCCAATACGATAAAGAGTATCTCCAACTATACGATAAGGTTGCGACTGATGGCGCTTGCATCGGCGGGAATCCTTCGTCAACTTAGATCTAAAAGATGAAGTCTGGATATAGACGATGATATCATCGTACCAAGGATCGAGGGTGCTAATCAAGAAAAGTGAATCGTCTGGAATGGATTCCTTAGAAAGAGAAGGAGCGGAGTCGGAAGGGAGAGAATAGAGTAAATCAACAAAGACCAATGATTTCTTAGACTTGGCAGCAGTAAATTCCAAATCAAACTCTTGGAGGATAACAATCCACTTTGAGTATTTGCCCCCTAGCAATTGTCGAGACAATATATAAGTCATGGGGTTGCATTCAGAAATCACTGTCACTGTATGCAAAATAATATAATGACGAAAATTTGAACAGCTTGAACAGCAGCCAACGCTAACTTCTCGATGTGAGCATAACGCGTTTCGGTATCGAGAAGGTTACGAGAAAAGTAATAAATAACATGCTCATGACCGTCATCATCGTCTTGTACCAAAACCATGGCAATCGTGCTGAAAGCGACAACTAAATAAAGGGAAAAATCACGATGATAATTTGGAGGGCGGAGGAGAGGAGCATTGACCAACAATGTTTTCAATGCATCAAAAGATTTCTGAGCGATCTCATCCCAGTAAAAAGGAACACCCTGCTTTAACAATCATGTGAATCCTTTAGCTACTTCAGCATAGTTAGGTATAAAACGATGTAGAAAATTAGCTTTCCCTTGTAAACTTTGCAACTGATGTAATGAGGAAGGAGAGGGGAGATTGATAATAGCCTCAACCTTGAGAGGATCTAGGCGAATTCTATCTTTGGAAACGATAAACCCCAAGAGTCTATCAGAATCGACGCAAAAGACACACTTATGTGGATTAAGCCGAATGTTATAGTGTCTACAACAAAGAAAATTCCGACGAAGATGGTCAGGATGGTCCCTACGCTTAGCTGAATGAGCTGGAAGGTCATCTAGATAAGGCTAAATGATGTGACGAATATCATGAAAGGCATAAGACATCACGTGCTGAAATGTGGCCCCGACATCCTTTAAACCAAAAGGAAGCTTCTTATATGCAAAGGTGCCCCAAGGAAAAATGAAGGTAGTTTTTTGTTGACCAGTCGAGAGAATATTAATATGATTATAACCTGAAAAACCGTCCATAAGGGAAAAAATCTTTCTCTCGGCACAGTCGTCAATGATTTGATCGATGAAGGGAGTAGGATAATTATCCTTAGGACAAGCTCGATTGATATCACGATAGTCAACACAGACATGAATAGTGCCCTGTTTCTTATCTACAGGAACAATATTAGAGACCCATTATGTCAATGGAATCGAATAAATGAAACCAAATTTGAGAAGCTTTTCCACTTCGACTTAATGGTAGCAACTTTCCTAGGATGCACCGGACGAAGACGTTGACGAATAGGTTTCGAACCAGGGTAAGTAGGAATTTCATGTACCATGATGCTAAGATCAATGCCGGGCATTTCTTCGTAGGACCATGCAAAGACATCACAGAATTTGCGAAAAAATCTAGTATAGACTTGCACTTCATCAGAAGAACAAGTAACCCCAATATGGATGTTCTCGACGATTTCCGGTTTAATGGAAATGTCGATAGGCATCGTTTGAGTAATGTTACTCAAGTTACCTTTTGAAAAAACTTCATGGACCTGAATGGGTGTTTGAAGTGGAGGAGAAGGAACCTGAGAAGAAAAACGCTCAAGACAGGTAGACATGGCCCTGAGAATTGGTAGAAACAAGGAACAATGATGACCATCGTCCCATGGTAGATCGTTGAGGGATAGGGTTTCCATGATAGCCTCATCGAAAGGAAACACTTCTTTCAAAGGATCCAGTGAATCAAAAGCACCAAGCCAAGGGGATTGAGAATAGATGTCAAGTGTCATTCTCGAAGGAGCAGAATCAGAGGACGGAGTGTCAAATGCAGCAACGAGTTCACAGTAATCAATTTCAATCAGACTCAACGGCATTGAATCTCCAAACGAATCGATCTGGTCAGGAGAAGGGATAACCCAGGGGTCATCTGTGCGAGAAATCATATTAACCTAAACAATATTTGGTGGTGGAAGGGGAAAAATACCCATGAGGATAGGGTCCTTGAAAAGGCCCAGCCCAACGCTCTCCTAGGGAGTAGGAATCTTATCTATGTACAAAATGTTGTTCTCGGAAGAAGAAGTGAAGAAAGACAATTTATCAACAGTAATAATCTTTCCTTCGTGTGGGAACTTCAAAACACGAAAGAGAGTGGACGAAAAAAACATCATGGCGTGAGTCCAACTGCGTTCGTGGAGAAGATTATAATTGAGTTTCGCATCAACGACTTCGACCTCGATGTTGACTGGCTTCCCTTCCAATGTAATTGGTAAACTAGCGAGAACACCAAGAGGTTTATATTCCCTTCCATCAAATGCTTCAGGGGCATAGGGTGAAGAAGTAAGTGCTGGAGAACCAATGGCTTTCCAACAAGCAGATGACATAACACAAGTGGATGCACCCTCGTCCACGACGGTCCGGTGAATATTCAAACCATTAATACCAACTTGAATGATGAGCGCAATTTGGTGTGGGAGTTGCGAGACAAAATTCTCTAAATCTAAAGCGAGAAGGTTAGTGTCGGCAGGATCAATCCCACCTATTGTAGATAGCAAAGCCTTCCGTTGCGACAGAAAAATCTGAAGTACTTCTAACGCAGACATTGCGGATGGCGCCTGAGTCAAATCCTCAATAATACTGTAATGCTGAGCAGCATGGGCATTAGGATTGTACGAAGACTTATGGAGTACGCCTTTGGAAGGTGGCCGAACAACGGATTCAGCGCTAGGTCGTTCAATCTCAAGAGAGCCAGAAGCAGGTGGAGGAGAAGGAGGACCATCAACGATCTCCTTCCTCACTGCCTGACGTTAACCAGAATAATATTTCAATCGAGTACTAATAGAAACGGGTGCAAAACCGGTCATCATGAACACTTGCGAGCCAGATGGGGCAAAGGACTGAGGGTGCTCTACCATCTGGGTCTGTTGAGGGAAAGGTTCTTTAAGAACGGCTGGAGCTCCTTGGGTGCCTTTGAGAAATCGTCTCACTTCAGACCGTCGGGGACAGTCTTTGGTGAAGCGCTCATCTTCACAAATCAAACAAGGATACTTCGGTTTGCGTTGAGAACTATCAACAGAACGAGGTTTTGGAGAATCCTATTTCGAGGTATCGGATTTGGCCTTACCTTTACCCTTCTTCTTACCTTTGGAAGTGCTATATGTAGGATTGGCCTGAACAACATTCACTTCTGTGGGTTTGCCAGAATTCAAAGTTGCCTGAGAGGCTACATTATTGGAAGAAGTAGACTTCTGCTTCCCAGAGTTGGATGAAGGAGACTTATGAGAAGTCTATGATACGCAAACAATAATACCATCAACGGATGGAGTCACTGTCGGTTTAGAAGTTCTAGGTCGGGGAGCATTAGGCAAGATATCGTATAATGCGCCATACTGAGAGTATACGAGATCAAGGTATTGGGCATAAGCAATGGCTTGTTCCTCGGTTACACATGCCCCCATAGCTATGTCTTTAGCAATCTGATTGACAAAGGAGGTAGTGAACCAATGAGTCAGAAGTTGATCAGGTATTTCAAATTTGATCATGCGACGACGACGATGCCACTCATGAATATGATCTGAGATATGAGTAGCTCGGTCCTGTTTCAATGAAGTGAGAAGATGTGTCCCGGTCTCATAGCGGATCGGTAACTGAAAATGTATAAGGAATGCCATGGCCAAATAATTGAAATCTTGGAAAAATCCATGAGACAGCTCAATGTACCACTTTGTAATGACACTAGTAAGAGTTCGTTGGAAAAGATAGAGATAAATAGAATTGGCAACCCAAGATTTAGAAGAACATCACAAGTGGTAAGTCATAACTTGCGTTTGGGGGTCTTCACCAGGTTTACCCTCAAATTTAGGATAATCACCAGGAATCTTGGTCGGAACCGGAGGCCAATATGGATTATGAAGAATAGGATCATTTTTCAATTTTGACACATCGGGTAATTCCAACGTAGCAAGAAATGGTAATTGAGTATTAAAAGTCATCAGAGGTCTTTGATAAGGACCTGTGTGTACATTCCACCCAGTCTGAGCGGGATTCTGTCCTGAAGGATTCAGATAATAGGGATTAGAAGCAGGATAATTCAGTTGATACTGGGGTTGAGGACCAGGATATTGAGTCAAAGTAGACCACTGAGGTCCTTGCTGAGTAGCATAAGGATTCTGTTGCAGAATGTAAGTATGTATTTGAGGTTGTTGATACACAAGTTTATTTTGAGGGTAAGGAATCTGAGGTGCGCTATATACTGGTTGATTTTGAGGGTATGAAATTTGGGGTGTGCTATATAATAGTTGATATGAATCTTGAGGGTAATAAGCACCCTGCGGTTGCATAGGTTGACCTTGCGGAGCAGGTTGGGCACGCTGCTGAGCAGGCTAAACAGGCAAAACCGACTATGGAAAAGAAGGAATCTGATGGTGGGCAGGTTGCAATGGCTGCTGAGCTGGTTGAACCGGTTGTTGAAATGGCTGTTGAGGGCCACTAGGTTGACCTTGTGGGAAAGGTTGGCCTGATGGTTGTGACTGCCCAGGTTGTCCTTGATGACCAGGTTGACCCAGAGAAGGACCGTAGGATTGTCCTAGTTGCATAATATTTGGGCCAGACTGAATGTGTGGCTATGATTGCGGTGCAACAGGTTGTCCTTGTGGTGGATAAACTTGCCCCCTATGACCAAAAGATGATTCAGGTTGAATCAGAGGTTGACCTGAGAGACCAGAGGGTTGTCCATGTTGGACCAAAGGTTTTCCTTGTAAAGGTTGGCCTTGTGGACCGTGTGGTTATCCCTGTGGACCAAAAGCAGGGCCCTGCTGAGCTGAAGGTTGTCCCTGAGAGGGTTGTCCTTGTAAGTTAGAGGGTTTCACAGGAAAAGTAGGTATAAAATGAGAAAAAACTTGATGAGGATAAATAGGAGTCAAATAAACTGGAATACCACGCTCATAATAATAAAGCGGATATGAATAAATAGGATTACCAACCGCATCATAGTGATGAAACAAAGGGTGGGTAGGAGCCTGGGACTGCTGAGAACCTTGAGAGGTCTGTTGATGAACAACCAACAGATACTCCTCAAAAGTAAGACCTTCAGGAATCACAGGAGTAGTGGAAATTGCATTAGAATCAGGTGAGGCTTCTGTCGAAGGAGCATAACGTCGGTGAATATCCAACATCTGCTCGTCAAACTCATAAGTAGAAACCAAAGGCGTAGACGAAGCCACGCAGATAGTAGGTCGAACTGGGACAGATGTAACAGTAACCAACGGATCTGATGCCGAAGGTGACGGTCCTAACGAAGGGAGGATCGAACTCTGAGGAGGAGTTACTGTGCTGGATTGTGCCATGGATGCAACACCAGACATAATCTGACTCAGAGACCTATAGCTAACCGGAAGTGACACCAAAGGTGAAGAAGATTGGATAGAGGCATGAGAGAGATATTCAGGAAAGAGTTGATATTCTCCTGTGGATACAGGAATTCCTTCACTGCCAACAGGACGGGAGGAATCCATATCTGAGTCTGCTGTGAGATCTTGGAAAAGACTATGGGGACTAAGAGGTACCGCAGCAGCAACAAAAGGCGATCCAGACGTGAGAGGAGGAAATTATCCTTCGTCCCCAAAACCAGACCAAGCACTTGAAGGAGGCCAATTGAACTCAACCGGCTCGTCAAGCAGAGATTGAGTAGCAGGGGGTTGGATAGACAGTATAATCGGCTGCGAAAACTTAGCAGACCTAGTGGACTGAGGGGTTTCGTAAGAAACATCTGGAAAAGAACCACCACTAGGAGGTAGTGAAGACGACGAAACTGGAGGTTCTGCCACTTTGACCGTATATCAAAACAGGAAGGAAAAAAGAGAACCAATCAAAGGTTCCAAGATCAAGAACCAAGGGAATCAATCAGACCAAGTAACAAACTTTTAATGGGCATGTAATCGTAGGTGATTAATTTTAGAACATTGAAACCAAAATCCGTTGTTTCATGTTTTAAGAGTCAAGAAACGGAAAAAAGATGACTCTAGTCACTTTCAATTTGAAACGAGCGTGAAAGGACAAGTGCTCGATGATCTTTTACTTATTTAAAGAGTCACGAAAAGATCAAAATGACTACTCAGGTATTCTAAGCAAGAGGGCATACCGGGTTTCCATGAACTGCCATATACACCTTGGTGATCAAATGAAAGAGAAATGACCAAGGACTTAATGTACGTGCAAGTAGTCTCTTCGAATGCTATGTTTGGTGTATCACAGTTACAAGGCAGCAGAATCTGCTTCTTATGGATAAAGGATTGAAACCTAGAGGGGTCTCCCTTTATATACGCGATGGTACGGGGAGCACAAGTCCGTACTAGCGCTGTCTGAAGCCCAAAAGGCGAGCGACAACTACTAGGTTTTAAGACGCTGGAACACGTCTCTAGTTTAGCCCACTAGAAATGTTTCGTTAAGTTTCAATGTTGCCTTAGGTTCATTGAGTAAATTTTAAAGTTGATCTTGGATTATATTTCAATTTCCAGGCCCTATCGAATTTGGAGCTCAACTTCCTAAATGCAAGCTATATGCAAATGAACATCATTTAAATTCGATGAATGCTAGTTATAAGAAGGGTAGAAATCTTTCAAACAAGAAAACAAGGAAAATATGTGAAGAAACTTCTAATTCCCTTAATGCAATCAATTGAAAATGAAATTCCTTCCTAGATTGACGAATGCTAGTTATGTAAAGGAACATTTCACTTTCGATGCAACAAAATAATGCAAAGATATTTTTTGATTTTTTCAATGAAATGAAGCACACAATGCACTAATTCAATGGAAAACAAAATAAGCACTAGTTTGAGTTTTTCGAATGTAGATATTTGAAATTGAATGACTCAACCAAAGCGAAACCGACACAAAAACATGCAAGCTAATGGGGCAAACTTTCAATCAAAAAAGAGAGTTTCCCAATGTGACCCAAACAATAAAAGTAATTGATGCTCAAAGTATCGAAAAGGAAGGACTAATCGAAAAAATGAAAAGACCGTTCAACCAACAAAACAAAAGGATCAAGAAAACTCAGTCTAAAGACCCTGTTATCACTCAGATTTTCCTTGAAGTTGTAGAGAAAAGGAAAGGGGTCCGAGGTAACCACAAAACAACCTTCAGATACAGAATCTAGCCAATCTGTATCCAGATAGGTTTCTCTCTGTAAAATATAGCTTTGTTTTTTAGAATATTAGGCTAGTTGTAAACTCCAGGGGTTTTGATTTTGTTTGATTTGATGGAATTCTTTAGCTAAGATTAAGATCAAGTAGTTTCAGTCCATTGGGCTAATGGAGTCAAAGGATTGGCTGCACTGGCTTAAGTTTATCAGCAAAAGATGGTTTATCAGGGAAAGATAATCAAACTAGAAACAATTATAGATCTAAAGTGAATGGAATGGAATTCAAACGGATGAAAGGCAACAAAGAATCTTTCAACACATTCAAGAGAAGAGAAATAAATTGATTATCAATAAAGAGCAGTTAAGTATTCTTTACTAAATAACCAAATATGTATGAACTAGACAAACAGGAGCAATCAAGAATTCGCTATTTAAACCAGTTTAGAGGAAAACATTTAAAATAATAACGATTGAAATCAGATTACACCTAAGTACTTTTTGATTTAATCCTTTTCGTTAATTATCAAGATAATGAAACACAGATGATATCATAAACAAATGTAAAACTTTAAAACATGGGATAGAGATGACTTATTGATCCTTCATTCGACACATGAATCCTGAGAAAAGTCTTCTGCCTCAATTCCTTGTCCAGTTTTGCCACGAAAAATTTCTCCAAAAGCTCTTTATTCCAAAATATTCAATGTTACATCAGAGTATAAGAGTCCACCCTCAATAATCCGATTGAGGGCTTATTTATACAAAAAATCATACAAAATATCTCTTAACAAAACGAGATATAATCTAAGATGACTCATAAATAAGTTACAATAAAAATAGAGACAGATGGTCTCATAGATAAGACAAAAAAGCAACTAATGTTGTGCTGTTTCCTCCTTTTGAGAATGTGCTGGAGGAAGGACCTATCTTTTAGCTCTTCGTTGCCCTCTTCAGTAATTTTGTTCTAACTGACTTGCTTCACTGATACTCTTTGTTTTTACTGATACACTTTCAACTGAATTGATACTCTTTGACCTTCGTTTGTCCCTTTATCCCTTATACTGTAGTAAATAGGCAAAATTTGATATAAGGATAAATTTTACAAAAGCTCCAACAAATCTTCCCACCATTTATCTTCTGCTATTTTGGTCCATTGAAGCTTCCTTAATGTTTCATCAGCCTCGGTATATCTGAAGAAATTAGGCTGATTAGGAAATAAATGTCTTACTTCATGTTCAAGATAAAACAAATTCTCTAATCTGTCATGAAGATTCCTTCCTGTAGGTAATGTTGCTTCTGCTGAAATGGTTGAGGAACTAGCAATGAAATGATTGTGAGCATGTATGTCCAATTTCTTAACATAAGTTTCCAGGTCCATTATTTTATCTTCTGAAACCATAGGGCTGGGCAATCCTTTATTCAATAAAACATCAAACCTTTCTCTGAAAGCAATGATTTCACTTTACATATCAAAACACCTTCGTTCTAAGTTTTGCATAAGAGTTATTTTTGTAAAAACTCTTTTTATATCCAAGATTGTTGCAGTTTTGTCCTGAATACCCACATCTGCAAGTTGTTGTATGGTTTGGGTGTTTAGGAATTGTATGAGCTGATTGGCTTCCTCAGGCCTATTTCCTAATTCTGCTCGTGTATTCTCAACTTCATCCAGAGCTACTTTGACCAAATCATTTTGCTCCTATATTATCTGGATTGAGGACCAGATATATTTTATTGACTGAATAATATCATCCCAAAGAATGTCATTTATTTCTCTTAAAGGTTTCTCCAATGTGAGATCCCTTTCCAAAGCTTTAACCAATTTTTCCAACTTTTTGACTTCTCTTGTTTTGTCAGCAACAGTCATTTTTGAAAGATGATATTTCTGCTCCAAACTGGAAAGCTGTAACTTTGTGTGCTGAAGTTCTGTTACTTGTATTTTCAAGTCATTCATTTGCTTTATTAATTCTTCTGTACTCAAATTTGAAGTATTTACCTGTGATGGCTCTGCTGGCTGACCTGTTGGTTGACTTGTTGTACCTGTGATAACCACTGCTGTAGATACTGGAACATTGGACTGCTTGTCTTTTAAAGCTTGTTCCAGTTCTTTTTCTATTTCAATCAGTTTCTCATTCATTTTCAAGAGCAACTCCATCATTTCTTCTTCATAATTCTTTTTTATTACTTCTTCAGTTTGAGGATGTCTGGAGGCTGGCAATTTCAACTGTTTTCTTAAAGCTGCAATGTCATCATCGTTTTTCTTGATTAGAGCTTCTATACCTTTGACATCTTTTGGATTATGACCCAAACCAATTATTATTTCCTCCAATGTTTTTATCCTGTTATCTTTGGCTTGAGAAGAAGCCTTTTCAAGCTGCAACTGTGTATTGGTGTTCTCCAAAGAATCCTGTAACCTGTGAGCTGCCATTGCCTTATCAGTCAAAGTAGAATAGATCATTTCACCAGTCTGCTTATGTAACTCAATCTGATCTAAAGGATGGATATCCTTTGCTAGGACTTCAAAATTTGTCCTAATATAATCAGCAGCTGTTTGGGGTTGTTGCACCTTGGGTTTGAAATGGCTCATTAACATTTTTCCCTGTTGGGTGTCAAAAGCTGACATCAATCTTTCTTGATTCTTTGGAGCCATTTTCAGATATTGATTATATACTTGTATTTTCAGTGGATCATTCCTAGCCTTGATATTGATAAATGTCTTCTTTATATCTCTTGTATCTTTGACCGGTGTTTTGAAAGAATATATTTCAATACTCTGTTGCTTCTGTAAATTTTTCCTTTGTGAGGTAGTGGATGCTTATTGACTGTTCCTGTTTGTTGACTGCCCAATTGTTCTGGTCCTTCACTATCAAGGATTTCATCAATAGACTCTACTTCTGGAGAAGTATTCAATTTCTGTCTCTTGGCCTGAGGCTGTTGTGAAGATCCAGTGAGAGGGGTAGCAGCTTCAGCTTCTCTCCTTTTTCCCTTTTCCAGATTTAATGGAGTCTGCAAAATTGACATTTCTACTGGATTGGTTTGAACAGGAGAGATTTGTGCCTGACCTTGTTCTTTGGATGTCTCTGGTTGCTCTGTCATTGTGAACTTTTCAATTACCTATATGTCCGGTTCTTTTTCTTTTCCTTTTGACTCTACTGCCACTGTACTGATCTCCTGCAAATGTTGTTGTGAAGTTCCTGCTGAAGAAGGTCCTGCTGTTTGTACCTGCCCAAGAGAGTCCAGGTCAAGTATCTTTTCAAGGTCTCTTATTACATTATCAATATTGACCTGCTCACTATATTGCTCTACCAAAGTTCCTTCCACCCATTCATCTGTATTTGCATATTGTTCAATTTCTGGCATCCTAAACTGAATGTATGGAGACAATTTGTTTTTCATTCTTCTGTCACAAATAAAGCTATATGGGTCATAGGGTGCCCAGTAGAAACTCTTTTGTAATTTGAGGTAGTCTTCTAAAATCCTTTCGGCTTGTTTCCCAGCTTCCCTAGAATTACACACAAAGGGACCTAATTGGCTCTTTATCCTGAGTTGCACCTTCTTCTTGGCATTACAGAAATGAACTATATCTGAATTGTTCATCTGTCTGAAATACTCAAGTGCAAAAAGTCTCATTGGAACATATCTGGGTAACTTGAATGGACACAATTCACATCCATAAATCCTAATTTCAGTATAATTCTGATATAAGTACCAATCTCCCACTTTATATTGTTTTGAGAGTTGAAGGACCCTCTTGATTTCATTACTGACTCTGGGAGGAGAAATTCCAGTTAACAAAGTGGTTGATGGATGTACAAACAGATCAATAAATTCATTGTAGGAGTAAGGAGAATCAAAAGAATGATGGGTGATAGTGGACCAAAAGATAACTGACCTAGGGTTCCCTTTAGCATCAAGTTTCTGAATATGGAAAGGAAAACTTTCTGACTGATAGTATATCATGAGATGATATATGAAGGAAGAATATTTGAATACTCGCTCATTTCCAAATCTCATGAATTGATCATGGATTTTGTCAGCAATATAAGATGCAAAGTCATACTTGACAACAGGAGGCTGTCCCAGGGTAAAAATATACAATAATACTAGGGTCAATTGGTCGACAAACTCACTATTATTAAAACCCATTATTGAAGATATCATGTTTAAAATAAGTCTGCCCTCATCAGTAAAATAGGTGTGGCCATAAGGGGGAGGGCCTTTAGGCTGATGCTGTGGCAGCATGAAAGTCTGACAAAGACGGTTTAACTCTTCATGGGACAATTGGGTAGACTTCTCAAGTAATTCAACCATGTACAGAGGAGTGAGGGCTTGACCAGGTTGGAAATGTAGCATCTCATTTATGGATTGAGCAGTTATTGGGAAGAGGACATCTTGACTTGGGGATAAGACTGCTCTTTGGTTAGGATCATAGTTGGCATGGCAAAGATGGATGATTTCAGGGAAGATACGGACTGCTGGGAGAAGGTACATGGGCATATTGGATTCCCAGAGTCCAATTATGTCAGAACCATTCAAATAATTGTTCCTGCAGCGACAAAATATTCGAAGGGGATTCTCACTGATACCCTGGTCTTTAATTTGAAAATCCATATCGGCTAAAGGTAAATAATCCAAGTCTTTGTGAGGGGCATTCAACGGTGCTACGTTTAAAGCCGCAGGAACTTCCATTTTTGGTTCTTGTGGATTCAAAAATGGAAATTCGGGTTTTGACGGGAAAAACAGGTGCAATTGCAAGTTTTATGAATATAATTACACTTCTCAGGATTTAGAAATGAAGTAACAATCAAGCTTGAACCCTCTTTAGTGAAAGAGTATGAAAATCAGATTTATTACAGAGTTTAGTGGGATCTTCTAGGGTAAATACCTGTTTCTCTGAGGATGACGCTGGTTTCAAACAGGTATTGGATAAGGCGAATGATTTCTTGAATGCCTGACTGCAATTTTCTTCAATAGGACAAAGGTTGGCGGACTTCACAAATTTGAAATTCGAATTTTCTGCATGGAGGGTGTATTTGCTTTCTGCGTACAAAATAATGAAAACGACGCGAATTTTTTTTTCATCAGCAAAGTCAAATGGGGGCGAATTTTTTATTATTTTATTGGATGACGTCAGCATGGTACAGTGGACATGTCACGAGCGGAAAGGTGGTAAGTGGTTTGTATCGCACCGCTTATGAAGGAAGGCGGCTTTAGGCGGAGGGGCAGCGATGAGATACAACGACTGACACGTAGCACGACACTGTTTGAAAACTGCTTGGCCATCGTGCGTTATCTTTCGTACGTCGATGGCCAGCGAAATGGATGAGGGCCGTAGAACTTTGATGGGTCGATCGGACGGTCGACGGGGCAGGGAGATGGCGGGGAATTAACAGCGCGGGCCCAATGTAATTAACAGTTAATTAAACCCATCGGGTGGAATTCGATTGGCTGGGGTCGGTTATTAATTAATCATGTGGATTAATTAATCCCTAGTACAGTGGATGGTCGGGAATTATTTTATTTTTATTTTTAAACATATATAATATGTTTAAACGATTTTTCATATATTTTTATTTATACAATAATTAAATCAATACGATTTATTTACTGTAGGGGGGAGGGAATAATATTAACGTTAAATTTTAGCCAAAAGGGGGTATATTGTGGGTTTTTAATTTGAATAAAATAGGAATTAAATACTTTTGGCTAAAAAGTCATAATATAAGGGTTTTGGGGATATTACTATAAAAGGATTTATATATAATAGGAAAAGGTGATTTTCATAGGGAGTTAATATATAAATTAGAGTTAATATGACAAGGGGACAATGTAAACTCAAAATACTTAAATATAACCAAGAAAGTGAAGATTCAAAAGTAAATGGCATTATTATACTTTCATCACTTAGACTTAGAATAAAAGTGATTTTGAGGGCTTTTCATGAAATATTGAAGGATTTTCCTAAGTAAAATGGGATTTTACTTAGAAAAGAATTTTTTGAAGTAAATGAGTGTGATGATGAATGATTTTAAGTACTTAGGTTTTTTTCCAATTATTGGGCCGAGGGTCCGGTCCCTCCAAAAGTCAAGGAAATGCCTTGAGCCCCTCTAATCTTCAAATACCTTAGCACTTAGGGGAAATTAGTGAAATGTTTAGGGAAAATGAGAGGAGAAGTTAATAATTTGACTTTGCTTTGCTTGTGAACTTTTCCAATGTAGTATCTGCCTTTGTAGTTGTGATGAAAGTAAAATTTAAACACATTTGGAACCATCATCCATCACATGCAATTCTACAACAACATCTACCTACCCTACTTACTTTACCCTACCATTTTCTCTTCTTTATTAGGGTGCACTTAGACTTGCAAACCCTTATCAATCTTCTTTTTCTTTTACATTGCAAACCTATCTAATTCTACACTTATTACATCTAAGGGCTCAGATTAAACTGTTGAGCACCTTTTATTAACTCTACCTATCTACTTATCTGCCAAGATTAAACTATTTGGTCAGGTTTTATTCTCTATTCTACAACATGAAATTGAAAAATGAATGAGTCAAGTTTAAACAGTTTGACTCTTCATAAATTGTGGCAAAAGTTTAACAAGCTGCACACAATTGCTTATTACAGAAAATGAAATAGTAGTGGCATTTAGACTTGCACACTTTCCTGTTCTATTTTTGTTTGGGGTTCATTTCTTTCACTTTTTTGACCATTTTGTTCTTTCACCCTTTGATTTTTCTTTTAGGGTATACCCTCTTTACATTTATTAAAATTTTTTGATTTTTAAAGAATATGGAACACCTTTGCAACAAGAAAAAGGTTTGAACATATTGCATAGTTCAATAAGTCAATCATGAAAAATGATACCTATTGGTATAGGAGTCTAACACTGGCTCCACTTGGGGATGGCTTTTCCTGGTGAAAAGTCAAGAATAGTAGGTCAGATGCCTTAAAATGTCTTTTAATTGAACCATGAAATCTTATTTTTCTGGTGGCTTTATTGTATATATGATAGTAAAACTTCTGAAGCTTAGGGCCTTCACTTCGGGCTTCAACTTCAGCAAGTCACCATCCAATCAAAACTGATGCATTAGAAAGGTTATATTATGTACATGTTGAAAAAATCAGAACATCCTAGTAAATAGGATCAAAGTAGTGTTTTAGCATTCGACCATTGACTGGTCCTTCCTCAGCTTCTAAACCATCCAAATTCCTCTAAAAATATGTGTTATTTCCCTGTAAAGCATGAATGATGTAAGGTCCTTTCCATAAGAAATCAAATTTCTCATGTTTCCCTTTATCTTCCCTTCTGGAATCCCATCTCAAAACTTTGTCTCCCAGTTGAAAATCTTCTGCTTTAGTTCTTTTGTCAAACATCTTCTTTAACTTTTCCTGCAAAACTTGGGATCGTTGATACACTTCTTGTCTGGTCTACTGCAAGTGAATTGTTTGATTTATTCTTCTCTGAATATCATTTGGTTCTACTTGAGCCTCCTGAAGTAACTTCATTACATGAACTCCTAAAGATGATGGAAATCTAGCCTCAATACCATAAACTAATTCATATGGACTAGTTCCAATTGATTTTTTGGTCGTAAGTCTGTCTGCCCACAATGCATTGGTAAGTTTCTTATGCCAATTCTTCTTATTTTCTTCCAATAATTTTTTAGTGATATTAATGAGGCTTTTATTGGAAGATTTAGCCTGTCCATTACCCTGAGGATAATAGGTTGTTGAATGACCTAAAGTGATGTGATATTTATTGCAGAAACTAATCATTTTCTTGGACTTGAAAGCAACAGCATTATCAGTTATAATTTTTTCCGGATAGCCAAATCTTGAAAGTATATTGGTTTATAAGAACCCTATAATTACAGAATCATTGTCTTGTCTGGATGGGATAGCTTCAATCCATTTAGTAAAGTAATCTGTGGAAGTGAGGATCCATCTGCGTTGCCCAGAAGAAGGGGGATGGATTTCTCCAATAAAATCTAGGCCCCACTGTTGAAAGGGTCTCTCGATGGAAATTGGTTTTAATGGTAAAGGTAACAATTTTCTCTTGCCTTCAAAGATCTGACACTTGTGGCAAGCAGTTACAAATTTCTTAACATATGAAAACAAGGTTGGCCAATAAAAACCAGCCCTTAAGATTTTATCTGCAGTTGACTTCCAGTAGAGGTGTCCACCACAATCTCCTGCATGGAATTCATTAAGAACCTTGTCGGCTTCATCTTTCAATAAACAATTTAATAGAATTCCATCATGATTCTTCCAAAAGAGAGTATTATCTAAAATACAATATTTTAAAGATGTCATTTTCAAAAACCTTTGTTTCGTCCTGGACAACCCTGGAGGAGCTTGCAGGTTTAACAAAACATAAATGATATCAGTGTACCAAGGTGAGTCTAAAAAGGCCTGACTGATTTGTGGAGTCACCATCTCCTGTTCGTCATCCAGTTTATTAATGTTCAGGGCTTGGCAATTTGTTTCAGTCATGAGTTGAGCCAAACCTTGTCCTTTTATGACTTTTGTAGGTCTTATTTCAATATCATATTCTAATATGGTAGCTATCCATTTACCTTTTTTTCCTTCAATACCATCTTGAGTTAAGATGTCTTTAACGACAGCATTAGGTACATAAGCTATCACATGAGAATATAATATATAAACTCTGAAATCTTTAATTGTTTTCACAAGTGAAAAATCTTGTTTCTCCATGATATTGTATTTCAATGATGCATCTCTAAGTGCTTTACTAAAAAAGGCTATAGGTTTTTCACATCCTTGATCATCCTTTTGTAATAAAACTACTGCAACTGTATGTTCAGAAGCAAATGAAAAAATTATGAAATCTCTATCAAATTTTGGACTGGTAAGAACTGGTGTTCTGGTTAAAGCCATTTTGATTTCTTTGAATGATTGCTTGGCTTCAACTGTCCACTTAATACTTGAATCTTTTCTTAACATGTTAGTAAGCAGTCTAAGTAATTCAGCTAAACTAGAAATGAATCTTCTCAGAAAATTGATCTTACCTATGAATGCTTGAAGTTCTTTAATATTCCTGGGATGAGGTATCTACAAAATGGATTGTATTCTTTCAGGATCAATTCTAATGCCATATTTTGAAATGATATGACCTAGGAGTTTACCTTCTTCAAGACCAAACAATGAATTTTTAGGATTTAAAGAAATACCATATTTTCTGCATTTTATAAACACCTGTCTAAGATGATCCAAATGTTGTTGATCTGTCTTGGAAAAAAACAGTTAAATCATCTAGATATATGACCAGAAAATCATGAATTTCTTTGGCAAAGGCAATGTCCATTGCTCTTTGGAAGGTTGCTCCTGCATTTTTGAGTCCAAAAGGCATCTTAACATATTTGAATGTACCCCATGGGGTTGTAAAAGCTGCTTTTTCTTGATTGTCAGGATGAACCAGAATCTGGTTGTATCCTGAGAATCCATCCAGAAGAGAAATTCTTGAAGATCCTACTACCCTTTGTAAGATATGGTCCATTTTAGGCAAAGGATAGTTATCTTTTAAAGAAACTTTGTTTAAATTTCTCAAATCGACACATAGTCTAATCTCTCCAGTCTTCTTCCTTGTTGGTACCAAATTAGAAACCCATTCAGAAAACCTAATAGGAGCAATGATTCCTGCTTCATACATTCTTTTAATTTCTTTCTCAATTGAAGGTAGTAGCACAGGGTTGATTCTTCTAAGTTTCTGTTTGAATGGTTTCTGATCTGGTTTCAAAGGTATAGTATGTTGAATTATTGATGTATCATATGATTTAAGATCTTCATAACTCCAGGCAAAAACATCCTGGAATTCTTTTAAAAGTTCAACATATTTAACCTTCTGATCTGCTGGCAGAGATTTAGATAACTTAACCATCTTAGGATTTCCTTCCATTCCCAAATTGTATTCTTCAATATCAGCTTTTAACGGTTCCATTTTGGGTTTTAGTGGAATGTCATTTGAGTCAAAAAGATCTTCTAAAGGAGTTAATCCTTTCGGTAAATGATTATCTTTCAGATTAATAATTTCAGATTCATCTTCTATAATCTCATCGATTTCCATTTGTTTCAAATCCTGCATATCTTTTTTAGTGAATTTGGTTGGGTGAAGCATGTGAATTGCAGTCTCTTCTGAAATATCTATTTCTTGTTTATCTATTTGATCAGATTCATTGATTGTTGTGTCTTCATCTATACTACTGTTAGAGAATTCATTTTCTAAGGTTAAAAAATTGTTAATTTGATTATTATTTACAAACACTTGCCAATTCATAAGATTGTCCGGTATAGCAGGTCTATGTCTGATCTCAGCTGTGAACTGATGATTAGGTCCAAAAGGCATTTTACAAGTGCTAGCAAACATTGCAAGACTGTGAGCATGCAAATTTTGTTTTCTAGGAATTTTGGCAAGTTGAGCCTGTAGAAAATTATTGAGAATTTCCACAACTGTTTCTCTGTATTGTTTTAATCTGGGGTCTTCTGTTGAACATTCACCATTGATCTGTTGAATAATTAAATCAGAGTCTCCTATGATTGATGCCCCAATTGCTCCTAAATTTTTGACATGTTTAAGCCCTAGCAAAAGAGCCTCATACTCTGCCATATTATTAGTGCATCTAAAGTTCAATCTATAAGCATGGCCTTCAGCATGATCATTTTCAACGTTATGTATCCAAATTCCAGCTCCTGCTCCTAACTTGTTTACTGAACCATCAAATTCTAAATGCCACAGAATTTCATGTTCATAATCTTCATCGACTGTTTTAACATGTTTCTTAAGAGGGAGCTCTGGTTTTTCAGTTTTTTCTGGTATTTCTTGAATGTCTGATGTTTCTTTGTTTTCAAAAATTTCTTCGATTTGAACAGTGGATTTATTTGCAGTTTCTGTTTCTGGTGCTTCTCGTTCAGTAGGAAGGCCAAATTCAGCATTATAAAGGATGAAAGAGTCCATATCAGAATGTACTGAGTAGACAGGGAAGTTTTCAGGGTTCTCCTGACTACTAACTAAATATTTCATCAAGGTCTCTCTGTATAGTCTTTTAGGTTGACCAAACACTGAAATAGTAGCATATGACATATCTAATTGAAGAGATCCTCCGAGTTTGGCACCCCAGGATCTGGACAACAACATACCATATTTGGGAGGAATATCTGCAACTACTACATCCATCAGAATAGATTTCGCAGGGTATTGTACCAAAGTAATACACAAATCTTTAATCAAATCTAAACATCTTACTTGACTTGAATCAAAGGAAAAAAGATCTTTATATGGTCTGGTAATGTCCAGGTTTAATCTTTCCATCACAGCCTTGGGCATTAAATTGTGAGACGCTCCAGAATCAAGCATGGCGTTATGAAGTATTTTGTCATGTACATTCAAACTCACATAAAATGGAGGAGTTCCTCCACTTTTTGGTTTGCCATTTACTTCAGGGCCAAAAAGTAGTTTGGGTTGATCATCAAAAACATTTACTGAATCATCCATTCCAGTAATGTTAAGGGATCTGCTGATTTGGCTTCTATAGACATCATGTTTAGCTAATTCTGCTAATGGAACAACTATCTTTAATTTGCCTATTTTAGCTTCTAGATTGAAAGATTTTTCTGTTTGAGCTCTAGTGTTTTGAACAGTTGGATTTTCTCTGTTTTTTGGGTCTTCAATGTTTTTCTCTTTTTCATGAGTGGGATTATGAGTTGAAGGTGTTTCTGAATTAACTTGTGCTAGTTCTTCTACGTTTCTTGCAGGAGGAAAAATATTAGAAAGTTTTTTATTATTTGGTTGATTATCAGACACATCTTCAGTTATTGGATTTGCGGGGTTAGGACTTGCTCTAGAAAGAATTTGTACAGGAGGAGTGTTAGTTTTACCTTTGACATTTTGTTTTACAGCTTTCTGTTTGCTACTCTCTAGAACGTCAATCTGTCTGCTTCTCAAATTGTATTGTTTATGAACATCATAAATTGCTGAGTCATATCCTTCTTTGAAATCAAAAGTTTCTCCTGAACGAGTTTGAAATGTTTCAAGAATATGATTTTCTTGATCTTCTTGAGATAGGAAAACTTCTGGTTCATTTTTGTTTTCAGTCACGTTATTTATTTTAACATCCTCAGTTGGTTCCTCAGAAGATGAACCTTCAACGAAATTTTCCTGGAATGGTGGCCTGATGTTTTGGTCAGGAACATTTTTCCCAGTATTTTGGTTTTGATTTCTTCTGAAGTTTGGGTTTCTAACAACATTTTGACCATCGCCAGAAGAATTTCTTTCGATTTTCTCTACTCTGTCTCCCAGTCTTTCCATCCCTTTAATAATTGCATCTAGCTTTCTTTCAAAAGCTGAATGCTCTTCGTTTATAGGCATCCTTCTTTCAGCTCTAGCTCTAGCTCGTTTTTCTATGAGGTTAGCTTCAACACTAACAACTATGCTTTGCATCTCTTCTAGAGTTTGAGGGGCTCTTTCCCTAAGTGAATATGCTATGTCAGAGTCAAAACCATCAGGGAATTTAACCAGTACTGAATCCAGAGGGGGTCTAAGGTTTTGGGGAACAACGTTGTAGGCTTCGTTGAATCTAATGATATAATCTTGCACTGCTTCATTAGGTCCTCTTTTCAATTTTCCAAAGTCAGATAGGATCTGAAGAGGGTGTTTCTTCTTCTCCCATCTATTTAAAAATTCCCTATACAGGGCTGGTAAGTCAACAATACTGTTTGGAGCAAGAGCCCTAAACCATGTCCTGACTTCCCCAATAAGGCTCTGGAAAAAAATTCTCATTCGTACATCGTCAGCGTCTATTTCATAAAATTCAAAGTAATCTGTCATCCTTTTGGTATGTTGTTGAGCAGTGTAAGTACCAGAACCATCAAAAGGGGTGATATTACTCTCATAGTTTGGAGGCAAAGCGGCAGGGTTCCCTGGCAATCTTAACGGAGCATATCTATTGGCCATTGGAAGGTGTAATGGTATAACAGGTGATGATGGTCTGGAAGTAGTGGGTGGAGGAGTAGAAGGAGTGGCTTGTGTTTGAGAAGTTTGGGGAAAAGTAGATGAACTTGGGGAAGCTGCAGTAATTATAGAAGTGTTTGAAGTTTCTTCAAAGGTCTGTTCAGATTGAATGGAATTTTGTAGATGCTTGTCAAGATGTGAAGTGATAAATTCAAATTGAAAATCTTCAAGAAATAATGGATCAGGAACAAGATTGGACAACTCAGATTCAGAAAAATTTATGAATAGAGAAGTTTCAAAATGTTCATCAAATGGTTCGTCTTCAAGATATATAAACTTCACAGGACAAGAGTTTGATCTAACAAGAGGTTGAGAACTCCCAGGGCTTTCTTGACTCTCTTGTCTTCTTAGAATTCTGGGAATCAGATTTGGATTCTCAAATATCGGTGGTGGATTAGGGTCAGGATTTGACCTGGTATAACGAATCCTTTCTGAAGCCAGTTTTCTTAGTAATGTTTCTTTTTTAGTTTTAAATAAAATGAAAATACAACTTCGACAAATTCTCCAAGAAATTAAAGATTTTTAATTAAAATTTTCTCAAAGATTTATTGAACTAGAGAAACTGATTGAATGTTTGAAACCAAAGTTCAGTCTATAAACTAGACCAGAGATTGACTGAAGTAGCATTTATTTACTATGCAATTGCAGAGCAAAAAGCATTTCAAAGGCTACCTGGCTAATCTTCAGACTCCGTCCGTAGTTTATAAATCAAACAATAGTAACAATAAAATGATTCAGATCCCCAGTGGAGTCGCCACTATGTTATCACTCAGATTTTCCTTGAAGTTGTTGGAAGAGGAAAGGGGTCCGAGGTAACCACAAAAAAACCTTTAGATACAGACTCTAGCCAATCTGTATCCAGAGAGGGCTCTCTCTATAAAATATAGCTTTGTTTTTAGAAGATATTAGGCTAGTTGTAAAGTCCAGGGTTTTGATTTTGTTTGAGTTGATGGAATTCTTTAGCTAAGATTAAGATCAAGTAGTTTCAGTCCATTGGGCTAATGGAGTCAAAGGATTGGCTGCACCGGCTTAAGTCTTTCAACAGAAGATGGCTTATCAGGGCAAGATAATCAAACTAGAAACAATTAAAGATCTAAAGTGAATGGAATGGAATTCAAACAGATGAAAGGAAACTAAGAATCTTTCAACACATTCAAGAGAAGAGAAATAAATTGATTATCAATAAAGAGCAGTTAATTATTCTTTACTAAATAACCAAAGATGTATGAACTAGACAAACAGGAGCAATTAAGAATTCGCTATTTAAACCAGTTTAGAGGAAAACATTTAAAATAATAACGACTGAAATCAGATTACACCCAAGTACTTTCTGATTTAATATTTTTCGTTAATTATCAAGATAATGAAACACAGATGATATCATAAACAAATGTAAAACTTTAAAACATGGGATAGAGATGACTTATTGATCCTTCATTCGACACATGAATCCTGAGAAAAGTCTTCTGCCTCAATTCCTTGTCCAGTTTTGCCACGAAAAATTTCTTCAAAAGCTCTTTATTCCAAAATATTCAATGTTACATCAGAGTATAAGAATCCACCCTCAATAATCCGATTGAGGGCTTACTTATACAAAAAATCATACAAAATATCTCTTAGCAAAATGAGATATAATCTAAAATAACTCACAAATAAGTTACAATAAAAATAGAGGCAAATGGTCTTATGGATAAGACAAAAAAACAACTAATGTTGTGTTGTTTCCTCCTTTTGAGAATGTGTTGGAGGCAGGACCTATATTTTAGCTCATCGTTTTCCTCTTCAGTAATTTTGTTCTAACTGACTTGCTTCACTGATTCTCTTTGTTTTTACTGATACACTTTAACTGAACTGATACTCTTTTACCTTTGTTTGTCCCTTTATCCTTTATACTGTAGTAAAATAGGCAAAATTTCATATAAGGATAAATTTTACAAAAGTTCCAATAGATCTTCCCCCCATTTATCTTCTGCTATTTTGGTCCATTGAAGCTTCCTTAATGTTTCATCAGCTTCGGTATATCTGAAGAAATTAGGTTGATTTGGAAAAAAATGTTTTATTTCATGTTCAAGATAAAATAAATTCTCTAATCTGTCATGAAGATTCCTTCCTGTAGGTAATGTTGCTTCTGATGAAATGGTTGAGGAACTAGCAATGAAATGATTGTGAGCATGTATGTCCAATTTCTTAACATAAGTTTCCAGGTCCATTATTTTATCTTCTGAAACCATAGGGCTGGGCAATCCTTTATTCAATAAAACATCAAACCTTTCTCTGAAAGCAATGATTTCAATTTGCATATCAAAACACCTTCGTTCTAAGTTTTGCATAAGAGTTATTTTTGTAAAAACTCTTTTTATCTCCAAGATTGTTGCAGTTCTGTCCTGAATACCCACATCTCCAAGTTGCTGTCTAGTTTGGGTGTTTAGGAATTGTATTAGCTGATTGGCTTCCTCAGGCCTATTTCCTAATTCTGCTCGTGTATTCTCAACTTCATCCAGAGCTACTTTGACCAAATCATTTTTCTCGTATATTATCTGGATTGAGGACCAGATATCTTTTATTGACTGAATAATATCATCCCAAAGAATTTCATTTATTTCTCTTAAAGGTTTCTCCAATGTGAGATCCCTTTCCAAAGCTTTAACCAATTTTTCCAACTTTTTGAATTCTCTTGTTTTGTCAGCAACAGTCATTTTTGAAAGATCATATTTCTGCTCCAAACTAATAAGCTGTAACTTTGTGTGCTGAAGTTCTGTTACTTGTATTTTCAAGTCATTCATTTGCTTTATTAATTCTTCTGTACTCAAATTTGAAGTATTTACTTGTGATGGCTCTGCTGACTGACCTGTTGGTTGACTTGTTGTACCTGTGATAACCACTGCTGTAGATACTGGAACATTGGACTGCTTGTCTTTTAAAGTTTGTTCCAGTTCTTTTTCTGTTTCAATTAGTTGCTCATTCATTTTCAAGAGCAACTCCATCATTTCTTCTTCATAATTCTTTTTTATTACTTCTTCAGTTTGAGGATGTCTGGAGGCTGGCAATTTTAACTGTTTTATTAAAGCTGCAATGTCATCAACTTTTTTCTTGATTAGAGCTTCTATACCTTTGACATCTTTTGGATTGTGACCCAAACCAATTATTATTTCCTCCAATGTTTTTATCCTGTTATCTTTGGCTTGAGAAGAAGCCTTTTTAAGCTGCAACTGTGTATTGGTGTTCTCCAAAGAATCCTGTAACCTGTGAGCTGCCATTGCCTTATGAGTCAAAGTAGAATAGATCATTTCACCAGTTTGCTTATGTAACTCAATCTGATCTAAAGGATGGATATCCTTTGCTAGGACTTGAAAGTTTGTCCTAATATAATCAACAGCTGTTTGGGGTTGTTGCACCTTGGGTTTGAAATGGCTCATTAACATTTTTCCCTGTTGGATGTCAAAAGCTGACATCAATATTTCTTGATTCTTTGGAGCCATTTTCAGATATTGATTATATACTTGTATTTTTAGTGGATCATTCCTAGCCTTGATATTGATAAATGTCTTCTTTATATCTCTTGCATCTTTGACTGGTGTTTTGAAAGAAGATATTTCAATACTCTGTTGCTTCTGTAACTTTTTCCTTTGTGAGGTAGTAGATGCTTCACTGACTGTTCCTGTTTGTTGACTGCCCAATTGTTCTGGTCCTTCACTATCAAGATTTCATCAATAGACTCTACTTCTGGAGAAGTATTAAATTTCTTTCTCTTGGCCTAAGGCTATTGTGAAGATCCAGTGAGAGGGGTAGCAGCTTCAGCTTCTCTCATTTTCCCCTTTTCCAGATTTAATGGAGTCTGTAAAATTGACATTTCTACTGGATTGGTTTGAATAGGAGAGATTTGTGCCTGACCTTGTTCTTTGGATGTCTCTGGTTGCTCTGTCATTGTGAAATTTTCAATTACCTATATGTCCGGTTCTTTTTCTTTTCCTTTTGATTCTACTGCCACTGTACTGATCTCCTGCAAATGTTGTTGTGAAGTTCTTGCTAAAGAAGGTCCTGCTGCTTGTACCTGCCCAAGAGAGTCCAAGTCAAGTATCTTTTCAAGGTCTCTTATTACATTATCAATATTGACCTGCTCACTATCTTGCTCTACCAAATTTCCTTCCACCCATTCATCTGTATTTGCATATTGTTCAATTTCTGGCATCCTAAAATGAATGTATGGAGACAATTTGTTTTTCATTCTTCTGTCACAAATAAAGCTATATGGGTCATAGGGTCCCCAGTAGAAAATATTTTGTAATTTGAGGTAGTCTTCTAAAATCCTTTCGGCTTGTTTCCCAGCTTCCCTAGAATTACACACAAAGGGACCTAATTGGCTCTTTATCCTGAGTTGCGCCTTCTTCTTGGCATTACAGAAATGAATTATATCTGAATTGTTCATCTGTCTGAAATACTCAAGTGCAAAAAGTCTCATTGGAACATATCTGGGTAACTTGAATGGACACAATTCACATCCATAAATCCTAATTTCAGTATAATTCTGATATAAGTACCAATCTCCCACTTTATATTGTTTTGAGAGTTGAAGGGTTCTCTTGATTTCATTACTGACTCTGGGAGGATAAATTCCAGTTAACAAAGTGGTTGCTGGATGTACAAACAGATCAATAAACTCATTGTAGGAGTAAGGAGAATCAGAATAATGATGGGTGATAGCAGACCGAAAGATAACTGACCTAGGGTTTCCTTTAGCATCAAGTTTCTGAATATGGAAAGGCAAACTTTCTGACTGATAGTATATCATGATATGATATATGAAGGAAGAATATTTGAATACTCTCTCATTTCCAAATCTCATGAGTTGATCATGGATTTTGTTAGCAATATAAGATGCAAAGTCATACTTAACAGCAGGAGGCTGTCCCGGGGTAAAAATAGACAATAATACTAGGGTCAATTGGTCAACAAACTCACTAGTATTAAAACCCATTATTGAAGATATCATGTTTAAAATAAGTCTGCCCTCATCAGTAAAATAGGTGTGGCCATAAGGGGGAGGGCCTTTAGGCTAATGCTGTGGCAGCATGAAAGTTTGACAAAGACGGTTTAACTCTTCATGGGACAATTGGGTAGACTTCTCAAGTAATTCAGCCATGTACACAGGAGTGAGGGCTTGACCAAGTTGGAAATGTAGCATCTCATTTATGGATTGAGCAGTTATTGGGAAGAGGACATCTTGACTTGGGGATAAGACTTCTCTTTGGTTAGGATCATAGTTGGCATGGAAAAGATGGATGATTTCAGGGAAGATACGGACTGCTGGGAGAAGGTACATGGGCATATTAGATTCCTAGAGTCCAATTATGTCAGAACCATTCAAATAATTGTCTCTGCAGTGACAAAATATTTGAAGGGGATTCTCACTGATACCCAGGTCTTTAATTTGAAAATCCATATCGGCTAAAGGTAAATAATCCAAGTCTTTGTGAAGGGCATTCAACGGTGCTACGTTTAAAGCCACAGGAACTTCCATTTTTGGTTCTTGTGGATTCAAAAATGGAAATTCAGGTTTTGACGGGAAAAACAGGTGCAATTGCAAGTTTTGGGAATATAATTACACTTCTCAGGATTTAGAAATGAACTAACAATCAAGCTTGAACCTTCTTTAGTGAAAGAGTATGAAAATCAGGTTTATTACAGAGTTTAGTGGGATTTTCTAGGGTAAATACCTGTTTCTATGAGGATGACGCTGGTTTCAAACATGTACTGGATAAGGCGAATGATTTCTTGAATGCTTGACTGCAATTGTCTTAGACAAGGCAAAGGTTGGCGGTCTTCAGCTATGAAAATTTTGAATTACTGTGCATGGAAGTGTAGTCGTTCTCTGCGAATGAGAAAAATGAAAAACGCGGGCTTATTTTGTTTTATTCACAAAGTCAATGGGTGGCGGAATTTTTTATTATTTTATTGGATGACGTCAGCATGGTACAGTGGATATGTCACGAGCGGAAAGGTGGTAAGCGGTTTCTATCGCATCGCTTATGAGGGAAGGCGGTTTTAGGCGGGAGGGTAGCGATGCGATACAGCGACTGACACGTAGCACGACACTGTTTGAAAACTACTTGGCCATCGCGCGTTATCTTTCGTACGCGGATGACCAGCGAAATGGATGAGGGCCGTAGATCTTTGATGGATCGATCGGATGGTTGACGGGACAGGGAGATGGCGGGGAATTAACGGCGCGGGCCCAATGTAATTAACTATTAATTAAACCCATCAGGTGGAATTCGATTGGCTGGGGTCGGTTATTAATTAATCATGTGGATTAATTAATCCCTGGTATGGTGGATGGCCGGGAATTATTTTATTTTTATTTTTAAACATATATAATATGTTTAAACGCTTTTTCATATATTTTTATTTATACAATAATTAAATCAATACGATTTATTTACTGTAGGGGGGCGGGAATAATATTAATGTTATATTTTAGCCAAAAGGGGGTATATTGTGGGTTTTTAATTTGAATAAAATATGAATTAAATACTTTTGGCTAAAAAGTCATAATATAAGGGTTTTGGGGATATTATTATAAAAGGATTTATATACATAGGACAAGGTTATTTCAATAAGAAGTTAATAAATAAAACTAGAGTTAATATGACAAGGGAACAATGTAAACTCAAAATACTTAAATATAACCAAGAAAGTGAAGATTCAAAAGTAAATGGCATTATTATACTTTCATCACTTAGACTTATAATAAAATTGATTTTGAGGGCTTTTCATGAAATATTAAAGGATTTTCCTAAGTAAAATGGAATTTTACTTAGAAAAAGATTTTTGAGAGGTGAATGAATGTGATAATGGATGATTTCAAGTACTTAGGTTTTTTCAATTATTGGGCCGAGGGTCCGGTCACTCCAAAAGTCAAGGAAATTCCTTGAGCCCCTTTAATTTTCAAATACCTTAGCACTTAGGGGAAATTAGTTAAATCTTTAGGGAAAATGAGAGGGGAAATTAATAATTTTGACTTTGCTCTGCTGTGAACTTTTTCCAATGTAGTATCTGCCTTTGCACTTGTGATGAAAGTAAAATTGAACACATTTAGAACCATCATTCATCACTTGTAATTCTGCAACAACATCTACCTACCCTACTTACTTACTCTACCATTTTCTCTTCTTTATTAGGGTGCACTTAGACTGGCAAACCCTTATCAATCTTCTTTTTCTTTTACATGGTAAATCTATCTATTTCTACACTTATTACATCCAAGGGCTCAGATTAAACTGTTGAGCTCCTTTTATTTACTCTACCTATCTACTTATCTGCCAAGATTAAACAGTTTGGCCAGATATTTATTCTCTATTCTACAACATGAAATTGAAAAATGAATGAGTCAAGTTTAAACTGTTTGACTCTTCATAAATTGTGGCAAAAGTTTAACAAGCTGCACACAATTGCTTATTACAGAAAATAAAATAGTAGTGGCATTTAGACTTGCACACTTTCCTGGTTTATTTTTGTTTGGGGTTCATTTCTTTCACTTTTTTGACCATTTTATTCTTTCACCCTTTGATTTTTCTTTTAGGGTATACCCTCTTTACATTTATTAAAATTTTTTGATTTTTTGATTTTTAAAGAATATGGAACACCTTTGCAACAAGAAAAAGGTTTGAACATATTGCATAGTTCAATAAGTCAACCATGAAAAATGATACCTATTGTTATAGGAGTCTAACAGACCCAAAATGAGACTGACAACAATCAAAGAAACTTGTTCTCGAACAGAAGGCTCGGTGTGCAAAAACACTTAGAAACCCTAAGGTCTTAACTGACACTGACAGGAAAATGGACAAACGACTGAGGGAAACAAGTCTACAGTAGTCAACACAGTCTCAAAGGTTTAAAACACATCAAAAAATAACCCAGAAGCAAGAACAACTGACCAAAACACTCATTAAGGAGGTCAAACCAAAACCTATAGGGGTTGGCGCGACTGTAAGGCTATAATCCGTGCAGGGGTTGGCGCGAGTGCTAAAAGAGAAACTGGCGCTAATCGGCACGAATATCCTGATAAAAACTACGCCAATCTGGATACCTATGGGAAAAAGAGGAAAAACCACGACCTAATGAGCAGAGGTTAACCTCGACACTCTGGAGCTAAAAAAAGGATGGAAACTCATAAAACAAACCAGAAAAAGAAAGATAAATAAAGCAATAATCGAAACTGACCCAACAGGATGAAATGACAAGCTCGCACTGATCCCTAGTGGAGTCTCCAATATGTTATGAAGGTAAATCCTCTCTACGGACAGAGACGATCCCTCTAGCCCTAGGGTGGGTCTAGTAACCAAAGGACATGCTAAAGTGTTGCTTCCTAGTTAATGAATGAACAAAAGACACGCTAGATTGACCTACCTTGAATCCAACTCTATTGTTGTTGTAGAACGAGTAGTGGCCTCTCGCTCCTGCCTTGGCAAATCACAATCCGTTCGCTGTCATGCTCAGATATCTGCACATAGGTCAAAGAACAAGAACAACATATGACAGTATAGTTTTACTCATAACTATTAGCGAGTCAAAGAGGGCTAAACATATCGCATCAAATAAACATCATAACACAATAGTGGAACCAAACAATAGTCATGTATATAAATAAATAGAAGGAAGAGTACAACTGATGCTTTAATGTCGCAGTCTCCTCTAGCGGGGTTCAAGTGAAGCGCGTCTCAAATGTTCGTCAGAGAATTCGGACGGGATGAAGGCATGGACTTAAGCTCTCTTAGAAGTCATCGACTCAAGCTTCCTCAACATAATTCCTTCTTATTCTATCCTCTCTAGTAGCTCAGCTATAGTATGTATAATTCTCCTAGTTCAACTAGCTTCTAATAAGAGAGATAGTTTATTTTATAGAGGAAAAGTAGGAGGTTGGGATCCCTACAAAGGTGGGAGGGAGTCCTATCCTTTAGTAAAATTCCAAGGGAGGTGGAAACTACTAACTAAAGGAAGGAGTCCGTGGTTGTTTCAGTTCAACCACTCCTAATGACTCATCCTCGAGGTGGTTGGAATGGAACCTCTGCCTCTATTTTTAAAAAACATTCCATAAACATCTTGGCGCAGGTGTCTAACTCACACATAGTGCCAACTAGCGCGGGCTTAGTGTTAAATTTCTCGGTCGACGCGAGGGTGTAACTGGCTACTTGCGCCAAGGCAAAAATAAGGATTTTTACAACTCTGCTTAGGAAATTTTCAACAAGAAGAATGTTTCTTTCATCAAAAGGGATGCAAGGATGATATTTGCAAAGCATGACACTGCTTATTGGTCACAGAAATGACCCTCCAATGTGCGAGTTGGGGATTGCAGGCACAGTGAAAAAATGGCTGTGTAACACAGTGCCAACATCAAAGGCACCTTATAGGATGAGCAGTCCAGAGTTACTAGAGCCAAAGTTGCAGTTAAAAGAAATGCTTGACAAAGGATAAATTCAACAAAGTGTATCACCATGGGGTGAACTAGTATTGTTTGTGAAGAAGAAGGATGGTACTCTCCGATTATGCATTGATTACAGGCAGTTGAACAAAGTAATAATAAAGAACAAGTATCCATTGACGAGGATTGTTGACTTGTTTGATTAGTTGAAGGGAGAAACAATGTTCTCGATGTTTGATATGAGATTTGTATATCATCAGGTACGCATTAAGGAAGAGGACATTTACAAGACAAATTTCCGAACTAGGTATGTGAATTATGAGTTTGTTGTAGTTCCATTTGGTTTGAATAATGCTCCAACTACCTTTATGTGCTTAATGAATAGTGTGTTGTGTCCTTATCTGGACAAGTTTGTTATTGTATTCATTGACGATATATTGGTATATTCGAAGAATGAAGAAGAGCATGCTGAGCATTTAGCAATAGTGTTGAGATTGTTGAGAGAGAATTAGTTGTATGCTAAGCTCAGTAAATGCAGTTTCTTTTAGACATAGGTACATTAATTGGGGCATGTGGTCTCCAAGGAAGGCATAACAGTAGATCCAGAAAGTATAAGAGCTATCATGGAGTGGGAAACTCATAGAAATGTGGAGTTAAGATCATTCACGGGGTTAAAAGGTTACTATAGGAGGTTCATCAGGAACTTCTCTTGGATTGCATATCCCATAACATCATTGCAGAGACAAGGTAAGAAGTTTGAATGGACGGAGGAATGTGCAGTAAGTTTTGAGCAGTTGAAGCAGTTGTTGACACATTCTCTAGTGTTAAATATCCTGGATCCAAATAAAGAGTTTATGGTATGTACAAATGCTTGCAAGAGAGGACTTGTTGGAGTCCTTATGCAAGAAGAACAAGTGGTATGCTATGAGTCACAGAAACTAAATGTGCACGAGTAGAATTATCTGACACATGATATTGAGTTGGTTGTGATCATTCATGCATTGAAGATGTGGAGGCTTATCTTATGGGCAGATGATCTGTACTGATGAGTGATCACAATGGCTTTAGGTATATATTTGACCATCCGAATCTGAATTACAGGCAAGTTAGATGGTTTTCCACGATCAGTGAGTTCGACTTCGAGATCAAGTATATCAAAGGTAAAGAGAACATGGTTGCAGATGCTCTTAGCAGGCAGATACAGGTAAATCACATTGCATCTATGAGTTCCTATGGGATAGACTTACAGGATCAAATTTTACAGGCAGGTCAGCAGGATGATAGGTACATAGGGCTCATGCATAGGTTACAACAGAGTACATGTAGTGGCACATGTACATGTACAGGTGCAGGTACATGTGCATAGGATGTGGACTATCATCTATCAACATATGGCTTGATCAAATTTAAGGATAGGATATATGTGCCAGACAATAGTAAGCTCAAGAAGGTAATATTGAGGTAGTTTCATAGGAAACCATATTCAGGTCACCTAGGCTATCAAAAGACATTGACCATGGTAAACAAATTATATCATTGGTTGAATCTAAAGAAGGATGTAACAGAGTTTGTGGCTAGATGTTTGGATTGTCAGCAGATAAAGGTAAAGTATAGGCATCCAGGTGGAATATTACAACCGATTGCGATTATAGAGTGGAAATGGGAGGTAGTTTCCATGGATTTCATCACATGTTTTCCCATGACATCCAGACAACATGATTCCATCATGGTTTTGGTGGACAGGTTGACGAAGGTAACACGCTTCATTCTAGTAAAGACTATGTTTTCAACTAGTGATGTGGCACAAGTTTTCATAAAATATGTGGTCATATTGCATGGTGTTACAAAGAAGATTGTATTAAACAGGGATGTGATGTTCAATTCTAAGTTTTGGAAGGAGTTTTTTGCAGGATTAGGCAGAAACTTGGCCTTCAGTACAACTTATCATTTGCAAACAGATGGACAGACTGAGAGGTTCAACATGATCCTTAAGGACATGTTGAGAATGCATGTGATGCATCGACAACGAAATTTGGAAGAATATCTTCCACTGGTAGAGTTCACTTACAACAATAGGTGTCAGGAATAGTTGAGGATGAGACTGTTTGATGCATTGTATGGGCGAAGTTTTAATACTCCTATTAGTTGGAGTGATCGGGTGAAAAGGGTATTGATTGGAACAAACATGTTGGCATAAATGGAACATATAATGCAGGTAATCAAGAAGAATTTGCAAGCAAAATAGGATAGGAAGAAGAGCCATGCAGATCGGAACAGGTCGGTTTAATGAGTTCCAGGTTGGGGAAAAGGTGTACTTGTGCATCAAACCAAAGAAGAGATCCTTGTGGATTGGATCGTGTGCCCAGTTGGCACCTCAATATTGTGGACCTTTCAAAATTCGTGAAAGGATTGGGCCAGTAGCCTATCAACTTGTACTGCATTCGACAATGAAATTCCATGATGTTTTCCATGTGTCATTGCTTAAGAAGTATGTTAAAGATGTTGCGAATATGATTGAATGGTGTGTATTGTAGGTGGCGCCAGATGGAGAATTCCAATCGGAACCTCAGTGTATATTGCAGATAAGATATTCATGCTTCGGAATTGAGCTGGTTATAGTGCAATGGAAGCACTTTAGGCCCGATGAAGCTACATTGGAGATGGCAGATTAGACACGGGCTATGTATCCTTCATTGTTTGTCGGTTGAGTCAAATCAATTTTGGTATGGTTTTTTGCTATATGTTTTGGTGTGATGTTTTGGTATATGTACATATGTATATGGATGTAAATACTGCCATGAGCTATGTTACAAAGCTCCAATAAGAAGTATGGGTATCATGTCATTATAGTTTTATTGTTGTTATGTTGTCATGTGGTTTGCTTCTTAGCAGGGTGATCATTGTAAATAATGCATCAAGCTATGTTCTAAATCTCCATGGGCAGTATGTTTTATTTTCAACAGATTTGCTGAGGTATAGGTGTGATTGAACACCGAGGATGGTGTCCCCCAAAGGGGAGGGTTTTGTAACATCCCTAGTGAAAATTTCACGTAATAAAAGTTAATAAAGGCAAAATAATAACCACAGTTATGGGACACTTATTCCAAGCTGAATGTTGGGAAAAAACATCCTATTGTGGGTGTTCATTTGGTTTATTATGGCAAAGGAAATTGACAATGGAAAAGGCAAAGTGGCATTAATTGGAAATTTATTTATGAAAATAATGGAAATTAGGAGAAAAGGAGGGTGAAAAGTTATAGGTTGCATGTGAAGAGGAAAATGAAGGAAAAATTATGGAAAATATAGAAATTAGAGGCCTCATTGATAAAAAGGATTTTGAGGATCAATTGGTACCTTTTGTCAGTGTAAACTTTTATCAGTTAAGTTTTGGAGCTCTCTCTCACACTCTTGGACACTCAGATTTTTCTTGGAGCACTTCAACATTGGATTAGGAAAGGCAAATAAGGCGAAGAGGAACCAAAGATCAAGCAAGGAAGAGAAAGATCAAACAACTACAACGAGATTATTTGCAGGTATCGAATTGCATGTGTGGTTTCCTTGCTAGATTTGGCATGCATGGTGTTGCATGTGTGTTCTTGGTTCTCTTTCTGTCATGGGCATGGGTTTTTTCCAGGTGCGATAGTGTTTTCAGCCTATCCTTGCCATTTCTGGATAGCCGTGGTGTGATTGGGTTCTCATGTTTTGGTTGAGCTTGATTTTCGGATGGATTCGAAACTGCGTGAGGTGGATCTCTGAATGAAATAAGATATGGCCTAGTAACCCTTGAGCCAAATTGTGGGTTGCAGTAAATTCGGATTTTGTGTTGCATTAGTGGGCTCAGGAATCCTCAACCAGTGTTTTGTGGGATATACGGTAAATCCTAGAGGTGGGCACTCTCCATCAGGCCCAGGAATCTCGGGATGGGATATATGGTAAATCCTGGAGGGTGGAGTCTTGGTTAGGGCCTAGTGATCCGGTGTGGATTGCGGTAAAGCCTAAAGACTAGGAGACAAGAAAATTCCTCACTGTGTAGGTGGATAAATTCGATGGAATCCATGCTTGTTTGGCCTAGTGATTTGGTGGAGATCATGGTAGGGCCTGTTATTACATGTTCATTGTTTTGGCCTAGTTATTTGGTGAGGATTATAGTAAAGCCGATTTATATTAATGAGGGCGAGGAGGTTTAGCCTCGGGAAGCCCTGGTTGGTTATTTTGGTTTGAGTCCCACATTGATGCTTGGAATATGGCACAAGGGTGATTTGCTGAAGAGATATTTGGCTCAACCAATCTATAGTCAGGTGGAACGTGGTAGTCCCATACTGGCTTGGATTTTTCATTCATGAATAAGAGTTCATTTCCTTGGTAATTTATGTGTAAATGTACTTGATTCTATGTAGCACTTATGGCTGTGTATCCTTAGTATTTTTGTTGTTTATATGTTGGTTATGGATGTATTTTATGATTAGTGAAAATGTATAGCTCTCATCATTTTTTGATTTAAAAACGAATGAGAAATGAATATATGACCTGATAGATGATAATGCAACTAATGATATAAGGGAAAAATTCTTCTTAGCGATTCTCAGATAAGTATGAGACCCGTATGCTTAGATATGTTGTTTAAACCTGTAGATTACATATTTGTGACATGTTTAACAAAATGCCTGTCATGTCTAGTAGGGGTCTAGTCCATTCCTTGTTAAGTAATTTCATTTGTATCATTATTACATTTTTATCTTCCGTTTCTCAAAGTGTCATAGAGTTATGGGCAATGAACTGAGCCTTGAGCATGAAAAAGTGCCATGGAAATTGGGGTCACAGGCTCAGAACTACCTGGAAATGTCCCCAGTTGCACGAATACCCATGTTGTGTGAATGACTGGAGGTTTCCAGTCACACTCTTTTCCATGTCAAGGAAGCGACTGGGGGATTGATGCACTAAAATATCAGTTTGTCTTAGGGGCTAGCCTCCTGGAAGGTTTGGATGGCTCTTGGGTGTCCTGTAGCAGGTTTAGAAGGTCTATATAGTTGTGTGGTGTCGGTTCCACTTCCTTAAGGTGACTTGGGAGGCTGAATCAGATCATAGTAGCCTCCCATCACATGTTTACCCTAGATGGTTGATTACTTGGGTAGATGTGGGAGGAGGGTGTTACAGAGTGGTATCATAGTATGGTTCACCCCTTGGACTAGATGGACAGTGTGTGTTGGTCATGAATTCATGTCGGTTGCAGATGTGTTACTCATCCTTATGGTCTATATGCTTGTTGCATATGCATGGTGTTGGTCATGGTCATAGTGATTTTGTCATATGAAATTAAGGGTGTTGTAGTGGAATGTGTCGTCATGAGTGTATGATTGGTTACATGTTGCTTATGCTTACATGTCATTAGTATACATTGATATGGTTGTTGTTGTCATGCATGGGGTCATGGTATGTGATTGATATGGTCATGCATTGGTGACTGGACTATGGTTAGAATTATGTCTATATGTTTATATGTCTATGTGATATACATCTTTATGTTGTTATGGTTATGTTTATACATGTATTACATTAATTTGGTTGATTTTGCAGATGAGATATCCTCCCCGAATTATGCTAAGGTACGTTCGTTCGTTTATGATTTGGTTTAGCTGACATAATATTCCTTGCATGAAAAGGATGAAGATGAATAGCAATATGGTATTACAGTTCACGATATTCTCCTTATGGGTCAAATGAGTAACGTGGTGTTGGGAACACCTTTGACTTGGCAGACACATTGAGGAGTTTTAAGGAGTTGTAAGGCGGACAATGACAAAATAATGCAGGCACAAGAGAAACAAGTAGAGGTTAATGCAGTAATCCTTTAGAGTTTTTCAGAATTACAACGACAGGGGCCACTTCGGATCAACATTGTGCATGAGGACATAACTAATGGGGCATATGGCAGTAGTTATCATGGTGGTCACATGTCAGACATAGATGACACAGTGAGAGATGTTAGGTTTTTGGACATTCCGGATAGGAGGGGTGATGGACACAGGTACTATTATAGTTCTGGTTCTAATAAGCATTATGATCATTGTCGTTATCATCCTTACATGAGGAATTATAGGGGATATTTTCAGATGGGTTTAAGAAAGCAAAGCCACCTAATTTTAATTTATATTTGAAGAAGACAGAAGAGGAAGAGGCTTGGATACTTGGGATGAATTAGTTCTTTGAGTTGCATAATTACACAGATAATATGAAGGCCAAAGTATCTATCTTCATCGTGAGAGTTAAAGCTGATATATGTTGGGAAGATGTGAAGCGGGTCAGAGACATCAGGACAAAGGACTTGAGTTGCCATGTGTTCAAGATTCTTTTAAGGAAGAAGTACTAGTCAGAAAAGTACTATGATAGTAAGGACAAATAATTATATGAGATAAATATGGGATTGGTGACAAATGAGGAGTACACGACTAAGTTCCTAGAGCTAGTGAGGTATGTACCATATCTTAAATATGAAAATGCCAAATTCTAGATATTTTTCACTGGATTTCCATTAGCATTTCGAGATAAGATTGAGTATGTTGAGCCTCAGACACTGGAGGAAATTATTGGGAAACTGAAGCACTCTTACAAGAAGTCAAAGAGTAAGAATGAGTCTAAAAAAGGATGGAAAGGGAAGGACAAAGGTAAAGTTAAATGGAATCCGAAAAGAACAAGGCCTCAGAATGCAGAAGAAAAAGAAAATGTGGCACCATACAAGAAGTTCAATATAGAGATACAGGGACATGGATCACAATAAAAACATAAAGGTGATGGTACGGGATGGTTGGAGTGTTGGAAATGTGGAAAAGAACATCTGAAGAGAGATTTTTCGCAGAATTAGGGGGGTAGGCCTCAGATCAATAATGCACAGGAGGTGCAGACTGTTGGGGTTGTTGGGTAGAGAATTCCTCATATCTATGCAACATTGGATAATAGGCAGGCATATCATCATGCATCTATCATTGAGATGGATGGTAAGCTTTGTGATCAAGTTGTTTCTATTTTTATTGACCATGGATCTAATTATATTTATATTAACCTTGACTTGGTGGACATGTGTGGTTTGAATAAAGAATTACATGCAAAGTCTTGGTTAGTGAAATTGGCTATAGGTACAAATAAGCGAGTTCATCATTAGGTAAGAGCTTGTGCATTTGATTTGAATTGTATGTCCACATCAACACATTTGAATGTATTTCCTTTGGGTTCGTATAACATGATTTTGGGTATGGATTGCTTTTATATTCATAGGACCAAAGTGGATTGTTATGACAAGGCTATTGAGTGCTTGGATGACAATGGGGAGTAGAGAGTCTTACATGGTAAGAAGAAAGCAACATTAGTGAGAATGGTTACAACTATGTAGGCCAAGCGTAATCGCAGGAAAGTGTGTGTGTTATTTGCAGTGCATATTTATAGTGACAAAGATAAGGAAGTAGAGGATGCAAATGTGCTAAGCAGGTACCCAATTCTACAACAGTTTGAGTATGTATTCTCCGTAGATATTTTGGAGTTTCCACCTCACATAGAAGTAGACTTTTCTATTGAGTTGGTACCAAGTGCAACACCAACTTCAAAGGCACCTTACAGGATGAGCACTCTAGAGTTAATATAGTTGAAGTTGCAGTTAAAGGAAATACTTGACAAAGGATACATTCAACCAAGTGTATCACCATGGGGTGAACCCGTATTGTTTGTGAAGAAGAAGGATGGTACTCTTATATTATGAATTGATTACAGGTGATTGAACAAAGTAACCATCAAGAATAGGTATCCATTGTCAAGGATTGATGACTTGTTTGATTAGTTTAAGATAGCAACAATGTTCTTGAAGATTGATCTAAGATCCGTATATCATTAGGCACACATTAAGGAAGAGGACATTTACAAGACAACTTTCTGGACCAGGTATGGGCATTATGAGTTTGTTGTAGTTCCATTTGGTTTGAATAATGGTCCAACTACCTTTATGTGCTTGATGAATGGTGTGTTGCGTCCTTATTTGGACAAGTTTGTTATTGTATTCATTGATGATATATTGGTATATTCTAAGAATAAAGAAGAGCATGTCGAACATTTAGCAACAATGTTGAGATTGTTGAGAGAGCATCGGTTGTATGTGTTGTGAAAAATACCGAGGGGGGGGGGTGAATCAGTATTTACTGCATATTCAAAACTTTTTACTTTTTCACTCTCTAAAACCCATACGCTACTTTCCTTTAGTAAACTCGCGTATACACACGGATATCCTTCATACAACTCGCGTATTAGCAGAGATCTAAATATGCAGATATTTATTAACTTAGTTCTTTGCAATATTCATTCATCTGATCTTAGGTTATCAGTAAACATGTGCAGTAACAACAGAATAAACCATCACACAATTTTTACTTTTTCACTCTCTAAAACTCCATACGCTACTTTCTCTTTAGTAAACCGCGTATACACGCGGATATCCTTCATACAACTCGCGCACCACAGCGCAGATCTAAATATGAGTATATTTATTAACTTAGTTCTTTGCAATATTCATTCATCCGATGTTAAGTAAACAGTAAACATGTGTAGTAACAACAGAATAAACCATCATACAAAGCATCACACATGAACACCGGGATTTTTAGGTGGAAACCCAAGTCGGGAGAAAACCACCGCTGCAGTTGCTCAGCCTTCAATATTTTATTATAGAGAAAACATCTTACAACATATGTGCTGGTGCAGACTCCTACCAGCACGCAGGCACCCACCTGCGCTCGTTTACCAGCCTCTCCTGGAAGGGAGCTCCAACTCCCTGACTCGTTTACCAGCCTCTCCTGGAAGGGAGCTACGACCCCCCGATCTCGTTTACCAGCCTCACCTGGAAGGGAGCTACAACCCCCTGACTGAAGGCTACAACCCTCAGCACCTCTATGGACCACGCTTCATCAATTTTCACACTGGATCCAAAGCTTCCTTTAGGACACCACTTGCAGGCCACGTTTCATCATATTTTCAGACTGGACCCTTTCCATACTTTTAAGCATAGTCAACCATGAAATGGCAATATAACTCACCGACGTATATCAAGAAACTGGGCCAGTAATGCATCGTACATTTCTAACATGCATCAAGAACCCTAGTTTGTACACGCGCTTTCCTTCCATCGATGTCGCTGTGACACATCTGCTCACATAAACTGAAGATATACTTCCTCGTACACATGTATCTAATTTCATCACAGATACGCGTTTTTCTCTTCAGCCGAAGCCGCGCATATACGTGCTTCCTCTCGCGCGAACCAAACGTATGGTTCTTCGTACATTTAGGTCATTGCAATTCTTCGGTAACAGATACATCGCTACGTATTTAACCCTACTTCGTACGATGTTCGCTTTCCTTTATCTAGATCTAATCATTCCATAAATAGATCTAGCAAATACGTATACAAGGACGAGGGCCGCCATCCGCTTTCATCATTTCTTCACATGTATCATAGATTCATCTATCATCAAACCTTTACCCTTTCCATACAGATATACTTCTGTGAGAGAAGTATTCATTCAAGCTCAGACATCTTGCACCCACACACATGATTTGCACAATGAATTTCTTCTCCTTATATAGGTTTACCCTTTTTCAATACCATGAGCCAAAACCACATTACTTCTGATGGTATTCCTGGATGGGGTCTCATAGACGAATCATTACTCATTACAATGGGTTAATACCATGGTGGTTACCCCTGGTTTTGCACTTTATGAGCGCTTTTGCCCATACGTGACTTGGCACGTATTTTCCCGCGTGCATACGCGACTTCTACTAGACAAATCCGTGTATGCCTTGAGACATACTCTTTTCATCATAGATCTAGCACATATTGAATTCCTTTCTTCATTACCTTCTGTACTCTCTGTAGATACATCAGATTTACATCTTTTAACAGGTTCATCAAGACATATTCTATCAAGCACAACTTCATCAAGTAAGTTGCCATCATCTTCATCAAGTGGGTTGTCATCAAGGACAACACTCAGCATCATATTGCCAACAAACATCATATCACATCAAATTTACATCATTTACCAAGTCCATCAAGTCGAGAATAACTTCATCAGGTGGATTGCGATCAAGGACAACACATGTCAACAATCTCATGTCTTCATCTTCATTCAGTGGGTTGCCATCAAGGACAACACTCTGCATCATATTGCCAACAATCTCCCCCTTTGGACTTGATGGCAACCATGATGGTGTTTGATCACCACAACAGATAGGTATATTAAGAATACAATGACACCATGTCACTCTCCCCATTCTTTGACATCATTCTTTCTCTTCATTCAAACACCATGTCACTCTCCCCCTTTGACATCAAGGGCAAAGGGCGGATCAAAACCAACACACTCTCCCCCTTTTCTCCTCATGTAGAAGAAGCGTTCTGCAAATCTGATATATACTGAAGTGACCAAGCTCCCCCTGAGTTCATGCTGAATCTTCAAACATAATTTCCAATGGAGTACATGACTCTATGAATTTCCTATCACCAATGACTCATACTTACATCAAAGATCCATCCAAGTGGATTTACATATGAGACTCAACTACCCAACCAAGTGGGTTTACAAATTTGACTCAGCTACCCAACCAAGTGGGTTTACAATATTTGACTCAGCTACCCAACCAAGTGGGTTTACAAATTTGACAAGTCCTTACATGACTGAATATTACAATTTTACATCATGGATCTCTACATGACCTTTTCATCAAACTATAAATATAACTTTAAGACCAACACCAGAAATTCCTCAAGAAAGAGAACATATGTCAGAACCATCATAATGCCAACAATGCATTATACTCAGCAACGCTAATTCTCCCCCTGAATCTGTGCATCCAAGCATCCTTTTCATATGACTAAGGCTCCCCCTTAGTTTGTGCATCCTGAACACTTTCACCAACAGATCATCAAGGCATCTTTATCAAAACATTAGAAATAGAATTATGAGAACTGGAGCACCACCAGAGATACCAAACAGTATCAGAGATACCAAACAGCACTGCAGCTGTGCTGAAGAGAGCTGACTCTAAACAGAAAATTGTCAGCAATCAGACATACACAGTTTTCTGTGCATGAACTCGCGTATATACGCGACTGTGTTTCAGGAAATCCGCGTATCCAATAATATCTTCTATATTTTAACTAGATCTAATCCTTTGTGAGAAAAAGACAGTGTTCAGCTTCTTTCTGAGATATTTGAATGCTTCCCTGGAATACAGATAGATAGAAAAATGTAGTTGTGTCTTCAAGCGTCATCCAATGATTGTAGCATAAGTACATTAGTAACCAAGCCTTCAGATTCTTTGCAGCATCAATACATTCTTTCCAAGAGAAATTAATATACCAGAACAACATCTTCAAATATGTGTCAAGCAATCATCCATGTGGTCCAATATCATCAAGATCTTCAAGATTTAACATGATGTAACATAGTAACAAAAGATCTCAACCATAGTAACAAACTCTGCATGATTTATTTTTGAATCAAACGACTTCCAACTCATCCATGTGTGAGCACCAAAGATACTTTTCAGTAAACAGGGATCAAAATCTCATCATAATAAACCATATACCAAGTCATCATCATTTGAGCATGAGTATCACAATAATCAAATAATAAGCAGTCATAGTGCCAACAATGCAATCATTAGTCTTCAACCTGCTGCTCCCCCTGAACCAGTGCTCTTTCTTAACTTGTGCAACCTGAATACGTTCATCAGCAAGTCATCAGCAACAATCTCTGCATGATCTGTCCTTATCTTCGAATTATAAGACTTCCAATCTCAGCAACGAATACTCTTCATCAAAAAGCAAACATGACTCATCCATAATCTTCAACATAAGACATCAAGTATCATATCATCATTATTTAGAACTGAGGAATTAGGCTGATACAGAGTCAATAATACAGTTTTTAACAATCAGACTGATACTCCCCCTGAACCTCTACTCCAGATCTTCAGCTATCATATAAATTCTCTTATCATCAATGCATACGCGATTGTGTCTGCTGGAACTCGCGTGTATACGCGAATTTTGTTAAAAGAACCCGTGTATGGAAAGTGAATCATAGAAATTTTTCACATTCCTTCATCTCCCCCTGAACTTGTACTTCCTGTACCTGTCTTCTTCATATCAGATGCTCTGTCAGAAATACATATAACCAGAATAATCAAATCAACCATGAGAGACATCATACATTGTTCCCCCTGTGATGATACATTACTAAATCTCATAATGTATCCCACATCATTCCTGCAGTCAATCAGAGAAGTAAGCTTCAGAAGTGGATGATTGTAGTAGGGTCAATAATCCCTACGTTTCTGATCGGTCCTCCATCTTTTTCCAGATTTGTTTGATCTTTCTATTTGTGTGCTAGAAGTTATCCAATTTCTCATATCTGTTCAACATGCATTCCTTTTCTACATGTCCATACTTGTTACAAGAATAACATCTCATGTGTCCAGAGAAATAAGCATAAGAATCATAATGAGTATTTCTAATCTTCCTCCTTTTACAATCACCTGCTTTATGTCCATACTTGTTACATGAAAAACAATATCCCTTGAAGAAACCAGAGTACCTTTCTATGTAGGAACTGTTTGTTTGAGGCTGAAATGATCTGCTCCTGCAATTTGTTGCAACATGCCCATAATTATGACATTTAAAGCATTCAACATTATTGACTGATTTCCTTTGAGATTTCATCATTGTTGGTTGACCTTTTGTCTCTTTCAACACTTCAGGTTTTGCATTGACATCCTCTGAATTTTTAGCACTTCCTTGTGAGCTAGATTCTCCTTTAATAGTTTCATGGAAACCAAGACCAAGTTTGATAGCAAGAGACCTTTGATTACTCAGAATATTGTCCAAAATATTAGTACTATCTTGAAACCTCAAAAGTTTAACTTTTTCTTCTAATTTACCTTTGAGAATGTTTACCTCAACCTCCAAGGCTTGACATTGCTTTGTCATGCTTTCTTCTTTCCTTCTTCCATCTTCTACTTGATCCTTCAGATTTAGAATCTCTTCTTTCAACTAATTTTCGTTTTCTTCACATGTTTGTTGCAGCTCTTCATTCTTCTTATTTGATTTTTCCAGATCTTCTTTGAGAGAGATGATTTCTGCTTCAAGGCCTTCTTTTTCAAATGGTTGTAGAGGTTCCTCATTCTTCTTACTTGATGCTTCAAGATCTGCTTGCAGAGAGATGATTGCAGCTTCAAGTCCTTCATTCTTCTTGCTTGATTTTTCGAGATCTGCATTTAGATCGTTGATTTCTGCTTCTAGTTCTTTAATTCGATTAGATGCATAAGTATGAAACCTTTGATACTTGTCCACATGTTCATTCAGCATTTCTATTTGTTTTTCCATTTGAGAGATCATTTCTTTGTTGATAGTTTCTTGCTTCTTAGATGAACTTTGTAGTTCTTCAACTTTAACCTTGAGAGCTTCTTCTAGATCCACAACTTTACTTTCACCATCTTCACTATTGTTTGCACAAAGAAGATTATTCAAAGGACCCCAATCACTATCTGATTCATCTTCTTCAATTTCTGCTATACATGTTTTCTGAGATATCTTCTTGTTTCAAGTAGCCTTCTTCTTTTGCTTCTTTGCCATGAGTACTTTCAGATCATGGTCAGAATCTTCTTCATCTTCACTGGACACTTCATCATCATCTTCATTTGCATAATAACTCTTCCTCTTTTCAAATTGTTTCCCCTTACCATGTTTTTCTCTATAAGGACATTTAGCAGCATAGTGACCAAATTTTCCACACTCAAAACATTTGAAAGGAAGCTTACCTTTGAATCTTCCAGTTCCTAGTTGGAGTTTTCTCACGAAATTCGCTTCTTCTTCTTCGGATATATAGCTGGTTTCTTTGACAACTTCCTTTTCCTTTCCTTTTGCAGACACCTTAAAGGCAGCTTCTCTGATTTGAGAAGGACCTCCTTGTCTCATTTCAAAAGCAGTCAAAATACCATGTAATTGAACAATAGTAAGAGTTTGCAGATCTTGCCTTTCTTCAATAGCTGAAACTTTAGAGTCAAATCTTGAAGTCAAGGATCTTAAGACCTTTTCCACCAGAGTAGTATCAGTTATGGTTTCACCCAAATTTCTCATTCGATTTACAATATCATCCAGACGAAGAAAGAAACTCGCAACACTTTCATCACTATGCATCTTCAAATTTTCATATTCAATTCTAAGAGTTTGGAGTTTTGCACTTTTTACCTTTGTGTCTCCTTCATAGCTTAGAATCATTTTGTCCCATATGTCTTTTGCTGAATGTAGTTGCATCACTTTAGCAAATTCTGATTCAGACATGCTTCCCAATAAGACATTCACTGCTTTGGCATTGATTTCATACTTCTTTCTTTCAGCTGCATCAATAGGAATACTTGTCGGGTATTGATAACCTTCTTCCACGATTGCCCATACATCTGCACCAAGACTTTGCAGATATGCTTTTGTTCGTACCTTCCAGAATATCAGATTGCTTCCATTGAATAGAGGTGGCTTTATAGACATCACTCCTTCTTGACTTCCCATTGCGACGGATATCCTTCAAGCGATCAAGCTTCTGCAGAAGGACCTGCTCTGATACCAATTGTTGGGAAAAATACTGAGAGGGGGGGGTGAATCAGTATTTACTGCATATTCAAAATTTTTTACTTTTTCACTCTCTAAAACCCATACGCTACTTTCCTTTAGTAAACTCACGTATACACGCGGATATCCTTCATACAACTCGCGTATTAGCAGAGATCTAAATATGCAGATATTTATTAACTTAGTTCTTTGCAATATTCATTCATATGATGTTAAGTAAACAGTAAACATGTGTAGTAACAACAGAATAAACCATCACACAAAGCATCACACATGAACACCAGGATTTTTAGGTGGAAACCCAAGTCGGGAGAAAACCACCGCTGCAGTTGCTCAACCTTCAATATTTTATTATAGAGAAAACATCTTACAACATATGTGCTGGCGCAGACTTGACCAGCACGCAGGCACCCACCTGCGCTCGTTTACCAGCCTCTCCCGGAAGGGAGCTCCAACCCCCTGACTCGTTTACCAGCCTCTCCTGGAAGGGAGCTACGACCCCCCGATCTCGTTTACCAGCCTCACCTGGAAGGGAGCTACAACCCCCTGACTGAAGGCTACAACCCTCAGCACCACCTTGGACCATGTTTCATCAATTTTCACACTGGATCCAACAACTTCAATAGAACACAACTTGCAGGCCACGTTTCATCATATTTTCAGACTGGACCCTTTCCATACTTTTAAGCACAATCAACCATGAAACAGATACATATAACTCACTGACAGATATCAGTAAACCAGCAGAACAGATCAGACATTTCTTACCACAGACTTCAGCAAACCCTAGTTTGCATACGCGCTTTCCTTTCTCTGATGTCGCGTATATACGCGCTTCCGTCCACATAAACCAGCGTATACTTCAGTACAAATTATAGAGCTAATTTTGTTGCGCATACGCGCTTTCTCTTCAGCGAAGCCGCGTATATACGCGCTTCCTCTTCGGCGAACTAGCGTATAGATCTTCAACCATTATAGAGCAGCATACTTCTTCAGATCAGATATTCAGTTCAGATTTACCCTTTTACTTCAGACAGATGTTCGCCTCATCTCAGATCTAAGCCTTACATAAACAGATCTAGCAGATACAAATACATTCCAGATCTAGATATTTCGCTTCATCATTTCTTCATAGGTGCATCATAGATTCAGATCTATTATCAAACCTTTACCCTTTCCATACAGATATACTTCATAGAGAAGTATTCATTCAAGCTCAGACATCTTGCTCCCACACTCATCATTTGCACAATGAATTTCTTCTCTTTATATAGGTTTACCCTTTTTCAATACCATGAGCCAAAACAATACCATGAGCCCAAAACTACATTACTTCCGATGGTATTCCTGGACGGGGTCATTTAGAAGAATCATTACCCAATACAATGGGTCAATACCATGGTGGTTACCCCTGGTTTTGCACTTTATGAGCGCTTTTGCCCATACGCGACTTGGCACGTACTTTACCGCGTGCATACGTGACTTCTACTAGACAAATCCGCGTATGCCTTGAGACATACTCTTTTCATCATAGATCTAGCACATGTTGAATTCGTTTCTTCATTACCTTCTATACTCACTGTAGATACATCATATTTAGTTCATCAAGACATATTCTATCAAGCACAACTTCATCAAGTAAGTTGCCATCATCTTCATTAAGTGGGTTGCTATTCAAGGAAAACACTCAGCATCATAGTGCTAGCAAACATCATTTCATATCAGATTTACATCATTTACCAAGTCCATCAGGTCAAGAATAACTTCATCAGGTGGATTTCCATCAAGGACAACACATGTCCACAATCTCATGTCTTCATCATCATTCAGTGGGTTGCCATCAAGGACAACACTCTGCATCATATTGCCAACAAAAGATAAGATCGGAAATGTAGTTATGCAGTTTCTTTTAGACATAGGTACATTACTTGGGGCATGTGGTCTCCAAGGAAGGCATAGAAGTAGATCCAAAAAATATAAGAGCTATCGTGTACTGGGAAACTCCTAGAAATGTGGAAGAGGCAAGATCATTCATGGGGTTAACATGTTACTATAGGAGGTTCATTAGGAACTTCTCTCAGATTGCATATCCCATTATGTCAATGTAGAGGTAAGGTAAGAAGTTTGAATGGATAGAGGAATGTGCGGTAAGGTTGTTAGAGTGATCAAAATGATCCACTATTTTAACCACGACTTCTACTCAAAAAACCCAGAAATGATTTGGCTAGATTTTAATTTTGGATTTCTGGCCTTTTTTGAGTTGCCCACTGCATTTCTGCTGCATGAATTATGCACTCCCTAGGAATGAATGCTGATATGGGGCTGAAGGAATGATCTATCAGCTGCAAAAACACCCAATCAACTCAATAGGTGAAGGGCTGGTCCCCTCACTGGAAAATAAGCTCATAAAATGGAGATTTCTCTCCTCCATTGCTACACCCCTGCAACACAACCCAACTCTAAACAGAACTGCATTGTACATGAGATTGAATCTTGGACAAATGCCTGATTGTGGAAGTATAGTGAAAAATCCTCCAAGAGCTTCTCAATGGAAGAGGTGGGATTCCCTATCAGGAACACCCTATGCTAAACAACACATGCAATCTTAGCTAAACAATTGAAGAAAGCTATATGTCTAAACAGACCATATATCAAAATATCAAATATACCAATATGAATAATATGGCTTCCATCCTCTTCCTTTTATAAGATATGAGCTTCCAAACCCTAAGCCCCATTCATTAATTACACTACTTCCATGCAATGTGTCTCCATCTAAAACTACGCTGTCCCTCCATTAATGTCCACTCCTCCATGACAACGCTATTGATTTGGTCAAAGTTGACCCAGTCCACATGTTTTAGCCCCTGTTCACACCTTAGGGTGCTTTATTGAGCTGGAAATATGATCCACTTTCACATGAGAAGTGGTTTTATTCTTCATAAAGAGATTTATGGGTCTCCCTACCCATTTATTCACCTAACTAAGTGACAAAACAAAGCATTAATATTCAAATTAGCTGCAAGATAATTTAGGAATATTACAGTCCTCCCCTCCAAAATGTTGCTTGTCCTCAAGCAACTACAAGGATACTGCAAAATATCCAATGGATATGTCTCCTCCCAAGAATACAAGTTTGCCTTTGGTGGATAAACCAAATAGCTCTCATCATGAAGAAGTGGGAGATATATGGAAAGAGTTATATGTTGTCCATTGGCCTCCTCAAGGCATGAGAGATGATAAATGTTGGGTGTCTCAACCCCAATGAGAAACTCCAATCTCCATGCTATCATCCAACCAAAGTGAGCCATCCTTGTTAGCTCATAGAAAAACTCACCAATCCCTTGCTTGTGCAATGTGTAGGGGCTGCATGGCTGAAAATGAGAGATAAATTTGTTCAACTCACGTTGTCTCTCTCTCTCCACTTATGATAGATATGGAACTACTGATCTTGGGTTGTAATAATGTGGTCATTAAGAAGACAAAATGCACTTGGGTTCTCATGATCCCACTCGTTGGGTCCAAGAATCACTCTTGCCTAATCCCTCCTACATATAGTGAATAGAGTGTCATCACCATATGGGATCGAAAATAAAAATGGACTATGTGTTATATAGCATGTTGGATGGTGATAATAGTCCCTCAAGTGAGACCATCATTGTTCTTCCTTTTGCTGTCTAACAATATAACATGATAAGTGGCCATCCATCCACTTCTTGCTGCCATAAGCTTCTCAAAAGCTTGAAAATAGTAGAGGACATTAGGTGTTGGCTGAATATGATCCAAGAAAAGCATATCTTTCCCAAAGTTCTCCATAAAGTGGTCATAATCACTGAATGTAGTCCCAAAAGGACCATGAAATCCACAATGAGGTTTGCTCTCTTGTGGAGAAATGTGATACACATGCATGGTAAAGGAGTGCACATACATTGTTAGCTGATAAATAATCATAAAAACACAATATTTACCATATATTGTAGACAAGTTGGTGAAGAGGTCCATAGATGAACCTTCCCATCTCTCCATCAAAAGGGGAAATGATAGAAACAACCTTGCAAGGTGGTTGCTCTCCTCCTCATACATCAAACAAGCTACATATCTCCTGATATGTTGGTGCACATCTTCTATGAGATCCTCCCAATAGAATCCCTCCATGATGGTGTGATAAGACTCAATGAAGTCTACATGTCCTGAAGAGAGTGCCTCATATGCTGCATGTAGAATCCCCTCCTTGAGCTTGGAGTCTCTAGTCAAGTAGATCTGATCATGGAAATAAATGACTCCATCAACCACTCTATACCTCCCATATATCACTTGCCCATCAAGAACCTTACATGTGAAGAGGCTCTTGGAATATTCCACCAATAGTTGGGACTCCCAATATGGATCTATGCTTCCCAATAATGACAGTGATGTAGAAATCTAAAATGAAGCACTTGTCACATCATGACTCTCCTCTTTGACATGCTCAATGCCAAAGCCACATGTCAGAGTAATATTACCCCACTTTTTTTGCCTCTCTTGCAGCTGATCTTTCCCAAGACAAGATTGGAGTACATAGATGTCAAACAACTCTTGAAAGGTATCTCTCCTCCAAAACTTCCATAGTTTGGCCAATGCATACAAGAGTGTCAATAACCTCTTGTCATATTCAGAAATCTTCCTCATGTGTGGAAGTATAATTTTCTTCCCGAAGGTTATGCAGTAGCCCTTCGACACCATGCTCATATCATCATAGATTTCTAAATCATCATCTTTCAGCGCAAATAGCTGAGGGGGATATTGCAATGTCTATATCAGGAAATTGCTCACCTCTCCTTTAGACCCACCAAAGGTTCTCTGCGCTATGCTAGCTCCTCCAAAGGATCCTTTCTTAGCCAAATATATCAATGCTGCACCATGTTGAGAGAACTCTTTATTTATCTTCCAATCAGGGGGTCTCCTTGGTGGAGTGCTTCCATGTAATGAAACATCAAGGCTTAGAGCAGGCTGTATATGTGAGTGGACTGATTTTTCCCTGTCATCACTGCGCAAATTATCTTGCCTCTTATGTGCATCAATATTCTGAAATAGATAGGGGTGTGTACTTCGCATCATATGATGCTTGTACTCCCCTTTATCTTCTTCTATCTTCAAGACCTCACAATTTGTCAATGATGGCACCTGCTGCACATGGACTGTGCCCTGATCTCCATATGTGAGATTCTTTAGAACTCCTTGCAAGAGTGCAAGAGTTTTTATCTTTGGAGAAAATGCTCCATCTTCCTCTTCATGAGGTACTAGATCTGCTACTACTTTGACAACGTTGTTACCTCTTATCTTATCTTCATCTATATGGAGGGTACCTCATCATTATCATGAGGCTCTTTGGTTTGATCCTCTTTTGAAAAAGAGACCTTCATGTCTTCCCTTTGTGAAGAGAACTCTTTCTGAAGTGGGGATCTTGACTCTAGCAAGGTATTCTGCAAGTTTTTAGTCCCCTCAATAGTTTTCTGAAATGGAGTTGGATTTATAGATCATTCCAACTCATGCAAAGGTTTTGTTTGTTTATGCTTGGCTAGCTCAACCAAGGAAGTTTTAGAATGTTTTTCATCAAATATTTTTACTAACCTCCTAGTGAACCTTGCATAAGTAAATATATTGGCATCTTTTAATGAAGAAGATTCATAAAACCACCAGGCATAAGCCTTACCTTCAAGGTGCAGCGCTGCTACTCTAATGGCTTCATGTTTTGAAACTTGGTGTTGCTGCAAATAGGTGTCTAGCTCCTTCACCCAAGCCCTAGCTGAACATTTAGGTGACCCATCAAAGGTAGATAGAAAGAATCTACCCACATCACGCTGCTTGCACCTCTTGCCTCCATTGTGGTTGCTAAGTCTTCTTTCCTCTTTGATCTTGCAAAAACCTTGGAAGTTTAGATGATCTCTAAATATCTAAGTTTGGCACATCTCCTTCCTCCATCTCTCTTGCTATGAGCATAGGCAAGGTAGAGCGTTGTAGATCTGATGGTGTAGCTGAATGCTCACACCCATAATGAGAAAATCTGGAGCTTTCTTCATGTACAAGCCCTCTTGGAGAATCTCTACATCTCTCCATTCTCATCTCTTTGATGTCTCTGCTAATGCACTACATAGTTTGAAGAAGAAGTTTTGAGAACTCCTTCCCTCCTAATAATGAAGTTTTGCCTTCATCTCTTCTGCAGACCTTTTCCTTTTTGTGAGAAGCTTCCTTAGATGATATAATGGCTGAAGTACACAGGATGAGCCAAGATTATGCTCTGATACCACTATAATATTCCAAAATGGAAAAGACAGGAATATAGAACATATGCAGCATTCCAAATAAATCAAAACAGGAACATAGCACTAAAATCTGGAAAATGCTGGAAATATGCTGCAACTGGAAATTCCATTAAGACATCATAATCTATGAGTAGAAAAAAACGAAGCCATATCATTATATATAACATCAAATGAAATTACACAGTGCTCCAAAAGGAATGCACTCAAGCCACAAGATGGCTAAAATACAATAAAGAAACCAAGCACTGGAAATGTTGTGCTGGTATCGCTACTGCTGTTGGAAACCGCTGCTACTGAGGAGAAGAAACATGTATGGAAGGTTGTTAGAGTGATCAAAATTATCCGCACTTTTAACCACAGATTCTACTCCAAAAACCTAGAAAAACACATAAATGGTTTGGCTAGATTTTAATTTTGGATTTTCGGCCTTTTTTGAGTTGCCCACTGCATTTCTGCTGCCTAACTTACCCACTCCTTGGGAATGAATGCTGATAAGTGGCTGAAGGAATGATCTATTAGCTGCAACAACACCCAATCAACTCAATAGGTGAAGGGCTGGTCCCCTCACTAGAAAATAAGCTCAAAAAATGGAGATTTCTCTCCTCCACCGCTACACCCCTGCAACACAACCCAACTCTAAACAGAACTATGTTGTACATGAGACTGAAGCTTGGAAAAATTCCTGATTGTGGAAGTATAGTGAAAACTCTTCCAAGAGCTTATTAATGGAAGAGGTGGGATTCCCGATCAGGAATACCCTGTGCTAAACAACACATGCAATCTTAACTACACAACTGAAGAAAGCTATATGTCTAAACAGACCATATATCAAAATATCAAATATACCAAGATGGATAATATGGCTGCCATCCTCTTCCTTTTATAAGACATGAGATTCCAAACCCTAAGCCCCATTCATTAATGACACTACTTCCATGCAATGTGTCTCCATCTAAAACTCCGCTGTCCCTCCATTAATGTCCACTCCTCCATGACAGCGCTGTTGATTTGGTCAAAGTTGACCCAGTCCACATGTTTTAGCCCCTGTTCACACCTTAGGGTGCTTTATTGAGTTGGAAAGATGATCCACTTTCACATGAGAAGTGGTTTTATTTTTCATAAAGAGATTTATGGGTCTCCTTACCCATTTATTCACCTACCTAAGTGACAAAACAAAAATTTAATATTCCAATTAGCTGCAAGCTATTTTAGGAATATTACATGCCTTTATTTATTTATTTATTTATATAAGATTTCACATCATCACTTATTTATTTCATGGGCAGAATATGGATCCTAATGAAGGAGCATCCTCCTCAAGAAAATCATTGTATATTTGGTTAATTAGGGATTATGGTTTTGTTGTGATATTTGAATGAGTGCTGAAGAATATATAGGAAATTTTGTATGATTTGAGTGAGAAATATGTGTGTGAGGTTTTTAAATGTAAATATTCTCAAATATGTGAGAATATGAGAGATATTAGACTTGTGAAGATCTCATAAAAATCTTAGGGATTAGGAAGTCCTAGAATAGGTATTTAGTTGAGTTAAAAATGAGTCTAGAGGATCTTTAGGATATGGTTGAGTAGATTGAGGATCTGAACTAGAATTGGCTGCAAAATCTTTTTGTATATATTTGTAAGCCTCAAAGGCATTAGAGGAGGCCATTTCAAATGAAGAAAATCATGCCATAGATAGATGATAGAGGAGAAATTCTGATCATACATACATGTACAAATTTTGTATGAATGAAATGGTATTCATGTTATATTGAATTGTCTCTACGTGTGTTCTATCTATTTAATTAACTTACTGTTGTTGCATGAGAGAAATTTTGTATACAATCCAAGATGTTAGAGATTTATTGTTTTTGAAGTTGGAGTTGTGCATAAATTACGAACCTTGTGTTAGCCCCCTATAAATTTTTGACAAGCAAACAGGGGGCTAAAATGTTCCTGAGCCTTCAAGTAATGAATTTCCTCTGAAACACATCATCCTTGAAGTCTCTTGTGCCCTTGCCTTTGATAAACCTCCACTGTTGTTCCTAGTTTAAAGGGCCTCACTGATTGTAAAAAAATGTGCTCCAGAAGCCTACATCTGCCCCTTGCATCCATGCAGAATGCCCATTTAACCTTTGTACTCCCCTTGTCAAATTCCCCTCTAATCCCCTAAATCTTCCCAAAGTCCCCTTCACATCCTACACACACTCCTTGCTTGGCCCTAGCCCCTCATCATTTTTCCCCACGTGACCGAGCACCGAAATTGGACGCCAAGGCGGAAGGTGCTTATCTCAATTGGTTATCAAGTGATTTTTCCACCGTCGATCTGTTCAGATCTGACGGTTGTCGCAAAATCTCTTTGCACCCGTCTTTTCCCATCCGCCGCCCGATCATATATCAGCCGTCTGTTTTCCCGCAGATCGATGGTCAGTATTCCCTCCGCCTGGTGGTCCCCGAAATGCACACTGATTATAAACCACCAGTTTCCATCGCACCAGGTTTGGAGGTTGGGCGGTAATTTTTGTTTCGAAGCGATTCCACTAATCGCATGACACGTGGCTCCGCGCACTATTCATAAACCGCCCTCCATCACACGTTATCATTCGGTGTTTTCCCCGGCGCGATATCGCTGTGCGCCGTCTGATCTGAGGCAGGCCATCCAATGGCGATCGCTTTGCAAAGTCGCATGAGGATTAATCAGAGGCAATCGTACCCCTGGCCCACTTTCCATCGCCCTCCGACGTGTTTTCCACCGTCAATCTCCACCGGAAATTGGACGGCCCAGATTAAATGCATGCCCGCAAATTAACCCCATATCGCCACGTCACCCTTTCCACGAAGTTTTGTCGTATTCCGCCCGTCTCTCTTTATATATTCAAAAGGTCAAAATTCAAAGGTTTTTCATTAAAAATTTGTTGCGCTCTGCCCACGTCCTCCAGACCATGTTCCACTATAAAATTCATTTTTCCGCCATGTTCCTACACTTTCCACCATCTCACCAGTCTACACGGCCATTGTCGTCATCCCCGCTGCATCCACCACCTCCATGCGTGGTTTTCTTAACAGTTTTTCATGTTTTGCAGGGTTATCAGATGGTGAAAGCCGCCATGGTTACACAGTCTTTATTACAGCGGTAAAAAACACAAAAGGACCATTTTTTTCAGAGGCTGAAGTCACAAAGAAAGCCTGGGAAGGAGCCATGACAGGACTTGCATTAAGAGAATAGGGTTTGAACTCTATAAAACTTCCCCAGAGCCATTAAAGACGAAGATTTCACTAACAGAGATAGAAAAGGAGCAGTAGAGAGTTTAAGGCACGAAAATAAAGATCTTTGAGCCTTAACTCAGTGTTTAGAGGCAAATTACCAGATTGAAGACATCATGGATCACACTGAGGGTACAAAGTGCATAAACTAATGTATATCAAGTTTTTCTACACCAGCAGAATGATTTTCTCCATGAAAGGACACGGTACACATTATTGTTTCAGTCTACATTGTGTCCAAGTAAATTCCCCCCCCCTAACAACAGTCCTACGCTATCAGAAGCATTTGTTGCACAGTATGGCAGAGATTAGCATCATTATTCTACCTTTGTTCAATTCACCAGAAGTACTACAGAATGTTGCAGCAGAGTACATCAAAGACATACCTGGAGTAAATTGGAGCCTGACGAAGACCACTCTTTCAACCAAAGATTACCAGAGATAAATACTCGGAATTTAAAACAGAACGAGGCTTCGGCCCTTCTCCTCTTCTAAGTTTTAATGCTGCATTTATTTTTCCACCTACCTTCTCTTCTCCGCTGGAGCTATAAATTCATGAAGAAACTCATTGTAAAGGTTGTTGATCGGTTTTCAGAGAATTACAAGCTGTTAATTTTGAGACATAGCCTCTGTGTAAAGTTGTAATATAGGCTAAGGAAGATGTTTTTAGACTAAATATCCAGCTATTGGTAATGTTTTACTTGACTGGTGTTGCTCTTTAATATGACAAGCACGTTTCTTTGGATCCTGATCTAAAGCAACGGTGATGTTTTCCTATCTTTGTATTTTTTTTATTTAGTAGTTCACCTCATTTCATTTCTACTAGCTCACATTAGAAATATGGCATAGGATTTACCCTTGTTAGGTACCCTATGTTTCTTCTCTCCTTGCCTTCAATTTTTTCTGCTATATGTGTTATCTAAGGTTTTATTTCAATTAAATTAACCAGTGTAGTGGATGTTATTGCCTGCTAGCTGATGTATGAATTAAGGAATCTGTTCTTAGATGTTCTTGTTAGGATTTAATTGAACTAATTAGGAACACTGGGAGGTCTAGAAATATGTCTCTATCTCACTAGGATCCTTTTCAGTTAATTGAACCTTTTCTAAGGTCCCTCAAGCTGGAGGCCGAAGCATTGAGAGTTCAAAGTCTCTCTCTGATCTCAGGTCTTTAAGTTTGTGTTCTAAATCTTTAATGTTTCTTGTCGGAAGAGTTAGCCTTTGGATTTTAGAATCACAGGTGGTCAATGGTATGCCCTGTCCCTGGATCTGATTTCTAAAGGTCACCTTGGATGGTTTCCTTGCTTTCACCTTCTCTCTTACCATTTCATATCACACAATCATCTTTAAGATCCAATGATTTAGATGACTAGCCCAACTGAAAGCCTGCACATTGAATAGCAAGTAAACCCTTTCCTGAATCCATTGCCCAATGGTTTTGAATGTTCCCTGGGGTATCTCTCCTTTACCTAAAACCCTCTTTGCTCATCCTTGTCTTATATCGAACCTTTCTTTCCAGATTCCCAAAAACCATACATACATCAAACAAACAAACCCCGAGCCTTATAACTAGCCTAATATCTTAACATTGAAGCTTCAAAGTTATATTGAATTGTCTCTACGTGTGTTCTATCTATTTAATTAACTTACTGTTGTTGCATGAGAGAAATTTTGTATACAATCCAAGATGTTAGAGATTTATTGTTTTTGAAGTTGGAGTTGTGCATAAATTACGAACACTGTTGTAAAACACAATTCCATTTCGTGTTTGTAGAGGAACAGAGCTAAGCCACTATTCGTTGGGTTTAGAATTCAGATCGAAGAGAATTAATTGCTCGAGGACTAAGTATGTAGTTCGACAAGCTCCAAGGATGAAATTTTGATTATCAGATTGTGGCTGCTGAATATGAGTTGTGGCAAGCTCCAGGACATTACAACCAGTCAAAGCCTGCGCCCTTATTTCAGTTAACAGTTAAATTCTCTGTGAATTTAAATCAAACAGAACAATTTTAAAGTGCTAGAAATTGGGCGTTGATGACAATGCTGTAACTAGTGAGGATGAAGATTGAATTAGATGTGGAACGAAGTCCTGTTCGAGGTATAATTAGGAGGTGGAACGAATCTCTGTTCAAGGTTGCTGGTTTTGGCTATTAAGCATATGCTATAATTTATAAATTAGTGAATAATAGAATCTGAGACATGTTGAATGCATTCATATCCAAGTGCGATTTTTTTGCGATGATTGAGAGAGAAAATTACTACAAGCTTAGAAAGGCCAGCGTATATGCATCAACACTGAGCTGAAAAATGGTGGCATGATCATGGCAAGTAGATGGAGTAGAAGATGAAGGGTTAATGGTAACCATCAATCATTCAAAGAGGGTGTTCGATTCGTGTTCCAAAAATTCGATTCCTATTCTAGAAGTTTAGTTCCTATTCCCGTTCCAACAATTGGGTTCTAGTTCTTAACTCCATGATTTTCATACTTGAAGCTATCCTAAAGAAAAACTAACACATGGGTTTTGAGCAACAGAGGATCAATATGATTATGTGTTCAATCAATCACACTAAGGTTTGCCAGATAGCACAAAACTTAGAAAACTAATCCTTCCAGGTTTATGTAGCTAATATGAGGGAAATTTAATGAAATAGTGAGAGAGAGAAGGGTTGAAGTCTCTTTATTGAGACTTGTAGTGTATCCTAGTGTTTTAAAGCTACCTATTGTGGAGTCATAGACCTGGTAGTTCATCATTTGGTATAAGAGAAATATGATTCCTGCTAGTTAAGTTTGTTCTCTCATGGAAGAAGAAATGCATAAAAAATTTGTGCAGAGGAGATTCAGATCTGTAGAACCTGAATCAAGGAGAACAAAGCATATGAAATATAAATCAAAGAGAAGGTGACCCATTCAAATTATGAATAAGGAAGAGACAATATTGTGAAAAGATATTGAAGGTATATTTTTGTGATAACTCTGGTTTTAAAGATGTGTTTGCAGATTTTCAAGTTGCAGACAAAGAGGGAATATCTCAGCAAAAGAACAAAAAGAGGAGTTGTAAGAAGAAGAACCAGTTGCGTTCTTGAATACAGAGTAACTGGATACTCTGAAGGAAAGTGGCGAATAACCTAAATGTTCCAGCTGAAGGTTGGATAGAGAGGACAAGAGTGTTCTCAAGAAAAGTGGATTTAAGCTGCAGAAGCAAAGATGAGCAAGAGAGTTTCTTAGAAAATGATTCCAAGATAGAGAACCAAAAGATACCAAGAGGTCAAGCGCAAAGAGAGAGCTTGCATTGGCAAGTATGAAGGCTTGCTGAAAATGGGATTGAATGCAGTCCACAAGTGAACAAATGGAGTTCACAAAGGAGGAGAAGATGATTGTTGATAGTCATTATATAGGTTCAGGGAGAAGCCATAGGAAGGAGAAGGAAGATGCCAAGGAAAACAAAATGAGAAAGAGTCAAGAAGATTTTGACAGAGAGAAAGCTGAGATAAAATTCCATCTTGAGTTATTTATCGAGATGTTATCGAGGAATAAGGAAGACTAGAGGTATGGTTGGATTATGAGAAGAAAAGTCAAATGGCATAGATTGAAAGTGAAGTGGGAGCATAGATTGAATGCTCAACGGAAGGAAGAGTTACTCAGAGTAAATGAGTATGAGGAGGAAATTTTGGTATGTGAACCAGAACATGGTCCATTTTTTTTTTGAAATAAATGAAGATACATAGGAGAAATATACAAAGGATCTTATGAATGATATGAATGATTCATAGTAACAAGAAGATTTGCTAGCTGAAGCATCAAGTGAGATGGCAAGGTATTATGTTTTTTAAATTGACAATTTGTGTGTGATTGCAGGTATTGAAGGAGATAAGTAGCCTTTTGAAGATTTCCATTTCCTGTTTGTCAAGGAACTGATTTAAGCCACAATTCATTGGGTGTAGAATGCAGATCGAAGAGAATTCATTACTCAAGGACTATGTATGCAGTTCGACAAGCTCCAGGGATGAAATTTTGATTGTCAGATTGTGGCTGCTGAAGATGAGTTGTGGCAAGATCCAGAGCTTTACAAACAGTCAAATCCTATGCCCTCATTTCATGCAACAGTTAAATTATCTGTGAATTTAAATAAAACAGAATAGGTTTAAATTTCCATAAATTAGGTGCCGATGACAATGCCATAACTAGTGAGGATGCATATCGAATTAGATGTGGACCGAAGTCCTGTTCGAGGTCTAATTAGGAGGTGGATCGAAGCTCTGTTCAAGATTTATGGTTGTGGTTTTTAAGCATATGCTATAATTTGTAAATTAGTGAAAAATAGAAGCCGAGACATGTTGAATGCATTCAGATCCAAGTGAAATTATTCTGCGATGATTGAGAGAGAAAATGACTACAAGCTTGCAAATACTAGCGTATATGAATCAACACTGAGCTGAAAAACGGTGGTGCGATCATTGCAAGAATATGGAGTAGCGGATGAAGGGTTAATGGTAACAATTGATCATTCAAAGGGGGTGTTGGATTCCTGTTCCCCTTCGAACAGTTGGGTTCCGGTTCTCAACTCCATGATTCTCATATTTGAAGTTGTCCCGAAGAAAAACTAACACATGGGTTTTGAGAAACAAAGGATCAATATGCTTATGTGTTCACTCAATCATGCTCAAGTTTGCCAGATAATGTAAAACTTAGAGAACTAATCCTTTCATGTTTGTGTAACTAATATGAGGGCAATTTAATGAAATAGTGAGAGAGAGAAGGGTTGAAGTCTCTTTCTTGAGACTTGTAGTGTAGCCTAGTGTTTTAAAGCTACCTATTGTGGAGTCATACCTGGTAGGTCATCATATACCGACTTATTTAGAGTAGGAGAGGTTGTCCCTTTAGAGAATCATATATAAGGCCTTTTGATATTGGTTTACTCATTTAGATTTTCCCATTTTCCTTCTGTACTTGATTGGATATGCTTGAAAACAATGAACATAAAAACCAGAGTGTAGACATGAGGTTTCCAGAATAGACATGGAGGTCATGGTTCGACACAAGGATTTCTTAACGTAAGGATTGTATTTTCTGTCAAAACACCATTGACCAAAGGATGTAACCCAGACAAGGAAGAAGGAAAAAGAGTTAGCTAAATGTTGCAGTGTCACAAAGTCATTTTCTATTTCACCACATTCCCTTTGAGCCGAAAAAGAATATTCATGCAAGGTCTTACTGATAGAACAAAAAGAAATGACACAATAAACCAAGAAATAAAAACCAAAGCACAAGCAAAAGAGGCTAAACCAAAGCCTGATTCAAGACAAAAGTAAGAAAAGAAAATAGAGTAAAGAGAACAAGCATGGGTTGAGTGCAAGAGAGGGAAAAGTAGAATGCAACTAATCCCACTCCTAACCTAACAACTGTAAGTTCAGGGTCATGTATAATTAAATCTCCAGTGAAGTCACCCTAGTTGTTCCCTAACTACATCCACAAAGATACAAATAATTAAAATAAATATAAATTAATGTGCAAATAGAAAAGACGAGAACTAAAAAATTGCACAAAAAATTGAAGGTCTTGCCCATGGGCAAGAAAATGTGTCACAACCACTACTTTCATCCAATTCACATTCTTACCTTTTCAATGAGAACCATCATTCAAAAAATATCAGAAGCTTCCGGCGAATGTGTCTCTATCTGCACCGAACTCCTTAGCAAGCATGAGGAAATATCAAAACTTTTTATTTGCGACCAAGATTTCCAGGTTAGATTGTTCCAACCATTCAATGATTGGATCTTAAAATTCATGATAATCCTCTTGAAAATCCAGAATTATTTGAGAAATTGAATTTTAAATTAGAGGCACAAGATTACGATGACAATATTGTGAGGGAAAATATATCTAATCATATTCAACAATCATTTCAGGAAAGTGAGGCCATTAGCGAAGGCTGAAGTGCCTCAAATGCTCAACAAGTATCCGAATAGTGAAATGTTGAACCATAAATATCAAAGGATGTAAAACACCTGTCATTGGATGTGCTAATGGGAAAATGATAAGATGAACGAAAATCATTAGAGACAAAATAATGATCAGATTCCCAATTTGTAATTAGCAAAGATAAATCAATTTGAACAACTCTACAAATTCTCTGAACAATCGAACCAACTTCCTCTCAATCCAAATGTGACAAACCATTTTCCTATAACTGGTGAAAAACTATAAAAGCTTCGTAATCATCAAAATAATTAAAAAGGGATTCCAACACAACAAACACATGAGTCCATTCGGGACATAATGAACGAAGAAGAATTTGATGCACACGATAATTCGTGCATTCATTATCACTCAAGAGGATTTAAGGTGCGATGAAGGGAAATATTTGCAATAAAACATTCACAAGAAAAACCAGAAGCTGGCTATTAAGAAATGAATTTGATAGGAATGATCCCTTCGGCCAAAGATAATCTTCGAAATTATCAAATTTGCAATACCATGACCCTATGATAGATACACATTTCAAACCTGAGTTTGATGTAAGATATTTACATGAAGGTCAATCAACTAAAGAATATTCTTGAATCCGATTAGAAGTAAAGTCTTGAAAGTTTGAATAATTACATCCAAAATACCAAAAATCTTTCAAAAATAAATTTACATCGAGTGAAACCATGCAAAGAGAAGGATTTTGTGAAAGAACCCAGATTTGAAATTGACTTAGTTCGGGATGCTTACCAGAGTCACGAGATCCTGAGATAACCATCAGTGGAAGTTGAAGTGCTTGACTTCCTGACAAGTCCCGAAAATTTCAAGGATTGTAATATCAAATTTTGAAGACTCAACCAGATTGTGCATGGTGTGGGGATAATTACTACCACTGGTTTCAATAAGACCACTGCTCACTAGATGACAACCATCATTGTCATTGATTTGACTAGATTCTTAAACTTTAACAAAAAAATTACTCAAGTCAAAAGATTCTTCTGATCACATATTCGAAGATGAATGAATCGAGGAAATGAGAAGATGGATTAGGAATTTGATTTGAATATTTATCAACTTTACAATCAGCAAAAGGAGGAGGTCAAGGAAAAAAAGGAATAATAGGTTCCTCCTATGAAATTATAGGTGTTTCACGATTCACAAGAGTTTGGGAAGTGAAAACATGAGGAGGTTTAAATTCAAATTGATTCAAAGAAATCCAGACCAAGTGTTCAAACCTTTGCTTACAGAAATCCTGATCCATATCTTCTTCAGGAAACTCATGAAATAAATGAAGGAATCTATTAGAGAAACCCTCAACTGATTCACGAGGCTCCATTTTGAGTTGATTGATTCTTTTGTGAACAACTTGGTAATAATACCTATCGAAAGCTTGATGAAGCTCCTAAGTAAAATGACGAAGATAATGAATGGAAGCAAATGGTAAGGTATGACACCAATGCTTAACATGACCTTCGAGAGTGAGGGTGAATAGAATACACAATATATTCATCATCGATTTGGAAATTTTTACAAAACCCAAGAAAATCATTTATGTGTTTAGATAAAAATATTCTACCCTTGCCATTAAACTTGAACTAAGACAAGGCATGAAAAAATTCTGTAGATATTGAAGGTTTTCCAAGAGGTAGGTTAGAAAAATACTTCAGGATTATGATTTGGGAATGATCCATTTATGATAGGAGATTCAAAACATACTCAATTATCTCTGCTTTTCATCTGTCCCTCCTTCTAGCGCCATTGTTGACGGTACTGGAAATTCGTCAACCAAGGGGTCTCCCCGATTTGAAGTCCAAATTAGACCTCATATAGTTTGGAGTAGGAGCCCCATCTGAAATATCGAGCCAATTTCCATGTATTCTTAAAGATATTCCTGGGCTCTAACTGTCAGAAAGATAGAGGAGTGAAAATGCGCCTTCGAAAAGCAAGGGACGTTTTCTTGGTGAGTTCTTGATCGCATGTGTGTCAAAGTTATTTAATTGCGGAGGGGAGGAAGAGTGAGACTCTAAGAGAGAATTAGTAGTACCACCCTAGTAGAGACACACATGGACAAGAAGGTTCCATACAACATCAGGCGGAATAGTCCACAAAGATGTAAAGGTAAATGAAACCAATGCAACAAGGAATATATGTCTAATATCCAACAGAATAGCCCATAAGGATACGATAGAAATACTGGAAATTACAATGCATTCTAAATATGATAAGTACCAAAAAATCCAAAATAGTTCAACTACTTTAACACAGATAAAAACAAACATGAAACACAAACATTCACAGAATAAAAATATCCATAATACATGCATGAAGAATGTGCTGCCCATAGGGCTTATGACATTAAGTAAAAGTTCCAAGACACATGTATACAATGAACACCACTAGCTCCAGTAGTGGAGCGTTGGAGCCACTCCTTACTCCTCAAAAGAACTAACTTATCTCTCTAATGCCTTGCAGGAGGAGTCAAGGTGAAAATTCCTTTACTCATACAATGAGGATGTATATATATAACCAAGAGGAGATGCTTCACCTTCATTGTGCCTCTTTGAATACCCTCATGACTGTTTGACTTCCTATGAATTTTCGACTTACACTACTCTTCATATTCCATGTGTGTCCTTTGGACTTCCACTTTACAATACATTTTGAATAAAAATTTACATGATCCACAAAAATGATGTGGCATATGAAAGCTCATGACATTATTTGACATGAAATTTTTTAAATGAACTTCTTTATGATGTGAAATGTCAAGCCACTGCTATTTCTATGTATGAGGTCTGCTTGAGAATGCTTTTCTTTTCCACCTACTCATGGCTTGGTGATAAGGAATCTTCAATAATCTCAAGTCTTGAGTGGTGGTCGCAAACTAGTGTCCTTTTTCTTTGCCTTGATTAATCAAATTTCTTATTCAGCTACAAATATGTATTTCAACATGCTTCCCTTCTGCATCTCCTTGTTCATCATTCTTCCATGGTGTGAGAGAGTACCTACATCTTCGAGACGACATCAGTCCGAAAACACCCTGGTCTAAGATAATTCATTTTGATCCATAGACTGAGCCGCAACTAGGTGACAAGATGGGAGAAGGGGCTCAGTGACTATGCAGTTACGTAGTTATTAACAACTAGGGGTGAGGATTTAGCCCTAAGGCTGTGCATTGCGTAGTTCAGGCTGGGTTTAGGGAGAAAAATGCATAGTTATGGGAGCGAGTGAGACATGATGAGGGGATGGAAACAAGAACATACTACACAGTTTTGGGAGGAAGAGGAGGTTGGGTCATTGCACAACTTTTTATATTAGGAGCTCAAGATATGAGCTTGAGGCTAGATATTTCGAAGTGTGCAGTTGAGGCTAGGCTAGGATAAGGAATTGTGTAATTATGGAGGCCAAGGTCAGAGATTAAGCATAAAAAATGCACAGTGAAATAGTCCTAGGAGGAAAGAACTACACATTGCGTAGTGCCAAAAGGTAAGGTCACAACTAGAGGAATGAAATTGCACAATGCATTGTTTAGGGAGCTTGGGTGAAGCTAGGTTTCTTGGTAAGGAAGGCTTTTCAGAAATGGCTAAGTGTGGAATTTGTGAGATTGATGTAAAAAATGATAAGGCTTCTACTGTGATCACACACTTAGTCTTCTTGAAGACACAACAACATATATAATCCATGACACATGAATAATTCCTTTCCCTCCATGTGAAAATTTTACGACAAGCTACAACAAGTATGACATTTAAGATACACTTTGCGATGACCATGATGACACTTGTGCGATAGTGCTTAAAAATTCAAGGATGAGTGCGACAAATGTTTACATGGTTATAAAAACTCATATACACAAAAATAACCTCTTGAAACCACCAAAATATGCTTATACACATTATGCGATAACTAACATGCGAAAAGACGACATCTTGACTATCTTGCAAAAAAGAGATAAACACTTAGATAAAAACACATGGAATGGTGTTGAGTGTTTGTGACAATACATGACATTGGAGACATAATGATGTGGCAGTGATAAGATGTCCTTCTAACTGCTTCTTTCTCTGTGCCTTCAATAAGAGGTGCATTCAGTGCTTCAACTTCATGAGATATGTGCTTTGTTCTTCATATCTATTATCCAAAGGGTTCTAAATTAGATGGAGTATTCATGCGGTCCTGATCTTTGGTCTTCTGTCATACTCCAATGTTCCTTCGTCTTATTGTATGATGATCATAATTTCTCCACGTCTCTTTAGGTGTCATCTAGCATGTCCTCCTTCTCCATATCCTTCTTCATCATCTTGCCATAGCATGGTAGAGTTACTGTATTTGAAATCCACTCATGACAAAATGAAATCAATCTTATAAACCCCTAGTCTAAGATGTTGCATGATAATCTATTGACTGAGCCAAAACTAGTGGTGGGCCAAGGGAAAGGATTAGTTACTATACAGTTGTGTAGCTCAGGGAGTCAGGGGTGAAACTTTAGTTTTGAGACTGGGAAATGTGTAGTTCAGGATGGATTGAGGAAGAATATTACGCAGTTTGGGAGCTTAGTGAGCTAGGATGAGGCACCTGGCACTGGTTTAGACAACTAATAGTTATGGAAGATAGAGGATAATGTGTGATTATGAAATTACATATTTCAAGGGCTCAAGGCTAAGGCATAAGCCTTGAGACAATGCAATATGTAGTTCTGGATGGGTTGGAGAGAAAGTTTGTGTAGTTTTGGGAGTTAGGTCTTGGGCTTGAGCACTAAGGCTGTGAAATGCACAGTTCTGGGAGGTAGATACTATCCATTGTGTAGTTCCAAGAGAAAATTTTTCTACTTGAGGGCTAAGACCGCGCGATACACAAATAAAGAGGGTTGGATGAAGCTAGGTTGCTCAAAATTTTCTGAAATTTGGCTAATTGCGAGATTAGTGAAACTGATGTGAACAGTGATAGAACTTGACTATGATCACACACTTAGACACTTAGTGACACAATGTATATCATCTAGAACATATGAAAACATACTTCCATTAGTGTGACAACCTTTGCAACAACTTACGACAAGTGTGACACTGCATATATACTTTGCGATGATAATGACGAAGCTTGTGCGAAACTACATGAAACTTTGGAAATAAGTGCAAAACTGCATGAAACTTTGGAAATAAGTGTGAAACATGCCTACATGATAAGAAAAAATCATTATCACAAATAATTTCCCTTGAAATAAATCAAAACTCCACTTTGCATGATAAGTGTCAATTCCCATGCCATAAGACGACACTTGCTATATGAAGATAAAAGTGTGAATGAAACTTGCGATATGCGAATGAAAGTGAAAAAAACACATGCCAGGGTGAAGATAACATGGAAAGGACACTAATTAAAGGGAAATAAAGTGAAAGAGAGAATGGTAAACATGAAAAAATTACTTGCAAAAGAATATTTGCGCAAAAGTGACAATTTACAAAACCCACTAGAATATATGTACAAACATAGCTAGAATGTGAGAAACTATCGTTCTCATTACGTAGTGACTATCGACATGGATTGGAAATTTCACATGCATAGTCTAGATAGGAAATTGCTATGCTTGTCTAATATTGTGTAAAAGAATGCTCTCATGCACTTGTTACAGACTGAGCATGTGTTATTAAGTGACTTAACAACTTCCAATCGAAGAGGGAGCTAAAAAAGCATTAGTTGACCAATAAGTGACTATGGAACGATTGGTCATTAGATCCATAGAAGGATCCAAAATTTTAGTGTACACAAAATTTTGGAGGGTGTTTGTCGCATTGACAACACTTGGTGGCACACTGGTAGAACTCTAGCTTCTTTGCCTTGGTTAATTATTTTGTGAAGGGTCTAGTTCTTCATGAAGTATTGATTCATAGTTGAGATTACTGAAGATTCCCCACTTACCCCGTGCATAAACATATTCCCCTTCATTCCTTTATTCGTTTGAAAAAAAAAAAATATCAATGTTCACATAATGTTTCGAATGAGGATAGGGAAATGAAGTTCGCGAGCTTTAGATTTTAACAGTATAGTTTTTCATCTCTGGTGTTGCCTTGACAATACCTCGACGAGGTCACTTCAGGAACACGAACATTCCTCTACTGCCATCAAGCCTGAATAGTATCTCTTCAGAGTTGCTTGCTTCACGTCTTTGCATAGGAAGCATTTCTCTTCTTTTGACTTTATTTATTTATTTATATAGGATCGTGCATCATCACTTATTTATTTCATGGGCAGAAGAGGGATCCTTACTTATTTAGAGCAGGAGAGGTTGTCCCTTCAGAGAAGCATATATAATAACTCTAATATTGGTTTGCTCATTTATATTTTCCCCTTCTCCTTCTCTACTTGATTGGATATGCTTGAAAACAATGAAACATAAAAACCTGAGTGCAGACACGAGGTTTCCAGAATAGACATGGAGGTCATGGTTCGACACAAGGATTTCTTAATGCAAGTATTGTATTTTCAGTCAGAAAATCATCGACCAAAGGATGTAACTGTTACACCATTTTTTGGTCATCTAACCTATTATCATTAGATGGACCCAAGTACACCATGTAAGACCAATTTTACCCTAAGTAAAATTGCTTTCACCATGAAAATAACTTAGTAAACCACCTTTGTTAAGTTGTTTATGGTCTAAATAGGAAACCCCTTGGGGAAATATTAAATAAATCAACATTTGTTTGATTTTCCTCAAGGAATAATTAGTTAAACAACAATTTAATTAATATTCCTAGTTATATTTAACCCAAAACAAGGAAATTAATTAGATAAATCACTATTTATATTATTATTTTCTAAGAATAATTATTTAAACCTTATTTAAATAATATTCTTTGTTAAATATGACTAAATCACCCATAAATAATTAAATAAATCATTATTTATTTGATTATTATTCAACCACATCCTTAAAATGATAAATAAATCATTTATTTATTTATTATTTACAAATAAAGGGATTTGACCCAAGTCAAATTCCTTTTCCCTCCAACAAATATAATAAAATATTCCATAAAAGTTGGATCTTGATTTGGTTAATAATATTTTAACTATGCACTAGTATCTAGACTAACTCAATATTTTGTTATAAATAGAAGGGTTTTCTCATTCATTTACCACCTTTTGTTGCCTAAAGATCACTCTGGATCTATACTTTTGGTCTGACTTTGATCCACCATCATAGTCATAATTTGCTACCATTTTTGTCTGGGTTTTCTACACCATAAAGAGAGAGGAATTTTAGATTTGAAGTGCTGAGGACTTACAAGAACCCATCCCATTGAGGAGAACTGGTAACACCCTTCTGTGTTTTCCTTCCAGGTGCCATTAATACAAAATTCATTCAAAATATTCTTGTCTTGTCTATTGGATGCATGGAGTAAATCTTGTTTTTTCTACTGCTTAATGTCTTCTAATGCATGTTGGGCCGTGAATACGACCACTTCTTAACACTTATTTCATCCATTTTCACTCTTCTTTATTATGTCATTTATTATAGTTTATCATATAAATCCATTTTATAATGATTTATGCTCTTATGGATGAATATTAATTCTTCTCCTTTATTTTTAATAAATTGATTATTATTATGCATAATTTTATCAATGATGGTTTATTAATATCATTTATCATTTTAGCCTCCAAGATATTTCCTAAATTACAGATTTGATTTCCAAATCATCATGAGATATTCCAACTCAGAAATCCGCTGGAATAAGAAGTGACAGTTTTTCGGTTAAGATTCTGAGCAAATGAAGAAGAATCTGGAAAATTTGGAACATGGGTTTTGTCCAGAACGGACCCAATTAGCTTTTTTAAAGAACAGTTTGCCCAAATTCGGCCTGTATTGAGAGATACACAGGGTTATTTGAACACGATTTTCTGAGTTCTATTGTTGCGGCCGTCCTCCAAATCTCAGCTGCAAAGCCAAATTCGCCTTGCTCTTGTTAAAAGACCGTTGTAAATATATTTTCTGGTTGATCATATTGTTATGGAAGATTATATTTGCTATTTAATTTCTCCTCCTTCTGATTATAAAAGGAGAACATGTATTGTTGGGGGAGGAGGAGGGGGAGAATGGAGAGACTTTTCTTGTTGTAATTTGCAGAATTGTGCATCGACTCTTGTTAAGAGAGTACGAGCTGTTTGTAAACATTATTCATGCCTGATTAATAAAAGAGTTTTTTCTTGTTCCATTTCTCAAGCACTGGAGTAAAGTGCAGCAGCGTTTCACCGGTGGTTGAGGGCCCGACCCTGGTGGAATCGTTCTGCTGTTTTTATTTCTATTCTTTAATTACTGTTGTGTGATAATCGTGTTTGGTTTCATTATGATTGCAGAGTTAATTATTGTTGAATTGCTGATTGTAATTACTGTTCCATTTCTGTTCATTACTTATTCTTAGTCTTTGATTAGCAAATCGATGAGTTGTAGTTACATGCTGTTGTTCCTTTTCAGTTTGCGTTTCTTTTAAATTGCTTTTGTTTAACCTTCTTGTGTTTCATTTGCTTTAAGATTTCCAACTGTCGAGGATAGAGGATTTTGCTTCCAAGTCCCCAGAATTGGTAATCTTGATCGATTTCTAAGGGAAAGAGTTATTGCTACTGCATCCCTGATCGATGTTCTGCAAGATTGAAGTAGTTTAATCTTTCCATTCATGTCACTGTAAGTAGGTTTCTTTACAAGCATTTGTTACCTTTGCATTTGTTATTCTGTACTACATCTTCACAGCATTACTCTTGGATAAATTGCTGCCTCAGACTGAGTACACTCTTGAAATAAAAAGTTTCTCCCGGATTGATAATTAATGTGAGATAAACAGGTGTTCAAAAGATACATTTTTATGCCTCGACAATGCATAGATCTATATTTTTGCAGCATTTATCTTGATCACCTAACTACAAATTTGAGGATACTAGCAACCATCTTTGCTGTTAGGGCTGTTTGTTATGCACAGCTAAAGCGGTATTTTTTCGTACGCATGGAATTAAGATTCATACTAACAACTAACGACTCCACACGGGTTTACGATTACGACTACTGTCATTTTTCTGATCCTTGCATATCCAGCTACTTCAAACCCTAGGAATTCTCTTTAGCCCATTGTTTTTTCTTTTCTTGATGTTGTTTTTAACCTATAAAACCCTAAAACGATAAAAATTCTAACTTCCGTGTGTTTTCAGACCTATTGCGCAGGTGACAGACATCAGCCACAGCTGAGACGACAATTTTTTTTTCTGAAATCTACTATCGAGAGTGCCGGAAGTGTAGGTCACACTTTTTGGCCCAAAAATTGTGACCTGGAGCTTCAGGAAGCAGGAATCAGCCCAAAAACTGCGACCTCTACTGAAAATAGGTCAGAAACTATGACCTGGATTTTTTGCAGGGATTTTTTTGAAAGTTTTCCGGGTTTGTTTGAGCCTCTGTTTAGGGTTGTTTGACCTCCGTCTCCACCCGTTTTGGACCTGTACTTGTTCTGTTCTGCTCAACTAAGTGGGAACCTGGCCCCCTAAGGCTTCAGTACCCTCCACTTTTTGTGGAAGAGTTTTTGCTGTTGTAGGTTGTCTAAAATTTCAGAGTCTTCAGCCATTTTTCAGATCTGATACCTCACCTTCAGATCTACTTCAGATCGGCTTGTTATGCATCCAAATCACCTCATTTAGCTTTGTTTGGGTTTTCCTCTAGGGTTCACTCCATTTCCCTCCAGGAGATAGCCTTTCTCCACCTCTTTTTACAACAATTTTTCCTCTGATTTGTTGCTATTTTCTGCACCACTTTCCAACAGATTTTGTCCTTTAGATCCCTGTCCCTCTTGACCTTAGATCTATTGGATTTTTTAGTGTGTTTTGATTATTTTTTAACTCACCTATAGACTAATTGTTGAGAGACCTGCCTCCTTGGGTTTAGATTATTGCATTATTAGCTGTTTATTTTCTGTTTTTGCAGGATTATATACTGTCATTTGTAGGTTTATTTACAGCTATACAACACACTTTTTTCTTTTTCTCTACAAACGTTTGGGTTTAAAAATTAAAATTTACACACTTCACACACACCCTAAGCGAAAAAGGGCTTGGTTAACACCGCCAAGCAAAGACTCTAAAACATTGAAATCAATTGATCCTGCACCTCTCTGCCCTTGTTTCGACATTGTAATAAGTTGATCCTGCACCTCCCTTCCCTTGTCGGTCTCTTTTTCCTTTGTGCCGTGTTTGCGTCGTCATCAGTGCACCACTAAGGCATTTATCCCAGAGACTTCTTGGCCTTCATCCTCAGTTTCCGATAGGAAGACTTACTCCTCCGCGTAGTATTCGAGTTATTCCTCCACCGAGTCTGCACACCGACTCTTCTTCTAGTCCTTTGGGTTCTCGTTCTTGTTCCGCCTTCGGTTCTCCCCCTAACACCTTCACCATGTCTAGTGCAGGACCTAATGTTGGTGGTAACATCGGCCCTCATGCTGGGAATACCACTAGTGGGACCGCAATGGACACTACCTCGACTGTGCCCTTACTCCCCTTCATGGCAAGACTTAGCCTCCCCGATTTTGACCAGTTGATAAACGACCCTATACACCATGACGCTAGTTGGTCTGCTATGCCGACGAAGCTCCCTTCCGACATCCCAAAGTTTGAAGGCCTTGCTGGAGAAGATCCTACAAATCATGTTCGATCTTTCCACATGTGGTGTTCGCCTAAATCCATCACTGATGACTCTGTCCATCTTTAGTTGTTCTGACGTACGCTTACAGGTGAAGCTTCTAAGTGGTATGTTGATCAGGCCCCTTCCTCTCACACCACCTTTGCGACTATTTCCCGGGCTTTTTTTGTCTTACTTCCAGCTTCCCCTTCGTTATGACACTGGTACCGAACTCTTGACTTCTTTCCGTCAATCGTCTACGACCCGCCTATCCGACCATGTCCAGGAATGGTGGAGAAGAAAGAGCCTATGTCAAGCTCCTACCTTTGAAGACCGTGTCTACATGGACTGGTTCCTTAGATCTCTTTTTCCACCTATCAGAAAAGATGTTTCATCGCACTTTCCTCAAAACGAAGAAGCCACTCTCCAGATTGCATTAAAATATGACCTGATCTACGCTCAGTCAGGTTATGTTTATACCGTTCTACCTAATCTTCCCAGACCTGGTGGTGCCAATGCACCGGGTGCATCTCACGCCGCCGATGGTATCATTGGAGCTCTCTCTAATCAGTATGCTTAACCTCCCATGGGCTATGGTTTTCCTCAGGGGGGGCTAACACCTCCTGCACTTTTCCCCCTCCCGGTAGCATGTATCTAGGATACGACATGCCTCCTCTTTTTTCCCAACCTCCTATTTACCACACGGTTACCCAACCTCCTTATTATCCGTACCCACAACCTGGTTCTCCAACTCCTCCAGCATTAGCACCTCCTCCTCCCTTGCCTTCTCAACCCCCGCAACAGCAACCACCACCCCCTCAGGGGCAGGTGTATGCACAACAGGGCGCGGCTAATCCTCCTCCCTCAAAAAAGAAGAGGAAAGGCACTCAAAATCGAGCTGCCCTTGGTAATCCTGGACCTAATCAAGGTACTTCTCCTAAGTAGGACAAGCTTGTTCGCATGAACAAGCCCTGTTCTTGTTGTGGTGTTTATGGTCATTACATGCATGATTGTCCTCTTTTGCCACAAATGCGCAACTGTGGGAGTCTCAAGCAACATTGCAAGGATAGCAAGCCTCCCCTTCCGTCCCTCCCAGTGCTGCGCCTAGTCAGCCGGCTGTGCTTACTAATCCTTTCCCTCAGCAAGGATTTGTGGCTACCCAACCACCTGAAGGTCAGGTGGCCACTCAACCTCTTCCATCTGGTACCTCTGATTACCAGATTCTCATGATTAACTCTGATCAACCTTTAACAGTAGACATCAATCTTCAGACTCGGTCCCGTTAGTATAACAAGCCTCCTGCTACGTCTGTCCCTGAGCCACCTCCTTCAGTCTCTAAAAAACCTCTTTCGACACCTAATGGTCCCTTGTAGATCCCTCAGCCTAAGGTGAAGGTTCATACGCCGAAATGCTACTTCTGGATAAGCTGCCCATTCGTATAGCATAGTAGATGATTTGGCACAATCTCCTGCTGCCATTTCAACGCTGGAACTCCACCAGTCATGCCCTTCACATTGAGCTCTACTATCTGCCATGGGCGCTGTAGATCCTTCCGACGATCGATTGATTATCTTTGATGTTGACCGGTCAGAACATCCTCCTCTCCCTACTTCCATCGCCTTCCAAATCCCAGTCAAGATCTGGAACGCCATTGTTTCCCGGTGCATTATTGATGAGGGGGCCTCCACCTGTGTGATGTCCGCTTCGGTTTGGAAGCAACTCGGATCACCTGAGTTGGCTCCTTCCACGATCACTCTTCAAGTGTGGGATGGCCATGCCTCCCAACCCATTGGCTTATTTCTTTAATCTCCTTCCTATTATATGTTCAGGGCCACTTTATGCTGACGTATAGTTGTCCAAATCCCCTCAGATTACAAATTATATTATCATAGCTACATCAGCATGCTGGCTGCCTCTTCCGTTGTCCCAGTACAAGATGTCTCTTCCTCTATAATGGAAAGAGACACCATCGACTGAGCTGAGCATATTATGAACCGAAGTCTCAGACCTCCCCTAAGTCCACTATTTCTTCGGTGGCCAACAAGCAAACCGTCGATCCTTGGACTAGTGTTTCACCCAGAGTCTACAAAGATTCCTCATCATGGTACATTCCCTAATATTCTTCCTGTCTCTCGATCCTGTACTGGCGAACGTTTACATGATTCAATCGTCTCAGTTTCTCAAGTGGCTCGCTTTCGGCTATCCACAGTGGCTAGGCAAATGCAGCCTACCCGTACCATTCGATTGTTTCCTGACCTCCCTCCTCTCGGCCCTTCACCGGTATTCATGAGCTCTCCACTTCCTCTTGGAACTGCTCCTCTGTGCCTTAACCATTTAGGAGCCGCTCCCACCTAGCCATTACCCTTCCGGTCGATACCTGTTCCTAGCTCCCACTGTGGAGGTACACTCGTGACCTATCGTACCACCTCTCTTTCTAACTCGACCATCGGGATTCCTTGCCTGGTAAGCCCATCCTCCAACATACCTCGCCTCGGTCAACCCAAACCTTATCTGAGCCACCCCTGCTCAACCGGTCCCCATGACTTCTCCTGCTGCAACAATGCCTCAGCCACCTCAACAGGAACCACCTCCTGTTGCGACTGCTTCGGGTAACAAGGGAAAAGCTCGCAAGACGACATTAAAAGACAAGGCCGCCCCAACAAACCCTGCCCCTCCTCGGCTTCCAAAGCATACCATCCAGTGTTATTTGTGTGATGTTGTTGGTCATGCCACCCATACTTGTCCAGAGTTGCCTCATCTCAAACCCATGGTTAATGTCGCATTCCCTGAGTCTACGGTCTCGGAAACCTCTGTTCCTTCCTCGACTGTAGCTAGGAACCTCAAGACTATTCACACTAACCACCCCTATGCTTTGTGTGATCTCCATGGCCATTATTCCCACCTCTTTCCCCACCTCGAGGACTTCCGCACCTCTCTAGTGGCAGTTCACCAACTCGAGGCCAAGTGCAACGAGTCCACCACTCCCTTATTTTCGCGTTTTGCTTCGGCAAAACCAGAGGACACAAATGCTCCCATTGAAATTTCCCCTCCTGATGTCGAGATGACGGAGCCTTATTCCACCATTTTCTACCTATCATCATCCATGAGACCCTCGGTGGAAGTCCCCTTGGAGACTCCCCCTGATGTTTCGCTTGACCTCCCTTCAGCGATCACCCTGGGCTCAACATCAGTAGATCCTTTATCTGCTTACTCTTCTATCACCCCTTGTGACGATGCGCATGTGAACCTCTCTTCTCATGATGATGAGTCAGGTAGCTTCGCTGCGTCAGGTGGTCTTTCTTCCACCAATCACCCCATCTTCTATTACGATGACGACATTATGGAAGTATTTACCACCCCTGACTTTATATTTCGCCCCTTAAATTGAACTCATGCATTCGAACCACATACACCTTGTGGCCATTACATTGACACCCAATGTTTGGGTAAGGGGGCACCCATATTTGAGAGACCAGGAGAAGTAATTCTCGATAACTCTCTTAGTGTATCTGGTCGTGTTGACTCTAGTACCATTATTCTTCCACATTTAGAAGAACCTCTAGAGTCCCATATCACTCTAGGGATGATACCCCTCATCATTCCTTCATCTTACATCAACAACCCAGTCCCTTAGACATTGTTGTTAACCACCCTATGGGTTTTCTAGGAGAGCATCAGTTCATTATCTCCAAATCCTCTCTTTGGGATAGTGACACCATGTATGCCAACCCGGAAACTTAAAGTCCATTTGATTCATTTATGTAGTACCAAAAGAGATTGGTAATCCTCCATTCCCTTTCTCGAACTGCATAACCATAACAAAAAAAATGGCACACCACATCATAAATTGTGTTTAGATTCCCCCTTTCTAAATACATTTTGGCATGACCATAACATTCTTGGGGGCACCTATGCCCCTCAACCATAAAAACCCCAGATCTCAGCCAAAAGCAGCACTGAAACCGCCTTTCTCTGACAGGTCGCACTTTTCAGGCCATTTCCTGGGACATGTCGTAGTTTTCTGCCCAGTACCTGCTACCTAGGTCATAAAACAGACCCCAAAAAGTGTGACCTGGCCTGTTCATGAGCTATGGGTGCCTAAACTGAAATTTTTATCCCCTTAATTGAAAGAGTATGGTTAGGCCTCTTACCTGCAACTGACATATATTGATTCCAATGGTCGGTTTGTCCGCTACGATAGCCACAAGATTTAGGGCCTTCTCTCCTCTCTACATTCACCACAGCTACACTTGCAAATGAGTGAATTTGGAGGGAAAACGCCTTATTAAAAGAGACCCCCCAAATTTTTATTTCTCCTGCTGCGGCCAAACCGTAGCTCAGGTTGACAAACTGTCTATATCGTTGGAAAGCTCTCACCGAGTCCTCAAATGGGTATTTGTTAGTTTTTTTTGATTTGATACTTCACCATGACAAATTTTGTGCACGAAGCGTCACTTCATCACTCCCAAAAATCGAATTTCTTCACTTTCAACACTTGTACTTGGGGCACCACTTTGCCTTCATACTTGTCCATGCTCTTGTCGATTTTCGTCGTGAGTAACCATCAAATACTCATGTTTTTATGGTCCCCATTGGACCTTTTTCTGTGTGCCAGCACCATCGAGTCGCCCTTGTTTAGAGCATCCGAGTTGAGTCATCATTGCATTCATGGAGTCCATCCTGAGTCCCTTTGTATCCCACTATAGTCCTCCATCCTTCACTGCTTGGTTCCTCTCTTGTGTCGCACATTATGGCCTTCAGTCCCACTGTCCCCTATCCCTCATGATATTGTGTCAGTTGCTGCCATGTCATCCATGCCCTTTATGCTCTAAGAAGGGAAGTCGTCTGTTCGCTATTCAGTACCCCCCCATTTCATCATCATCACTAGTGTCAGTTTGTTAGTCGCTCTACTATTTTCTCTCGTGCCTTAGTTGAGGATCCCTTATTGCCTCACCTATGGCGGACCTCCTTCTATCGACATTAGCTCATTCATTCCAGAAGACAAGTCTAGAGGGCGGTGTACCTTGGTTCCAGCTTCCACTCTTGTTCGGTGCCTAAGATCAGGAAAAGGGACTCCTTATTTCCCTTTGACTTGATTGTTTCTCAGCTCCAGCTCCTTTCAGCATGATCGAGATCTGTATACTTGATGGTCCAGTGATGCAGCAACTACATTTCCATGATTCCTGTGCAGCATGTTCAGCCCTCATGAGGGGGTGGCCCCATGGGTAGCTCCACGTGCCTGCACATGACCTCTTCTATTACGCACTTTGGATGCAGTCTACCTATTTGATGATGCTCGCCCCCACCCACTCGAGCGCCTTTTTGATTGCATGTATAATCACTTTCGTAGCTCCTCCTTTTCCTATTTATATGGTGATATGGGTTGTATTTATATCCTATGTAATTTATATTATTTTGTGTCCCGATCGTTATCCTGTGCACAATATGTATGTGGGATTCATTATCATGTAGTTTATCTGGGCTCACGTTGCTGCGATACTATAATGTTTTAGTCTGCAGACGCCTATTCTTTTGTACTTTGTCACGGCGGGCATAGGTATGCCTCCCCCGCCGCCTTCAGCACAGGTACCCTCTCATAACAGAGACTTGTTGCACCTGCGAGTCTCGTCTCCTCGGGGTCTAGTCCTTCAGCACACTATCTACCTCATATTTCTCTCTCTGACATACCCTTTTGTTGTCTAGTGATTGTCTTCTTACAACGTACTTCGGTCATACGATTTGCTCCTGACACTCGCACGCTGGGGGGCAATCTGTTACACCATTTTTTGGTCATCTAACTCTTCATCAATAGATGGACCCAAGTACACTCCAAGACCATCTCCACTCTGGCAATTGAGCCATCATGAAGATAACTTAGTAAACTACCTGTATTTGGTCTAAACAGAAACTTCTATGAAACATTAAATAAATCCATATTTTTTTTTATTTTCCTCAAGGAATAATTAGTTAAACAACAGTTTAATTAATATTCCTGGTTATATTTAACCCAAAAAAAGGAAATTAATTAGATAAATCATTATTTATCTTATTATTTTCTAAGAATAATTATTTAAACCTTATTTAAATAATATTCTTTGTTAAATATGACTAAATCACCCTTAAATAATTAAATAAATCATTATTTATTTGATTATTACTCAACCACATCCTTACAATGATAAATAAATCATTTATTTATTTATTATTTACAAATAAAGGGATTTGACCCAAGTCAAATTCCTTTTCCCTCCAACAAATATAATAAAATATTCCATAAAAGTTGGATCTTGATTTGGTTAATAATATTTTAATTATGCACCAATATCTAGACTAATTCAATATTTTGTTATAAATAGAAGGGTTTTCCCATTCATTTACAACCTTTTGTTGCCTAAACATCACCTCTGGATCTATACTTTTGGTCCGACTTCGATCCACCCATCATAGTCATATATTTTGCTACCATTTTTGTCCTACTTTTCTACACCATCAAGAGAGAGGAATTTTAGATCTGAAGTGCTGAGGACTTACAAGAACCCATCCCATTGAGGAGAATTGGTAACACCCTTCTGTGTTTTCCTCCCAGGTGCCATTAATACAAAATTCATTCAGCATATTCTTGTCTTTTCTATTGGATGCATAGAGTAAATCTTGTTTTTTCTACTACTTAATGTCTTCTAATGCATAGATCTAGATTTTTTCAACATTTATCTTGATCACCTAACTGCAGATCTGAGGATATTGGAAGCCATCTTTGCTGTTAGGGTTGTTTGTTATGCACAGCTAAAGTGGTCTTTTTTTGTACGCTTGGAATTAATATTCATACTAACAGTAACCTAGATAAGGAAGAAGGACAAAGAGTTAGCCAAATGTTGCAGTGTCAGAAAGTCCTTTTCTAATTTTCCACATTCCCTTTGAGCCGACATATCAACTTGATGCAAGGTAAGAAAAGTCACAATAAAACAAGAAATTAAAACTAAAGCATAAGAAAAAGAGGCTAAACCAAAGCATGATTCAAGAAAAAAGTAAGAATAGACAATAGAGTAAAGAGAACAAGCATGGGATGAGTGAAAGAGAGGGAAAAATAGGATGCAACTAATCCTACTCCTAACCTAATAGCTAGAGGGTGAGGGTCACATATAATTAAATTTCCAGTGAAGCCACCATAGTTTTTCCTGAACTGCATCCACAAAGATACAAACAATTAAAAAAAAATATAAATTAATGTGCAATAGAAAAGATGAGAACTTGAAAAATTTGCACAAAAATTTGAAGGTCTTGCTCGTGGGTAGGAAAATGTGTCACAACCCCTACTTTCATCCAATTCACATTCTCACCTTTTCGATGAGAACCATTATTCAAAAAATATCGAAATATTCTCACGAATGTGTCTTCATCTGCAGTGAACTCTTTAGCAAGTGCGAGGAAAGATCGAAATTTTTTATTTGCGACCAAGCTTTCAAAGTAAGATTGTTCCAACCATTCAACAATTGGATCTTAAAATTAACGATAATCCTCTTGAAAACCCCAAAATATTTGAGAAGTTTAATTTTCAATTAGAGGCACAGGATTATGATGAGAATATTGTGAGGGAAAATATATCTAATCATGTTCGACAGTCATTTCAGGAAAGTGAGGACCTGACATAACCATCAGTGAAGGCTCAAGTGCCTCAACTGCTTGACAAGTATCCTAATAGTGAAATGTTGAGCCATAAATATCAAAGGATATAAAACAAATGTCATTGGATGTGCTGATGGGAAAATGATAAGCTGAACGACATTCATTAGAGACAGAATAATGATCAGATTCCGAATTTGTAATTAGCAAAGATAAATCAATTTTAATACCTCTACAAATTCTCTGAATAATCGAACCAACTTCCTCTCAAGCCAAATGTGACAAATCATTTTCCATATAATTGGTGACAAACTGTACAAGCATCGTAATCATCAAAATAATTAAAAAGGGATGGTAAAAAAACAAACACATGAGTCCAGGCGGGACATAATGAAAGAAGAATAATTTGATTCATGCGATAACTCGTGCTTTAATTATCACTCAAGAGGATTTCAGGTGCGATGAAGGGAAAGATTTGCAATACGACATTCACAGGATAAACCAGAAGTTGGCTATTACGAAATGAATCTCATAGGAATGATACCTTCGGCTAAAGATAGTATTTGAAACTATCAAGTTCGCAATACCATCACTCGATGATAGATACATATTTCAAACCCGAGTTTGATGCAAGATATTTACATGAAGAAAAATCAACTAAAGAAGATTCTTGAATCTGATAAGAAGTAAAGTCTTGAAAGTTTGAAAAATTACATCTAAAATACCAAACATATTTGAAAATTAAATTTACATCGAGTGAAACCATGCAAAGAGAAGGATTTTGTGAAATAAACTAGATTTGACTTAGTTCCGGAGGCTTACTAGAGTCACAAGATCCTGACATAACCATCAATAGAAGTTGAAGTGCCTCGACTTCCTGACAAGTCATGAAATTTTCAAGTCCCAGCACAAATGAAAGAAAGCATGAATTAAAAACATTCACATAATATTCTTACAAATATCCATAATACATGCATGAAGAACGTGATGACCCATAGGGGTTCTGATATTAAGTAAAAGTTCCAAGACAGATGTATACAATGAACACCACTAGCAACAATAGTCGAACATTGGAGCCACTCCTTTCTCCTCAAAAGAAATAACTTATCTCTCTAATGCCTTACAGGAGGAGTTAAGGTGAAAGTCATTTGCTCATACAATGAGGATGTATATATAACCAAGAGGAGATGCTTCACCTTCCTTGTGACTCTTTGACTACCCTCATGACTATTTGACTTCCTATGACTTTTTGACTTACATGTCTCTTCATATTCCATGTGTTTCCTTTGGAATTCCACTTTACAATACATTTTGAATAACAATTTACATGATCCACAACAATGACGTGGCATCTGACAACTCATGACCAGGGAAAATTTTAGGGGCTAATATTCGCAGGTGGGCTAATTTTTTATATTTCTTCCAAAAACAATATTCACCAATTTCCATTTTTTTTAAAATAATTCCCCCCAAGTTTAGTATGCTCTTATTTTACCTAAAATTGCTAAGGTTCATCTTATATAGACTAATATAATATAATCGTAATTTTAGATATTTTTACAAAATACCATAAAAAAATTAACAAATTTTCTATTATAGATTACTAAGATTCGCCAAGGTTTCTAAACTTTTAAATAGATATGTATCCTTAAAAATTTCCCTGCTCATGACATGATATGACATGGAATTATTGATATGAACTGATTGATGATTTGAAATGTCAAGCCACTCCTGTTTCTATGTATGAGGTCTGCTTGAGAATTCTTTTCTTTTCCACCTCCTCATGGCTTGGTGATAAGGAATCTTCAATGATCTCAAGTCTTGAGTCGTGGTTGCAAAATAGTGTTCTTTTTCTTTTCCTTGATTGGTCAGCCTATGTATTCAGCTACAAAGATGTCTTTCAACATTCTTCCCTTCTGCATCTCCTTCTTCCTCATCCTTCCATGGTGTGAGAGAGTACCTACATCTACAATTCACTCATGAAGAGACTACATCAGTCCGAAAACTCCCTAGTCTAAGATAATGCATTTTGATCCATAGATTGAGCCGGAACTAGGTGACAGGCTGGGATCATAGGAAAAGGGGATTAGTGACTATTCAGTTACGTAGTTTAAGCAAACAGGGGTGAGGCTTAAGCCCTGAGACTATGTAGTGCATAGTTCATGCTGGGTTGAGGGAGAAAACTGTGCAGTTCTGCGAGCAAGTGAGACAGGATGAGGGGACAGAGACAGAAGGAACATACTAAGTAGTTTTGGGAGGAAGAGGAGAATGGGTCACTGCACAATTGTGAATATTATGAGCTCAATAGATGATCTTGAGGCTAGAGATTTCGAAGTGTGCAGTTGAGGCCAGGCTGGGAGAAGGAATTGTGCAATTGGAGGTTAAGGTCAGAGCTTAAGCATAAAAAATTCATAGTGAAATAGTCCTAGGAGGAAAGAACTACACATTTCACAATGCCAAGAGGAAATTTCATAGCTAGAGGAATGAAGTTGCACAGTGCACAGTACAGGGAGGTCGGGTGAAGCTTGGTTTCTTGGTTGAGAAGCCTTTTCAGAAATGGTTAAGTGTGGGATCTGTGAGATTGATGTAAACAGTGATAAGGATTTTACTCTGACCACACACTTAGAATTCTTAACGACAAAAAAACATATATAATCCATGACACATAAATAATTCATTTCCCTCCATGCGACAACTTCATGATAAGTTACGACAAGTGCAACACTTAAGATAAACTTTGCGACAACCGTGACGACACTTGTGCAAAAGTGCTTAAAACTTTGAGAATGAGTGCGACGAATGTTTACATGGTTAGAAAAAATAATATACACAAACATTACTTCTTGAAACCCAAAGCAGACTTACACACATTATGCGACAACCAACATGCGAAAATACGACATCTTTACTATCTTGCAAAAAGGGGAAAACCACATGGAATGGTTTTCAGTGTTTGTGACAATACATGACATTGACATAATAATGTGGAAATGATAAAATTCATACTTAATGCTTATTTATTTGTGCCTTCAATAAGAGGTGCATTCAATGCTTCAAATTCATGAGAGATGTGCTTTATTCTTCGTATCTATCCTCCAAAGGGTTGTAAAACAGAGGGAGTCTTCAGGCGGTCCTGATCTTTGGTCTTATGTCATACTCCAGTGTTCCTTAATATTATTGTCTAATGATCATCCTTTATCGTCGAATCCTTAGGTGTCATCTAGCATGTCCTTCTTCTCCATCTACTTCTTCATCATCTTTCCATAGCATGGTAGAGTTCCTGTATCTACAATCCACTCATGACAAGACGACATCAATCAGATAAACCCCTAGTCTAAGATGTTGCATGATTATCCATTGACTGAGCTAGAACCAATGGTGGGCCAAGGTAACGATTCAGTGACTACATAGTTGTGAAACTCAGGCAGTCAGGGGTGGAGCTTGATTTCTAAGACTATGGAATGCACAATTCAAGCTAGACTAAGGAAGAAGATTTCACAATTTGAGAGCTCAGTGCGCTAGGATGAGGGATTGGACAGTGGTTCAACCAATTTCATAGTTCTGGAAGACATAGGAGAATGGGTGATTGTGAAATTTCACAGTTCAGAGGCTCAAGGCTAAGTCCCGAGCCTTTAGGATATGCAATGCACAATTTTGGCTGGGTTGGAGAGAAAGATTGCACGGTTCTGGGAGTCAGGGCTTGGGCTTGAGCACCGAGGTTGTGAAATGTTTAGTTCTGGGAGGCAGAGACTATGCATTACAAATTTCCAAGAGACAAGATTGCTTCTTGAGGGTCGAGACTACACAATGCATAATTTAGGAGGGATGGTGAGGCTATGTTGCTTAGAATTTTTTGAAATTTGGCTAAGTGTGGGATCAATGAAGCTGATGAAAAGTGATAGAAATTGACTATGATCACACACTTAGACACTTGGAAACACAAATTAGATCATCCATAACATATGAACACATAATTCCCTTAGTGCGACAACCTTTGCGGTAAATTACGACTAGTGTGGCATTGAAGATATAATTTGCAATGATAATGATGACACTTGTGCGACAATGCATGAAACTTTGGAAATGAGTGTGAAACATGCCTACATGATAAGAACTACTCATTATAATTATTTTACCTTTGTAGATAGTTCTAGGCTGGTGAAATATGCCAAAGAATCTAAGTGAGGTTTTGATTTTAATTGTATGACCAATGCATTAGACCTTTAAACATATGTAAATCCTAAGTATTTATGAGAAAATAGAAGGGATGATTCTTCATTCCTAACATAATTAATCTTTGAAATGATTTGGAAAGTAGAAATTAAGAAGATATATCATTCTTTAAAAATTCATATTGAACATCTAATTTATTATACATGGTAGATGTGTGTAGAAGCTTACTACAACCAAACAATACATGTTCAAGAGATGACAAAAGGAAAAAATTAAAATATATAGAGGAATTAACTAAAAATGGTCATTTAATTAATCTCTTTTAATAAATATAACTTTTCAAGGGGATTTCAGAGAGATTGAAATTCAATCCAATCTTACCCAAACTCCTATGTTACCTTAAACATGTGCAGAAAAATAAAAATGCAAAAAATAAATTAATAACTAGAAGAACTCACATGGATACACAAGTTGCTCAGAATGAATCCATAATCCTTCAATTATCTTCAGAAATAACTTAGAATACTACAATCATGTCATTGGTTCATCACAAGGGTTCAACCCTTTCTTCTTTGAATTGTAAAATGTTTTTAGAGTTCAACTCAAAATATCTAAACTTGAATCAAAATTTATTATAAACTAGAATATTATCCAAAATTATTTGGATATTACAAAAATAGAACTGAAAAATAGAAAATATGAATGGATTTGAACACTCTGCACACATTTCGAGGGCTATTGTTTAATTTGTTGGAAATCTGATTTTTTGTTTACTGCCCCTACTATTTTGTTGTTTGCTCCTGCTTATCTGGCTTCTAATAACTAAAATTTTTCATTATCTTCTATTCGATGAGATCAAGTAGTTTATCCCATCTCTTATCATATGGGATAGAAAAAATTGTTAATTTCCTATATGACTCATCAACTTCTGTATATTTTTCAAAAGTAGGCATAGTTAAGAATAAATGCTGAATTTAATGCTGAATAAAAAATCATATCCTAGGCCTTCAATGAAATATTTGCCAGTTATTATCCCTCTGACTTTGGAAAATTTGGTTTTGTTTGCTGCTATCTCATGTAACCTGTGCTGATAATTTTCTAGTGGGATCAATTGACCACTAGAATCTCGTAGATCTGGGTGTCCTTTTTGGCGTAGAGAATTAAATTTTATGTGGATTTCTTTAATATGAGCTTCTAAGTTTTAGCACTTGTTCTCCAGCTGTAACATTAGATTTCTCTTTGTTAAAAATTTCCTTGCCTCAAGGACTGCATTAGTAGCGCCTTCAATCCAAAATTCTTCATGTGAATCCTTTGTTTTGGAGTTTAGGACTGTAATTATTCTAGTAGCTTCCCCTGGTTTATGATCTAGATCTTCTTTGACTTCTCCTACTGCTGCCTTTGACCTCTGCAATAAATATTCCCACTAAAAACTAATTTCAATGGATGGCCATAATTCAGTTATAGATGCATCAATATCAATCCAAATTTTTTCTTTGGCCTGAGATAAAGTCTGTGTAATTAATGATTCATTTTCATAAACTTCTAATTGCTTAGTCAATCAGAAAGTCTTTTGGATCTCATCCAAATATGCATTATCGGTTTTAATTTTACTATCTTGAATCTTCTCAAGATTCACTTTAAGCTTCTAGATTTCATTATTCTTCAAAGATAGATTTGCCACGGATTTTGACAATTGTTTTGCTGAATTTTTGTCAAGAGGATGTGTTTCTGTTGAGGACACCGTTGTTGTAGAAATTCCTGCTCCAGTACTGAGTTGTAGCTCTCTTTCCTTGATTAAGTTCTCCATTTATTTCTCCATTTTTTGCATTTTCATATTCTGTTCAACAATCATTCAAATCATGTTTTCTTTCTCCTTCTCCAACTGATTGAATACTTCAGCCTGTGAGATTCATCTGTTTCCTTAATGCTTGAATATCAACATTCCTATTTTTTATTATTTCTTCTGCTGCTTTTACATCTCTAGGATCTAGTCCTAATTTCAAAACCAAGTCTTCAAGTCCATTAATTATTGTATCCTTAGCTAGAGAAGAAGTTTTTTCTAGCTTTAATTGAGAATGAATATTATTTAATTATGCTTGCATCTTAGAAGCTTCCATAGCAGAACTTGTCAAGGATTTATAAATCATCTCCCCTGCTTTCTTGTGTAGATAAATTTGATATATGGGATGAATCTATTTGGTGTCAAAAGGTAACAAAAAAGTTTTATAATATTCAACAATCTTAGGTACATGGACCTTGGGTTTCAAAAATTCCAATTGGAACCACTCCTTTTCACTGTCTAAGGTTGTGTTGTGGCCAGCAACAACCCCCCCCTTTTTATTTAGCATTATCACTAATACTAAATAAATGGGGACCCTTATTCAAAAAATCCAAAAAATATTTTCTTTTTAGAACTTGTTTTTCCTTTCTTCAATCAAACTTACTATCATAAACTTAGGAAAATATTCCTTGAAAAATCTAAAAAACTTAAGTTTTATGATAGCATAGAATAAAATCATTCTTTAAGGAATATCGCGTCGCAAAAGGTAACGAATGCAGCTTTATAAGTAGAACACAAAAAATAGCGAGATCGCGATGCGAAACTACATTCATCGCATCGCATGCTTCGAATGTCATATCTTACGCTGAAACTTCAAAATCACCGATGTGCGATAACATATATCGCAAATCGCGTCTCACAAGAAAATGCATTAGCAGATGTTTGTCATATGTTATGTCTTGCGATTTTGCGATATTGCGATATAGCGATTTCGTGATGTTACAATATTTCGCTATTGTGATTCCACGAGATTGTGATCTGCGATATTGCGATTTTGTGATATTGTGAAGCAAATCGCAGATCGCCTTATCACAGATCTTTACAGGCTCATTACACGAAGAAAATATTTCCATAAATCGAGACCTGGTTATGCGCTTTAATGTTAATCAATCAAATGGTTGTCACTCATTAATGAAAAATGGTTTCGTTCTGATTGTAGAGTTATTTCACATAAGGTGGTATATTTTATACGTTTTCAGCATTTAAAACCTTCCCGTCACCTTTTTTCTATCATTATTCTCACTTAATTCGTGAACTACAGGAGCGAAGAACTGAGAACTATACAAAGCAGTATTCAGAGTATTATGGGAAAGAAAGATAAGGCTCCAAGTTCTGAGGATAAAGAAATGATGCCCTTATACACAGACATCGCCTGTAACAAGGACGCTGGTATCACTACTTGGGAGGGCATGTATAATCTACTTGAAGTAGAGAACCCCAGAGTAATGGAGGTTACAGCTACTGCAGGCTCGCATAGGTCTTCTGATGCATCCATTACAGAGTTAGCTTGTTCATTCTTGCACCGAATAGCAGCGAGACCTAGAATTCTTCCATACACGGATATGGTTAAATGGGTGTTGGATAGCACTGATATTACGAACAGACAGTTTAAGACTCAAGTTCAAGAGCTCATTGGCTCATTCACTCCACAAGATTTGAGGCTTATGTATCATTTCCCGAAACCACAGGAAACTTATAACAAACATTTCATGGAGAATTTTGCCAAAGAAAATGAAAACCTGGGAGAATGTACCAAGGACTGGTCTAGGAGAGACGAACCATTGAAGAACGATAAACATGGTATGTATAGTACTGGTCCTCTCACTTCTCCATATTGCTTTGCTGCTGCTATGCTCTGTAGGATTTTTGGAAAGCCTGACATTTATAAGTTTTCACCTGAATGGCTTCTGTTATTGAATGTTGTTGTTAATGCTACTATCATGGATTGGGCTAGGATATTATCTGATAACTTAGCCACAGCTATTTTGAATTATCGGTCTAAGAGAACTGTTTCTCAGAGCATTTATCCTCCTTTTTACTTATCTGCTTATGTGATGGATTCAATCTGTTATGTTTCTAAGTTTCCTTTAATGGGTTGGAAATGGACAACCCAGGATCCCCTACCCATTCATGTTTATCACAAAGCATTGTGGGATTCAAAGTCCATTCCCTGTTTTTACAAGATTTTCCATGGCATTATGTTTCCCCTATACAGAAAATTGTATGATAAATATGCTCCAAGGTTTTCTCCTGAAGCATAGGTAGACATTCTACCTGTTGCAAGATGGTTTGGAGAAGAATTGTTTACATATGTTAGAGTTTTGGGAATTTTTGCTCCTCCTCATGTTTTACCATTGTATGTTCCTGATAAACTCATCGCCCGAGAAATTGCTTATCAAACCTGCGGAGAAGGAGGTTTGACTAAAGAATTGAAAGACAAGAAGAAGGCTATCTGGCCTCAATTTCCTGTGGCCTGTGGGGCCTTTTCATTATTTGATGTTGGTCATGCATTTAAAGAAGTAAACAAAATTACATGTTTACATTTTTTCAAGTTTCCAAGAAGACCATTCGACCCATATGATATTGTTAAAAATTTCACTACTGCAATCAATATAAGAGTGTTTTCTAAAGAAGAAGATCTTTTCGATGACGTGTTTCAAGAAAAAGGCACATTCAAATAAATTCTACATTCGGCTCAAATACGGTTTCCTCCAGCTGAGCTTCAAGAATTCAAAATATACAGAGAAAGGAGGTTAACTACTATCCCTTTGGATAAATTATGCTTGGAACCCGTAAGGGAACCAACTCCTAGTATCAGCCTCAGTAGATGTTCAGGTACAAACAATTCTAAGTCAAAGTTCAGAAGAGAAACCTTTGAACACTCTAAGAGTGAAGGGTCAGTAAAAGATACTGCCCAGTCTAAAGAACTCTCACAGCAACAGATTTCAACCTCTCCACAGTTAAATATTCCCCCTCTCATTGTACAACAATCATCAGTCAGAACTGAATTGGATAAGGAATGGGAAACATTCAATGATTTGATTAATATTGAAGCACAAAACACACAGACACCTGTGAGCAATGTACAGACAACAATAAATATAGTCACAGGAGTAACTACCAATGTCCCAGAAACAGAACATATTCCTATAACCCCATCCTCTGAACTCATGCTCAAGATAGAGGAAATTCCTCCTCTTGATGTATTCTATAGTCCACAACATAAGGCAGTGGTAAGAAGACAAAGGAAGAAAAGGAAATTAGAAAATGTGCTCTCTCATGATGCAGAACACCTAGATGTTCTATGGCAAGATCCTACTACTGATCCAACTAAAAATCTCACTAAATTATCTCAGATCACAAGAGCTTATGCCTCTGCAGCCATTGAAAAATCATCTGAGGTACAAAAATTATTGAATGAGAAAGAAGATCAGGTACAGGTCTTACAACAACAGCTGCAACAAGCCAATGCTAACAGTGAAGCTCAGAAACAACTTGAAAAATTACAACAAGATTTTCAACAAATGCAGATTGGATATCAGAACAGTTTGGCTGAAAAAGAGAAACAGCTACAGGTTATGCAAGAGATGCACAAAGATGATCCCAAGCTCACAGAATTTATCACAGAGTCTGTTTCCTTAAATGACCAACTACTGCAACAACAAGAAATGTTATGCCAAAGAATATCACAATGGAACTCTTATTGTGAAGAAAGTGATAAAATCACTAATCATGTCATAGACTTACGACATGATTATGATTTAACTGATAAAAGAGTTACTGACTATTTGGCTTGGCAAGAAACAAAGGAGGGGAAAAGAGTAGATGCACCTATAATCAATGAAAATCACAAATAAATACTCTTTAATAATTGGGATGCACAGATCAGGAAGGCAGAGCAAGTGGCAGAAGAAGCAGCCACAGCAGCCAGAAATATTATTGATTGTATAAATGAAAATTTACACAAGGAAAATCTGATCTCTGAAACTGCTCCAGGGTACCTACCAAAAGCACAGCAACTGCAGACAGAAAGCCCAAGAAAAGGCAGAATCAATTAAAGGATTAACAAAGTTAAATTGGGATTCTTACTAGACATGTCTGGTAAAACCACACAGCTAGTGTATGACTCTCAAGTGTATCATTAATTCTGCTGAGAAGATGGCGCCAGCTCTCGCCGATTCCATTTTCACAGGACAGTTAAAGTCTGCAGTCGGCCAGCCTATTCTTCTCAGATCAATGTTGAATGCTTGCAATTCCAAAGAACATATTCACAATTAGTTAGTTGTTAAATTTTAATTTTAGATTTAGTACTAGTTTTGCTTTATTTTTTCCTAAAAAGAGGATGGTCATTTAAACTGTATCCTAAATTTTTTTAATAAATTATTTTTAGATTTAGTTAGTAGTATTTAAACCCTTCTCATGCATTTAGAGAAGGGTCCTGAAATTTGTCAAAAACTTGTCCTCAGAACATGCACTTTTGCACCCTCAGAGGAGGTTTTGATGAATGAATGGAACATGATTTATTGATATCTGCATTTAATATCTGCTACTGATGTTGCACTTTTGTACTCTTAGTGGATGTTGGATTAAGATGATATAAGTCATTATTGCTTGAAGCTCATGAGTAGAACTAGTTATAAATGGTACTTTTATCTCTTAACTATTTCTGCTTCTGTGTTAAAGTGATATTTATGTTCAGTTATTTATATATCAATGCTTGAATGCTTGAGTTATCATTTGGCACTTTTGTACGGTGATAGCTATTTATTTATGCTCAATGTATGAATAGCTTATTATGTGATATGTTTTTCACTACTGTTTCGTCTAACTTTTTATACGAAGTGGTTTATCTTTATTGAATTATTTTCTTATAACAGTTGAATGATATTTATTACCAATTGTTATTTGAAATCATTTTAGATCACATAATAGAAAGATTACATCCCGGGTTAGTTTAGAACTAGATATTTCTGTTTAATTAGAATACAATGCATGTTATTAGATTAGAACTAGAATAAAAGCATTTCACTTATGAATTTTTAGAAAGAAAATATCAATTCTCAACACACACACACACACATATTGGGAAACTGGTCCCATTATCCCCAGTCGGACCCACTACACCAAACGGAAAAGAAGATGCTAACCAAGGTCCAGACCGGGTGGGTATCCCCCTTGTTGTAGACCCGATTTTCGTGGCTTCAACATATTTGGCGCTAGAAGGAGGGCCCCGAACTATGAATGGAAAGTAAGTCAAAATCTAAATACCATTCTGAGAGTAAATCGCCCTCACCATCTCCCCCGACTTCTCCATCGCACATAGAATTTTTAAATCTAGACCTAGAAGTCGAAAGAACAACAGCCACTGCCACAAACCCTGACTTTTCAGAAGAATCTGCTATTGAACCTCCTGAAGTTGAATCTTTGATTCATAAACTTCAGCGATTTTCAATATCACCTCAAAGATCTGATAAATCTCAAGGTAGTGTGACTTCGCAATATAACCCTGCTCATCCTCTTACCAGATTACAGAGTGAGAAGCTTGGCATTCAACCAACTGAATTACCTTTACCTACAAGGAAAAGAGCAAGGAAATCACCTAAAGGGTCTGATAGCGAGACTCTTTCATCATCATCATCCATCTCAACCTCTTCACCGTGAAGTCAACCATCCACCCCTCCACTTCAGATTATTGTCCACCAGTCCACTGGAACTTCCACATCTCCTTCTCAAACATCTGGAATCGTAATATCCTCATCTTCCCAACCGCAGGGATCATCTTCTGCGCTTTCCTCTATTTGTAGTTCAGCGATGGCCCAATCTCCATGGAATAACCTAGGGGAAGTCTTAATGCCTGCGCCCTTGAGTCAAATACCGACCCATCCTGAAAAATGGCTGCCTAAGTTTAATCCTGAAGCAGGCATGCTAGTGGAAGAACATATAAATAACTTTATGTTGTCCATAAATCTCAATGGAGTTACCAATGAAGATGCTGTCGTCTGAATTTTTCCCTATACTCTACAAGGAGCAGCCGGATCATGGTATTTCTCATTACCATCTGGATCTATCACTAGTTGGGATATCTTCCAAGATCAATTTTTGACTAAGTTTGGTGATGACAGGTCTACAGCGACATTGATCAATGACCTATCTAATCTTAGAGCTGAGTCAAAAGAGCCTATCAAGGATTTTAATTCACGTTTCAATAAATTGTTAAATAAAATTCCTACTGCTTCCAAGCCTAGTGAAGAAGTGCGAAGTGAATGGTACATCTCAGCTTTACCATCAAACATAGCAATCTTCGTTGATAGGGCTAACAAAACAACTTTAGCAGATAATATGAAGGAAGCAATAACGGTAGAGAAACGTATCATTTATTTAGAAAAGAAAAATGCGATAGAAGAACAAAAATCCAAGAAGGTTACTTTTAAGGAAGATCCCAAGAAAAAACAACCAAAAGATCCATTTGATTTAGAAGGATTGCAGAAAGTTTTGAAAACCATGTCTAATGAAATGGTTGACATTAAGAAACAAGTGGCAGAAACATCTTCTAAAAAGCCTTTCAAGCCTTTCAGAAGAAACCCTTCAACTAATTCAAAGCCACCAAATGCTATTAATAATGCTGAATCAGAAGAAGAAGAGGAAGAGATTGCTACTGAAGAAACTACTGATGAAGAAGAAGTTGTAGAAGTACAAGGTATGTGGGATTTCATCCTCCTAGATGAGGAAGATCAAGAAGCATCCCCGGTTAGCACTCGAAGTAGAAATCAACTTGATTCTCCTCAACCTAATCCTAAGCCAAAGAGCGCAAGCTCAATGACTAAGGATAAAGTTGCACCCAAGAAAACGACATCTAAAGCAATTCAAACTAGCCTAGTCCAAACAGATTCATCAACTCCATCAAAAACGCTGATCGTTTCAGATGAAATGGAGTATAATATCATAGAAGATATGAAGAAGACTAGGGCTAACATCAATTTTTATGAATTGAGCAAGTTAAAACACCAGCAAAAGGTACTTTTGAAAGAATTACATGCTGTACCAGAAAATCCTTTGCCCGATCCTATAATCTCTCAAGCTTCCAACGAGATGGGAAGACCTCCAACTAATGCGATTAGTAAAGTTGATCTAGAAAATATCGCTTTAATTGGAGGAAGGTCGAGATCTCATACTCCTCCATTTCTTCTTACTTATGAAGTTTTCAATAAAAATTTTCATAATTGTTTAGTGGATTCTGGAGCTTCATCTAATATTCTACCAAAATCAATATGTGCAAAGTTGAACATTCAACCACAAAAATCTGTTGTGCGCATAGTCCAGCTAGATCGATCGCAAGTTGAAGTGATTGGCGAATTAAATCAGGTTACCATAAGGCTGTCATCTAATCCAAAGGTATGTCAAGTTATCGACATTTTAGTTGCAGATATTCCAGAATTTTATGGCTTAATTCTTAGCAGAGATTGGTCAGAAAAACTTCATGGATACTTTGCAACTGATTGGTCGCACATGTGGCTTCCTTACAATGGTAAACCAAATCAGATAAAGGTTGAGTGAGAAAAACATCAGAAATACATAGTAACAGAACTGGAAGGAGAAAATGATCCAGTTGAATACAGCAATAATATCATTGGCAACTATTCAGTTGATTCTTTCTTAGGAAATTTCAATGCTCATACTTCACCTTACTTAGAACATTCTGTTTTATCTCAAATAGAAATTTTTTCTCAAACAGATAGTTCTAAATGCATTAATTTTGTAGATACTCCTGTAAATAAATCTTTATTTTGGAAGTTATTTTTTGATGGTTCTAAGTCTAATGAAGGAGCAGGAGAAGGATGCATGTTGGTTAGTCCAGAGGGAAACAAAATTATGCTAACTTGCAGACTCGAGTTCGATTGCACCAATAATACCGCAGAATACGAGGCTTTAGTCCAAGGATTATACAAAGCAATCGGATTAGACATCAAATATTTACAAGTTTTCGAAGATTCTGAAATTGTAATCAAACATGTACGCAATACTATACATTTTTTATCAGGTCATTTAAAGCATTATCAATCTTTAGTTCAAGATCTGACTGAACACTTTATAGCATTTAATATTTCATCAATTCCCAGAATCCAGAATGCTAGTGCAGACCTCCTAGCTAACGTAGCCTCCAAACTTATTCCTGTAGAAGACTATAGCCCTGATCGATTTTCAATCGAATTAATCTTTAGACCCTTGATTCCTGATAACATTACCAATTGGAGGATTTTCAATGATGATCCTGATATTGTAAGTTTCCTCACATCTGAAGGATCTTACACCAATCAGATAATTGATGAAGACCAACATGACAGACAATTGCAACAAGATAGCACTAATAATGCTATGCCAAAGTCAGTAGTCAAGTTAGAAGACCTTTATGATTTGAAAGATCGATTCAAAAGATCTACCAATTCAAAACTGCAAAGTTCAACTTTGAATTATGAATTAGTAAATCTAGGAACTGATACCAAACCACAGAATATCAATCTAGGCCTTGGTCTAGCTCCTGAAGAAAAATTAGCGTATGTTCGTCTTTTGAAACAATACAAAAGTGTCTTTGCTTGGAACTATGATGAACTCAAAACTTATGACACTTCTATCATCCAACATACTATCCCAATGATAAATGATGAAAAACCTATCCAACAAAAGCTGAGAAAGATCCATCCCAATCTAGAAAATCAAATCAAATCTGAACTCAATAAGTTATTGAAAGCCAAGATTATTTTTCCCGTTCGACATTCTAAATGGGTTTCCAATATGGTTCCTGTTAGAAAGAAGAACGGAGACATTAGAATTTGTATTGACTTTCAAAATCTTAATAAAGCCTGCCAAAAAGATAATTTTCCTTTGCCTCCTATGGAGCAAATATTACAGGCAGTTGCAGGATCAGAATTAATGTCTTTCTTAGATGGTTTCTCTGGCTATAACCAAGTATTGGTTCATCCTGATGATCAATTGAAAACTACATTCAGAACCAAATGGGGCACTTATGCATATCAAAAGATGCCTTTTGGTCTGATCAATGCTGGTGCCACATTTCAGAGAGCCATGGACATTGCTTTCAAGGGATTAGTTAACAAATCAGTGGTAATTTACTTGGATGATATAACTGTATATTCCAAGAAACGAAGCAATCATCTTAAAGATTTAAAACAGATCTTTCAACGTTGTCAAAGGTATGGAATTTCACTTAATCCCAAAAAATCCTTTTTTGCATTAAGTGAAGGAAAACTTCTTGGATTCATAGTATCAAAATCTGGAATTCATATTGATCCTAATAGAATCAAGGAGATTTCTGAAATACCCTTACCTCACAACAAGAAAGCTATGCAATCTTTCCTTGGCCAGATTAATTTTGTAAAGAGATTTGTGCCAGATTTTTCAAGAATTGTATCTCCTTTACAAGCAATGATTAAAAAGAATTCAAACTTCAAATGGGGCCAAAACGAATATGAGGCATTCAATCTAATCAAACAAGCAATTGTTAATGCTCCATCTTTAGCAACTCCAAATTTTTCCGATCCTTTTATTTTGTATACATTTGCCTCTGATAAATCATATGCTGCGATACTCACTCAAGCAAATCAAGACAAGGCAGAAGCCCCAATTGCTTTCTTCAGTTCAAATTTACAGGGGGATGAATTAAATTATTCAGATGTGGAGAAACAAGCTTATGCTGTTTTCAAAGAAATTAAATATTTCAGACCCTTTCTACTTAAAACCCATACAAAAATCATAGTACCGTTTCCAGCAGTAAGAAATCTTTTAGTTCAGAAAGATGTGGGTGAGAAAAGAGCCAATTGGATTACTGCCTTACAAGAATATGATGTAGAAATCAAACCAGCAAGTATTGTAAGAGGTCAAGGCTTTTGCAAAATACTAGCTGGGGCATCGCTTATTTCTGAAAAACCATCTGCAGAGATACAAATGTATGAGGTAAGCCTAAACGATGTTGAATCATTATATGTTGATATCATATTTTATCTAAAGAATGGATATGCTCCTCCAAATCTCAATTACACCAAGAAAAGAGCTCTAAGGTTGAAGGCTAAACAATATCAGCTTGTGAATGATGTTCTTTTTAGAATGAATTATGATTCTATTCTCCTTAGATGTCTTGAGAAATCTGAAGCTGAAAAAGTCTTACAGGAACTTCACAATGGGCCAGCAGGTGGACATTATGCTGGAGATGCTATTGTACATAAAATCCTTCGCGTAGGCTATTACTGGCCCACACTATTCAAAGACTCACATAGCTACGTAAGGAAATGTCAAGTTTGTCAAACCGCTGCTGGAAGACAAAAGAAACCATCATCACCATTACAACCATTCAACATTGAACAACCTTTTGATCAATGGGGATTGGACATAATAGGTGAGATCGTTCCTCACTCTTCTAAGCAACATAGGTATATCATTACAGCAACTGATTATTTTACTAAATGGGTAGAAGCAGTTCCTCTCAAGACTGCTAATGCCGAGCATATCATCGAGTTCATAGATCAGTTCATAATCACCAGGTTTGGTTTACCTTCTGCTTTAATGTTTGATAATGCATCATATTTTTCTGGTAATGCTATGACTGAATTTTCACTCAAGAGAGGTTTCAAACTTAAATACTCTGCCAATTATTATCCACAGGGAAATGGGTTAGCTGAATCTACAAATAAAAACTTAATCAGAATCATTAAGCGAACCATTGATCAAAATCATAAAAATTGGCATAAGTCTTTAATATACGCTTTATGGGCAGATCGAATAACACAGAAAGCCTCCATTGGCACTTCTCCCTTTAATTTAGTTTATGGGAAAGAAGTGGTTCTTCCAACTCATCTAGCAATTCCTTCTTTGGCCTTAGTTCAATATATTGATGAAGCACCAACTTCTTCCTTGCAACTAAGATAGCAAGAAATAATTAAGCTAGAAGAACAAAGAGAACAGGCCAAAATAACTCATGCTCATCACCAAGCGTTAGTTAAAGCTTCTTTTGATTCAAACATGACATCCAGAAATGACTTTCAGGTCGGAGATCTAGTTTTAAAATGGGACAAAGCTCATGAGGAAAAAGGGAAACATACAAAATTTCAACGAATGTGGCTTGGTCCTTTCCAAATCGCAGAGATCATAGGTCCATCTACTTTTATGTTACAGGATTTAACAGGAAAAAGAGAGTCTTTACCTGTTAATGGACAGATCCTCAAAAAATATTTTCCATAGAAGATCATTCTTCTATTTTGTATATTAGTTTTTATTATTTTCCATAATAAAACCAATTGTTAATGGTTACATTTGAAATTCACGAAAAAGACACAAATTCTCTTTTAGATTTTGTTTTTTCACTTATATAAATAGAATTCTTTTAGAAAATTGATCATTATTATTTAAAGATATAGTTAAAAGCCTTAAACCTAGAAATGATACTAGTTTCAACTTTGAAAATTTTGATAAAAAGAAACCTTTAGTAAGAAATTGTTTTATATCAGTCTAATGAAAGGTATCAATAACAAAATGAAGATTCTCTGTAGAAAATTCCTTTGCAAAAAACTCTATTATTATCGTCCAGAGCTATCTTAAGGAAACAATGACTTCCTCCCTACCTAGAAAATTACAATGATCAGGGAATAATCCAATAATGCACTTTAACTTAAAGAGTAAGAGGTATCATCACGAGCCGACTTATCATGATCATAGATATTATAGCTTGCTGACTTTGCCAATACTGCATACCACAACAAGGCAATGACTCAAGATTGTTGCAATCGAAAGGCAAGGGGTCTCATCACGAGCCAACTTGTTCAGCAAAGTTATAAATCAAGTGAATGGCACTGTCATAAATTGGCTACCAAACCAAGACATTGTTCTTTAAGGATAAAAAAGAAAAATGAAAGAAAATAGTGTGGATATGGATTTCTCTTTGAAAACTGTATATTTCTCTAAGTAGGATACAGGATCATTGCTGGGTAACAGGTAACCCTGTCGAAGCTATAAATGCTTGCTGGCAGCAGTGGCTCTACCTACGACAAATGAGCATATTTAAAAATGATTTACAGAGAAGTCTTTGTTTTTATCTTTATAAACTAAGTAGTGACCGATATAGATACAAGGACTAACTTGAGGAAGTAAATAGTCAAAGTTGAATATAGAAGAAACGAAATATCATTGATAGATAGAAGCATAATATACTTTGTCTTTCTATAATAAAGTTTGATTTTCTGGAAAATTTTCTATTTTGAAAGTTTAGAAAATTCAAAAGAAAAGAAGAGATAACTAGTTCTTCCGAGTGAATCGCCAATTGTTGTGGCCAGCAACAACCCCCCCTTTTTATTTAGCATTATCACTAATACTAAATAAATGGGGACCCTTATTCAAAAAATCTAAAAAATATTTTCTTTTTAGAACTTGTTTTTCCTTTCTTCAATAAAACTTACTATCATAAACTTAGGAAAATATTCCTTGAAAAATCTAAAAAACTTAAGTTTTATGATAGCATAGAATATAATCACTCTTTAAGGAATATCGCGTCGCAAAAAGGTAATGAATGCAGCTTTATAAGCGGAACACAAAAAATAGTGAGATCGCGATGCGAAATTACATTTATTGCATCGCATGCTTAAAATATCATATCTTACGTTGAAACTTCAAAAGCACCGATGTGCGATAACATATATCGCAAATCGCGTCTCACAAGAAAATGCATTAACAGATGTTTGTCATATGTTATGTTCATGCATCTTGTTTGTCATATGTTATGTTATGTCTTAAGACGGCCTAAGAGAACTGCTTCTCGTGAGGATTTATCCTCCTTTACTTATATGCTTATGTGATGGATTCAATCTCATATGTTTCTAAGTTTTTAATGGGTTGGAAATGGACAACTCAAGATCCCCTACCCATTCATGTTTATCACAAAGAATTGTGGGATTCAAAGTTCATTCCTTGTTTTTACAAGATTTGCCATGGCATCATGTTGCCCCTGTATAGAATATTGTATGATAAAGATGCTCCAAGGTTTTTTCCTGAAGCAAAGGTAGACATTCTACCTGTTGCAAGATGGTTTGGAGAAGAATTGTTTACATATGTTAGGGTTTTTGGAAGTTTTGCTTCTCCTCATGTTTTACCTTTATATGTTCCTGATAAACTCATCGCCCGAGAAATTGCTTATCAAACTTGTGGAGAAGGATGTTTGACTAAAGAGTTGAAGGACAAGAAGAAGGCTATCTGGCCACAATTTCCTGTGGCCTGTGGGGCCTTTTCATTATTTGATGTTGGTCATGTATTTAAAGAAGTAAACAATATTACATGTTTACATTTGTTCAAGTTTCCAAGAAGACCATTCGACCCATATGATATTGTTAAAAATTTCACTGCTGCAGTCAAGATAAGAGTGTTTTCTAAAGAAGAAGATATTTTTGATGACATGTTTCAAGAAAAAGGCACACTTAAAGAAATTCTACATTCGGCTCAAATACGGTTTCCTCCAGCAGAGTTTCAAGAATTCAAAATATACAGATAAAGGAGGTTAACTACTATCCCTTTGGATAAATTATGCTTGGAACTCGTAAGGGAACCAACTCCTAGTATCAGCCTCAGTAGAATTTCAGGTACAAACAAGTCTAAGTCAAAGTCCGGAAGAGAAACCTATGAACACTCTAAAAGTGAAGGGTCAGTAAGAGATACTGCCCAGTCTAAAGAGCTCTCACAACAATAGATTTCAACCTCTCCACAGTTAAATCTTCCCCCGCTCATTGTACAACAATCATCAGTCAGAACTGAATTAGATAAGGAATGAGAAACATTCAATGATTTGATTAATATTGAAGCACAAAACACACAGACACCTGTGAGAAATGTACAGACAACAATAAATATATTCACAGGAGTAACTACCAATGTCTTAGAAACATAACATATTCCCATAAACCCATCCTTTGAACTCATGCTCAAGATAGAGGAAATTCCTCCTCTTGATGTGTTCTATAGTCCACAACACAAGGCAATGGTAAGAAGACAAAGAAAGAAAAGGAAATTAGAAAATGTGCCCTCTCATGATGCAGAACACTTAGATGTTCTATGGCAAGATCCTGCTACTGATCCAACTGAAAATCTCACTAAATTATCTCAGATCACAAGAGCTTATGCCTCTGCAGCCATTGAAAAAGCATCTGAGGTGCGACAATTATTGAATGAGAAAGAAGATCAGGTACAGGTCTTGCAACAACAGCTGCAACAAGCCAATGCTAACAGTGAAGCTCAGAAACAACTTGAAAAATTACAACAAGATTTTCAAAAAATGCAGATTAAATATCAGAATAGTTTGGCCGAAAAAGAGAAATAGCTACAGGTTATGCAAGAGATGCACATAGATGATCCCAAGCTCATAGAGTTTATCACAGAGTCTATTTCCTTAGATGACCAACTACTGTAGCAACAAGAAATGTTATGCCAAAGAATATCAGAATGGAACTCTTATTGTGAAGAAAGTGATAAAATCACTAAACATGTCGTAGACTTATGACATGATTATGATTTAACTGATAAAATATTTACTGACTATTTGGCTTGGCAAGAAACAGAGGAGGGGAAAAGATCAGGTGCACCTATAATCAATGAAAATCACAAAGAAATACTTTTTAATGAATGGGATGCACAAATCAAGAAAGCAGAGCAAGCGACAGAAGAAGCAGCCACAACAATCAGCAATATTATTGATTGTATAAATGAAAATTTACACAAGGAAAATCTGATCTCTGAAACTACTCCAGGGTACTTACCAAAAGCACAGCAACTGCAGACAGACTGGAAACAAAAAGCCCAAGAAAAGACAAAATTTATTAAAGGATTAACAAAGTTAAATTGGGATTCTTACTGGGCATGTCTGGTAAAACCACACAGCCAATGCATGACTCTCAAGTGTATCATCAATTCTGCCGAGAAGATAGCGCCAGCTCTTGCCAATTTCATTTTGACGGGACAGTTGAAATCTAAAGTCGGCCAGCCCATTCTTCTCAGTTCAATGCTGAACGCTTGCAATTCCAAAGAACAGATTCACAGTTAGTTAGTTGTTAAGTTTTAATTTTAGATTTAGTATTAGTTTTGCTTTATTTTTGCCTAAAAAGAGGACGGTCATTTAAACCGTATCCTACATTTTTGTAATTAATTATTTTTAGATTTAGTAAGTAGTATTTAAACCCTTCTCATGCATTTAGAGAAGGGTCCTGAAATTTATCAAAAACTTGTCCTCAGAACATGCACTTTGCACCCTCAGAGGAGGTTTTGATGAATGAATGGAACATGATTTATTGATATCCGCATTTAATATCTGCTACTAATGTTGCACTTTTGTACTCTTAGTGGATGTTGGATTAAGATGATATAAGTCATTATTGCTTGAAGCTCATGAGTAGAACTAGTTATAAATAGTACTTTTATCTCTTAACTATTTCTGCCTTTGTGTTAAAGTGATATTTATGTTCAGTTTTTTATGTATTAACGCTTGAATGTTTAAGTTATCATTTGGCACTTTTGTACGGTGATAGCTATTTATTTATGCTTAATGTATGAATAGCTTATTATGTGATATGTTTTTCACTACTGTTTCGTCTAACTTTTTATACGAAGTGGTTTATCTTTATTGAATTATTTTCTTATAACAGTTGAATGATCTTTATTACCAATTGTTATTTGAAATCATTTTAGATCACATAATAGAAAGATTATATCCCGGGTTAGTTTAGAACTAGATATTTCTGTTTAATTAGAATACAATTGAAAGTATCCTGGTCTGTGTTGTAGAAGATTTTTCCAAAACTCTACATATGTTGAAGACTGTAGTGCTTCATTCTTCTTTTTCATTTCTTTAAATCTTGAAAATATACTCTGTTGCCTTGAAGAAGGAGATGAAGGAGAAGGATAATCAATTATAATTTCTTCAATTTTCTGCAATGAAAATGGTGATTCTCCTCTAAGAATAATTTTAGAAGGTCCTTCATAAGTTTGAACTTAAGAGGATTCTTCTTCATCATTTTTTGTTGTTTTTCTTCTCTTCATGACCTTGAAAGTTGCTTCCTGCAAATCTGATCCTGATGGACACTGAATCTCCCTTGGCCTTTTTAACTATTTCTTTGTTGTCTTTGGAGTCTCTAACACTGTTTGACTTGAAATTTTTTCCTCAACTTCCTGTAAAGTGTTTTCCTCCCAATATTATTTATTGGAAAATTTCTCAATCTCTGGTTTAGCCATATGAACATAAGGTGTTGATTTATGTGCAACTATGTCTGCTGATATAATTCCTAGTGGGTCATAAGACCAACTGAAACTCAAATAAAAGTTCATCTCTTTCAATAATGCATTAACCTTTTTCTTTGCAACTCTTGTGTTAGCAATAAATGAGCCAACCTATTATTTCAATTTAAAATGGGATTTTTGTTTCCTAGAAACAAAATGAATATCATCTACATTCATCATTTTTCTAATATATTCAAGAGAAAAAATTATCATTGGTAGGAAGCCATGAAACTTGTATGGTTGTAATACAAATCCATAAATCCTAATTTTTATAAAATTATGGTATAAATACTAGTCTCCAACTTGAAAGAACTTTCTACATTGAACTTCCAGAATTGACCATGTATAATATCTGACAGAAACTGGCTATAATTGAACATGACTAAAGATTTTTACTAGAAGAGAACACTGATAGAAAAAAAAATGACTTCATCAACCCATTGGTCGCTAGGATATCCTAATAGATAAGAAGCTAGGGAAATCACTTGCTTAGACATTTCAAGGAACATGGTAGTAGAATAGGGAGGATTGGTCTTGGGTAATTTAAAATTCTTAGGAAGAAAAGATTAAAAAATGTTAGCTCTTTATGAAAAGGAAAGCCTTTGGTAAATCTCCATTAAAGAATCAGTAGAAAATGGATGTAAGGGTTCTTGAGAATTTAATTGTAAGGTTTGGAAAATTGACTCAAGGGTTACATAAAAGAAGGTCTTGTTATTCCACTACAAGGAAAAGACCCTCTAGCATATGTTTTTGAGGAACCCCATAGAAAAATACCCCATACATCTATTTCTAGCGAAGGTTACTAGAGAAGGTTGGCGGGCGGAGGGTTTTGCGGATGTTTTCTGCTTGGTGCGCTTATCATTAAATGTCGCCTCGGTGCTCTAGATTACCGAAAGTACTGGTGCGCACAAAAACATTGGCACACCAGACACCGTGCACTCCATACACACCCGCCCGCTACGTCGTATTATTCTATAGCACCGGTGCGTCACAACTCTTCCGTGCCGGTGCATTATAAAACACCGCGCCAAAACCAAAAAAACCCAGTGCGGTAGAAGGAAACCGCACTGGTGCACCATTAAACAACGTGCCAAAACACAAACCGACCGGTGTGTTTGTAAGAAACAGAACCGATGCACCTATAAACCACGTGCACCTCTAAAGGGTTAAATTAAAAAGAAAAATTATGGCAAAAAACACAGATTTTTCATTTTTCCAGTGCTCCTGAGCTCTCAATTACCAGTGCGCACTCTACCATAGAATGCATTGGTGTGCACAAAACATTGGCACACCGGATAGCGTGCGTGACGTACACACCTGCCCAGGGTGTCCTATTACGGTAACACACCGGTGCTTCACTACTCTTCCGCGTTGATGCATCATAAAACACCGCGCCAAAACATAAACATGCCGGTGCGTTCTTATCCAAGAGCACCAGTCCGCCTATACAAATCATGCACCGGAATAGCGTTAAATAAAAAAAAATTAAGGCCAAAAAACCGGTGCTTTACGACTATTCCGTACCGATGCTTTACGAATATTCCGCCCTGGAGCATCATCAAAACATTGTGCCAAAACTGAAACATCCCAGTGTGGTGTTAGGGAACCACCCTGGTGCATTATAAATAACGCGCCAAATCTGACACTGCCCAGTGTGGTTGTAAGTAAGCGTACTGGTGCGCCTATAAACCAGAACAGGGTTAAATAAAAAAAAATTATGGCCAAAAAACCTCATTTTTCACTTTCCTCAGTGCTCCAGAGCTATCAAGCACCGACGCCGTTTCCCCTTCTCTGAGCCGCTCTGACATCAGTGCTCTCATTGCACCCATTACACGCACTACTACTCTACATTGGCCACCAATCTCCAGCTTGCATTTTGAAAAATGGTGGGCAAATTTTCTTTTGTAAATTTTATAGCCAATATGCCTCCTCGATGGCGAAATGTGCAGGTATTTTTCTAGATTTTCCATAATTAAGCCTTTTAGCAGATTATAATTTGAAATAACCTTAGAAATAACCATTAAAAAAGAAAAAAAATTTGTCGCGCGGTGTGCTTGAGCTGTTCGGCTCGCACTGGATAACGATGTTGCCTGTAAAATTTACAGGTCGCACTGCCATTGGTGCTAATGTTATCCGCATCGCCACCAGTGCTAATGGTATCTGCACCGCCACCAGTGATAATGCCTCTCACTTATCATTTCAACCATTTCGTACAACGCCAGTGACGGGCAACGAATCAGTTGCTCGCTTTTATATTATGTTGATTCTTTAGTACAACAGCCATGACTTGTCAGGTGGTCTGCCATTTTTTTTGCGGCAATTTTGTACGGCCTTAGATAGATGTCGTGCTCATGCACAAGGGAGGGTCAACTTCCCTTTTGCTTCAGATCTGTTTTGTTTATTTTTTGAAAGGTTTCCAGAGATGAGACCTAGTTTTGTTCGACAACCTCGTAGGCTGATGTTCGAGGCCCAGATGCACATGTGGGGGCAGATGATGCCCAAGAGGCGAGACACTATGTTTCCAGCCAGGATATTGCATGATGCACTGGACTTACTAGCCAGTGTTAACGGGCTGCATCTCTTCATTATGGTCCCATGTCCTTATGCTGGATTAGATTAGCGTGGGCGTCCCAACACCCTCTTCATAGAGGATGAGCTGCCAGATGATAGAGGTAATATTACTGTTTTATTTATATTTATTCTAACATGTTCTTTAACTTGTTTTTATTAAATTGTGTAATGAAATTGTCTAATTATTGTTGTGTACTTTTATATATTTTGCAGACATTGGCTCTTTTGATGGTGAGGAGATGCCGGATCCACCACATGATCTAGGTGGGGATCCTAATGACGATCAAGACATGTACGATGCCGAGGATGATCATGATCAGGATGAGGCCGGTGTAGCAGAGAGACATGCTCCTTCTCATGGTGCACCGGTACCGCCTCTTGCTAGGTGCAGTCGACCTGAGACTAGATATAGGATGAAGTTGGGTAACCAACTCTGTGCATTGATTGTTGATGTGGGCATCAGGCCTGCTCATTACAGAGACATACAAGCTGATGATAGGCTGTTACAAATGTGGAGAGGCATGTCGCGTGACATGTACGACCTGATGCGGCATGTCGTAGGAGCTATGACAGCTATTACGCGACCGAGGAGGACTGTCCGTAGCTATAGGCGTAGTCAAGCCGTGGCACGTGATGGACAGGCCGCGAGCAGTGAGTCACATGCATGTCATGATCGTTCACCTCGCACTGCGCCTGATGAGCATGAGGCTCCACTAGCAACATATAGCAGTCATCATGGAGATGAGGCTGGACCATCGACCACGTCCAGTCAGTAGCCTGCAACATCCATCAATGCTAGTCATGATCATGAGCATGCTGAACCATCAACCGTCGAGGCTGCACTATTGAATGAGCAGGCCTCCACTACTACTGCTTATATTGATGTTGTACTACCACTAGCTGATGCATCCATCAGTACTAGTGATCATGATCATGAGAAGGTTCGACCATCGACCATCGAGGTTGCACCCAGCTTTACTGAGCAGGCATCCACTTGTACTGCTATTGATGTTGTTATACTACCACCATCTGATCCATGAAATTTATATTACAGTTGTATATTTTTAACATTATATATATATATATATATATATATGGTCCATGCATTTTATGTTCATGTTGTAGTTGTACTTAATTTACATATGTTATATATATATATATATATGGTCCATGTATTTTATGTTCATGTTGTAGTTGTACTTAATTTACATATTGGTGATCATCATGATGTGGCGCATATTGTTAGGTCATGTTAGATATGTTCATTTAATATTTAGCTTGTAGATAGATGTGTATATGTGATAGCATGAGTTATTTGACATGAGATGTATATTTGATGTTTGTGTTGTGATGATGTTAATATATAATGTTAATTTGATGTTTGAATGTGTTTTTTAGTCTAATATGATGTTTGTACGATGGTTATCATGATCGTGATGATGTTTATTAATTAATTTAACATTAAATGACCATGATATTTATTAAATATTATGTCGTAATTGTAATTGAAATTGAAATTTTAATTGTATGTAAAATTGTAAAATTGTATTTGTATTTGTACTAATTGTAATTTTAACTGTAATTGTATGTAAAATATTTATTAATGTAAAATTTTAATTGTAATTGTAATATTTAATTTATTGTGAAATGATTGTAATTGTATATATGAAAAATTGTAAAATTGTAATTGTAATTCTAATTATATGTAAAATTCTAAAATTGTAATTGTATTTGTAATTATAATTTTAATTGAATTGCATGTAAAATATTTGTAAAATTGTAATTGTAATTGTAATTCTATGTAAAATTGTAAATGTAATTGTATGTAAAATTTTAAAATTGTAATTGTAATTTTAATTGAATTGTATGTAAAATATTTGTAAAATTGTAATTGTAATTGTAAATGTAATTCTTTGTAAAATTGTAAATGTAATTGTATGTAAAATTAAAATTTTAATTGTAATTCTAATCGTAATTCATGTATGTGAAATTAATGTAAAATTGTAGTTGTAATTTTAATTGTATGTAAAATATTTGTAAAATTTTAATTCTATTAATGTGAAGACTTTAATTATATTAATGTGAAATGATTTTATTAAAATATTAAAATTTGTAAATTTGCAAATAATTGTAAAATAACAATTCTCGAATAATACGAATTTTTGTAACATAATAAAGTTTAAAAAATAATGAAAATAAATTCATGTACTTTAGAATGATCATTATTTTCTTATGATCTTACATACAAAAAAGAAAGAACTTCATATAGTCTGGTGCGCTTATCATCATAACACGCACTGGTGCATTATGCTATGAAGACACACTGGTGCTTCACAACTCTTCCGCACCAGTAACGAATAAATGCAAATAAAAAAATGCAACTCTATTTTCTTTAAGTGAAAAAATAACGGAAATTTGAAAAATAGGCGGCAAAATATTTTTGAAAATATAATTTCATAAAATAATTCTTTAAATACTAAACACTTTTCATTATTTCACTATTTTTGCTAAAATTTTTAGCCAAATATTTGCAGGAGACAGACCTGGAGCAAGAGAGCACGAGGGCACTGTGGAGCAGTGAAATACGTTCGAACAAAAGTATTCAGACAATCAAAAACCAAACCTCTAGTGATTCAAACCCTGTATCATAGAATTTCAAACCATCTCGTGATTAAATTTGATTATTTTTTTTACTTTTTTTTTTTCTGCAGTTTTTTTACTTTTTCTGCAATTTTATCCATTTTTGTCCTAAACCCTTCATTTTTTTTTGTTTTTGCCTTTTCTTCTCCCTGTTTATGTGATTCCAGAATTAGGGTTTTTCATTTTATATTGACGTCCAACCCACGGGACGACTTGCATAGTCGGATCCCAATCCATTCAGCCATTGCGTGAATTTTTGGAAAAAATGGATTTTTCTTTATCGGTGCACCCTCCGTACACTACCGCACCAGTGCACTATATTATACAACGCACCGTGCAAGTACTGTGTAGTAAAAAAAAATGAAAACATTTTTTCTAAATACGTGCGCCATATCTGAAATAGGGCACCTGTGCTCCATTTAATGAGGATAGCACCGTACGGTGCATTACACCATTTTTGCGGTGCGTTTATAATACCCCATGCACCGTACAGTCTATTACAATGTTTTTTGAGGTGTGTTTATAATACCCAACGCACCGTACGGTCTATTATACTATTTTGCGGTGCGTTTTTAATATCCCCACACACCGGTAACGGTGTGTACCTCATGAAAGGCGCACTAGTGTCTTGAGATTTATTTTCTACCTGAAAAGTTAAGAATTCATTTATAAATATATTAATGAATGATATGGTACATGTTTTATATTGATAAAGAAATAACTGACAAGAGATCAAGTAACAAAAATACCATTAACACATCAAGAAAAGCAAAAAAGGCAAGTTCTTTGTAAATTCTTTATAAAAAATAATATTTTTGAACTATATGTAAGTTTAATTAATATGTATTGTTTACTGTGTATCATGCAGAGCCACAAAATGACGAAGCTCGATATGATTATTTCTGATCTAGGACTAGAAGAGCGTAAAATTTTAATGAAAAAATTGCAAAAGGATGAATTAGGTGAATGAAAAAATAATATCGATCCAATATGAGTTTCTTTTTTTAATTATCATTAATAATATACTTAAAATTATTAGATAACATGTGTCAAACAGTCTACTAATTCACATCTGTTTAATGTTCTACACGGACCAAAAACTCAGAAAAGGAATGTTGTTCTAAGAAAAGAAAAAAATAGAACATGAAAATGAAAATGAATTGCTCCTTAGCTCATCTGGAGTGGTGTTGGAAGTTAACGAAAGGGGGGAAAAAAATTTACAAAAATTTGAGGGATCTAGTGGAACAAATGTATAGACGTTCTTTCCACTTACAATAAAAAAATCAATCCAATGATTCCAAGAACCAAATTTTATCTAAACTACAGGAAGAGTTTCTAGAGAATTGGTCAATGAGACATGTGAGACTTTTAATAGCAAAAACGTACAAAAAAAAGGAAGGAATGAAAAAGTAAGATTCCTTTAAATGTTTGTCTAGAATTATTTATAAATATCACTTTTGTTATATTTAATTTTCATATATCAATATAAAAATTAAATATTTTATTGTCATGTTACATTTTCAGGAAGATTATGAAAATCTCAAAAGATGAACGAGTTGATATCAAAAATATGCCAGTAGGAATGTCCAAAAAGCTATACAAGGAGATGGTCAAAGAAATGGACAAAATTGCATCGCAGGAGGAGCCATCTCAACAACAACGTGCTTCAAATGTAGTATGTAATAATTGAATTTTTCGATCATTAGGTACAATAAATAAATAATTTAGCATTAAATATTAATTTTCAAGAATTTTCTTGCAGAAAAGAAAAGAAAATGGAACCCATTCAACACATAAAACATGACGACAAAGAAGAAAATGGTTGATCTCTAAGTTTGTGAGTAATTGTTACTTCCTTATAACAACTTAACTAGATTTTATTTTTGTTTTTTTTAAGTTGTTTTACAAAAATCATCATTGAATGTCTTCAAATAGGTGCTAACATACAAAGAAGAACCATCAGACAAATTGATTGAAATTGGGTTAAATATGGGTTGTGAGTATATGTTGTCATATCAAAATTTAATTGTGGAATTTGTAAGCACCTATCGATCTTGTTTTACTTAGCTCCGTCTATAATTAATAGAATAAAAAAATATTTTATATTAAATATATGATTTGTTATGGGGTATAAAACTTGCAGGAAACAAAGTATGGAACTACGCCAACAGATGAAATTTTGAAAGATGGCATGGTACATGGTTTTGAAAGAATGTGCATAGTTTATGAGTCAATTGTTGCTATGGTGCGTCATTTTTATTTTTGATTTACATTGATGTATATTATTTAATTTTGCAATTTTCATTATTCTCACCAATGTATATACACTCATTTCAGTTTATTTTTATGTTTGTGGATGGAAGGTGAAGAAGAAGAAAACAATCAACGCCGTGAAAAAAACATTCTTGAAAATAACCCAAGTCATGGAAGTAGCTCTAGCAGCGACGACAGTTCAAGCGAAGAATGATGATCACTATGTTTGGATATAAAAGCAAGGCATTTTATTTTTTGAAATATGTCTATGAAGTCAGACATTTTTTTTAATGTAATGGACATAGTGTCCCAACTGAAAGACAAAGGGATACGAATAACTGTCCCATTTTGTATGATAAAGACTGTCTTATTCACATATATATAATCATAAAATATGTTTTATTTTATTCTATTGCGTTCTCCATTGTCGTTCTCAAATGCACTAATAAAAATTTAATTCATATGAATATTGTTATAAGATATATATGTGTCGACTTTTGATGAATAATGAATTTGAAAAAAGCACAATAATTCTGATATAATATAACAAATTAATCCAAACAGCACATTCAAATGCATTAATAAAAATGTAATTAGTATGAATATTGTTATAAGATGTGTCGAATTTTGATGAATAATTAATTTAAAACAATCACAATAACTGGACTGTCACAGGTCGATGTTTCTAAAAAAAACAAAATGAAAACCGGTGCGTGTCAGTAATTGTCGACCAGTGTGTTTATGTGTCTATACACACCGGTGCCATTGTACGACCTATGGGCACCACACAAATACTAATACCAGTTATAAATATCGGTGTGTTTGTGTGATACTACATATCAGGGCGTTTATGTATCTATAAGCACCGGTGGATTTGTACGATCCATGGGCACCGCACGAATATTGACACCAATTATAAATATTGGTGCCTTTCTGTGATACGGTGCACCGGTGCATCATAAAGATATACACACCAGTGTGTTGATATAACCTATGGGCACCACACAAATCCCAAGACCAATTAGAACGGCATCGTGCGTTGTATGACCAACACTACGCCCGGTGCGGTTTTACACCTAAACGTCCTGGTGCGTTTGTTCGACTGAGGCAGCCTCGGGGCGCCGTCTTCATGTATGCATCGGTGCATTAAATCTAGAGTAGTGCATCGATGAAAAAACATCTGTAATAACCTCCGACCACCCATTTTTTTTAGTTGTGTTGAATTTCCATTAAAAGCTCTTCCAAAACCTCCATAACCATAAACAGATGTTGTAGCAAATGTTATTTTGACAATTTTGGCCTATTTTATAACACTAAAAACCTCCTTTATAACCTCTGCTAGAGGGTCTTTTCCTTGTAGTGTTCTGAGTAATAATAGTTGTCTGACTTGGAAGCTAATGATATTCACACCAGGAAACAAAATCTAGGAATTGATAGGTCAGAGGGAAGACAAATTGAGGTAAGAGGGATTCCCAAAATGAAAATTCATCATTAATAACTTGGTATTTTTGGAAAGCTCAATTCTGTAACTCATATAAGTCAAACACACAAATGGTTTCTACAATATTAATTTGGATGTCGACTAAGGGTAATTCATCTAGATTTATCACAAAAGGAAGCATTGGACTGTCAACAAATAGTTTGGTTTTTCCTTTGTGAGAAGCCATTAAGGAAACCATAATTAACGAGGATGAACAGATTAGTTACTCGAAAAATAGGATGATTGCAGGCTGGAAGATGACTAATGTCCACTTGCAGATTCAAGCTGAAAGTTTGGAAGTTTGGATCATGAGAAAAATGCAGCAAAGGGAGTAATTTGGAAAGGGATTGCCTTTAAATCAACTGTTAATAACAAGCGAAATTAGGTAATTGTAATGGCACAGGGAAATTACATATCTGAACATTGGTGGGAAATAAACACACAAAAATTATATGATAAATTTATCAGGAGTTATGGTAGTGGTTTAATACAGTGGAGGGTTGGAGGAAGGTGGTGAAATGGTTGTAATAGAGTAGTTAAAGTTTGCGTGGGGGGGGAGGTGGAGAATGTTTGTGGTTTTTGGTAGGTGGATACCACAATTGATGCGGGGTTTCCACGTACCCAAAGGTGGGATGATTCAAGCCACTTTACAGACGCCCCCTTCGTGAACTATCGAAAATGCGGGGGGTTCCACAATTGATCGGGGGCCATTGATCTGAGCAGGACCAATCTCGTCTGTCCAAATTTAATCACGCTTTATCACTATCCGACAAAATTGTCCAATCTTATTTAAATATAAATACATAATCTCTTTTTAAATAACAAAGGATTATAAATTAATAAAATGAAAGTGATGCGGCATTTAGACTTGTATGCAATACTATATATATATATATATATATATATATATATATATATATATATATATATATATATATATACCCCTTTCTATTTCTTTCTTTCTTTTGATTTTTTTATTTATTTTTTTATTTTTTATTTTTTTTCTCGATTTATTTTTGAATTAACGGTAATGTTAGGGTCCTATAATTTATAGGAACTTAAGGTGATTGAGTATTTTATTTTAGAAATTTCACATTGTAAATAATTTTCAATCTGCAAATGATTTCCAAAAAAAATATAAAAGAAAATGAAAAGAGGGAATTTAAAAAAATGAATAAAGAGAAAAAGAAGAAAAAGAAGGAAACATCGGAAAAAAAATAAAATTGAAATCAGAACCCTACAAAATAAAAACAAAATAAAATAACATTGAAAGTGTTGCAAATTTAAATGCCACTACTCATAGATAGTTTCTTTCTGTCAAATAAAGTAAGGTTGTGTGCAACTTGTTTAAACGACTAGTTATTTGTTTAATCATACAACTTAATAATGGTTAAACAAGTTTAAATTTCTGTAAATTAGAATAGAGAATAAATATTTTCCAAATAGTTTAATATTGGTAAATCAATAGTTAGGTAGAAAATGACATTGGTTCTGTTGGGGTTCCTATGTTTTGGCCAGATTGGAAAAACCAAAAGATAAGACAACATCAAACCGCTTTGGGATTCAAGGATCTAGCCCTCCTGAATCCAGAGAGGGATCTCTCTATGAATGAGCTTAAAGATGTGATCTTTAAAACCTAAAATGTGATATTAGGCTAGTTATGAAGAGCTTGGGTTTTGTTTTGTTTGTTTTGGTTGGGCAAAGACATGATGAAGGTGAAGGCAGTTTCAAAATGAAGGGTGAAGGTGTCTGCAGGTGAAGGAATGATTCGGCTGACAGAAAGGCAAAGACAATTTTAACCCATTGGGCTATGGAGTCATAGGAGGATTTTAATTGGACATCAAGGTGCAAGCAGGATCCATGGGGCAAGTTTCTTATGTCAAAGGATCTCTTAAAGTGATTTTATGGAATGAAACAGAGAGGAAGTGTAGAACCAAACAAATGAAGAAAATAGTGAAACAACCTTAGTTCAAGTAAGTGCTTTCAAACTATCTTGCTTCGACATGTACTTAAGGGGAAACATAAAAGTATTCTGAGATCAGGGAAGTGCTTTTAAACTAGCCTACTTTGAAGTACTTTCAGCCAGAAAACATTTTAAAAAAACTAGTTCGAACAGCTTAAGATTAGGTAAGTGCTTCTAAACTACCCTGCTTTCATCATATTATAAAGGAAAGCATAGATGACATTCACAAAGAGCGATATAGATCAGGCAAGTGCTTTTAAACCGACCTGCTTTAATACACTCTTCAAGTAAAACACAGAAAATACTAGTTTTAAAGAGCAATCTAGATCAGGCAAGTACTTTTAAACTGACCTGCATTAATATACTCTTCAAAGAGGACGTTCGAATGAAGAAAACATAGAAAAATAAAGCTTTCAGTGAGAGTAAGGTACTATTGAGAGTAAATCCTAGCTCTATGTTTGCTTCTCTTTATCAGAGAAAGTGGATAGAGTGAAAACATTAAACAAAATAACAATTGACAACGAGGAACACATCAACATTGACATAAATCAGGATCCCATAAATCAACAGCTTGTATTGATGTTCAAACCAGTTATAATAAGCAAGCCCGGTGGGTCTCTACAACTTCGAACTTCCCATATCAGCTTATATATATTTAAGTTGCAAACAGGGCATCAGTAGCTTCAGAATAACTATTACATACATTCATATGTCCAGAGACCAACATTTTCTTATCTTCTATAGAAGTATTTATAGAAGAAAAAGGAGGTGGAATTTGATGAAAAGATCTGCTGGGTCAATTAATACAGATTGATGAATTCTTGGCCTTTGAGGGCCTCTGTGACATGTTGAAGTAACTCTGTTTTCTGCTTCCCGAGGCATAATGATAAAAAAGATTTACTTCTGGGCTATTCTTAATCTTTAAAATAGTTTTGCCGATAATTAGAGATAAGATATTTGATTTGTATTGATTGTTCAGCCGTCCTCGGGCAAACATCTCTTGTTTCAGAAAATGACTAAGCCCTCTATGATTACTGCAAGGCTGCAGGTGCCTTTGGGAGCTGGAGAGGGTTCGATTAGCCTCTGCTTCAAGCGGTGGAGGCTTTCTCAGATCGATAGATGTCTTCGTTTCTTCCCAAAACACTTTTAAGTTACTTGAGATCTGTGTTTTAGGTCTGATCTGACTTATCTTGTGTCTTCTGGTCTTTATGATGCTTTTATCCGTAAATTTTGGTTTTGATTTTACTGAATACGTGCCTTAATCCTTCAAACTGTGTTGGGAAGTCTTCAAACACTGATACTCTTTGTTTCTTCAATGTATTGCTGTGTCTTGTTAATGTGCAGGCCGTGCGGGGCTCATATGGCATCAATGCCTCACGAAACAATGATGAAACGTCGAATCCGAACCTTGCGAATGGTCTCCATTGATGAATCAATGGCACGGGAAACGTCTTTCCCGACCTTTGGCCTTTCTTTCGATACTATGGAAAACCAGTAATCCCTGCAAAATACACAAAATATTAAGAAATCCTGCGTTGTTGGGTTCACTGCTTCAGAGGTGTGGGATGAGAGTAGAGCCGTTGGATGGCATCATCCAACGGTGGAGATTAGCCGAGAGGAGGTTTAAAAGCAGCGGAAGGAAGAATTGAACAGAACCGTTGATCACGCGATGATCGACGGTGGAGATCGGTTTTGAAAACCCTTTGGCGAAAGGTGGAGGGCGATGGTATGAAGTGAAATTAGATTTGGGCCATCCGATCTGGACACGTGGATGGTCCAAATTCAATCGAAGGATCGCAATTTGTGGGACAAACAAAAGTATGCGATTGAAACTTTGCGATGCGATTGAGCGATGACCGTTTATCTGAGGATCAGATCAACGGCGGGGAATGAATCAGAGGGATGGGCGATTGGGGGGATAAACAAAGGTATGCGATTGAAACTTTGCGATTTTGTGCAGGCCGTTGATCAACTTTAGATCAACGGTAAATATCTTTTCAACTTTGTACCGGCGGAAACCTTTACACTTTATGAAAAACCCACAATATTTAAATAAAACCAAGGTTTTAGTGGATCGAGGCGGAATATATATATATATATAAGTGGTTGGCGCTCGATTGCAGGGCCGCTAGATGTATGGAATACAATGGGCCCGAGGCTTTATATAACAAGGGCCAATCGCAATTGGAGCTTCGGGCCCAGTCTTTCAATCAACCCATTCGAAATTTGCGATGCGATTAAGCGCTTCGGGACTTCAACACTTGGTCCCGGGGTGTAGGTTGCATGGGATGAAAGCGAAGGGGGCGGGGTTTATATATCAAGGGCCAATCGCAATCAGAGATTTCGGGCCCGGTCTTTCAATCAACCCATTCGGATTTCTCCGATGCGATTGCGCATCGGTCTTTTTGATCTAACCATTTTTATATTATAAAAAGTATTGTATGGGCGCGTTAGACCAAACTTTGGGTAAAAGGGTTTTTGGATTTATGAAAGAAATAACGGACCAGAGATGGATTTTCAAAAAGGTTTAGCGCCCGATTGTGGGCCCAAAGGGTTATATAAGGTAACAACATGATCGGGGGCTGCGACACACAGGGCCAATCGCATCGGAACTTTTGTCAACAAAATGAAAACAGACTTGCGCGCTTTGGATTTTCTCCAATGCGATAAGTGCCGAAAGGCTTAGCGCTTGGTCTTAGCACCATGGGCATACGGTGGGGAAATGGTTGAGACTTGGCCCAAAGGGGCTTAAGCCCTTAATACAAAATGGGTTTTTTCATGATTTTCTCTGGTTTTCAAAGGAATTCAAGGGTTTTGCTATAGTTAAAAAAGGAGTTTTAAACTATGCCAGGTGGATTATATGAAGGGAAAAATGAGGAAAAATGGAAATTAGAGGAAAATGATGGGGAAAAAGAGTAAAAATGAAGGTTAGCTTGTGAGTGAAGGAAGGGGAGGAAAGGGGATTTTGCAGCAGTTCTCTCATGGAATTTTTAGCAGAATTTCTGAGTTTTGAAGGGAAACAGCAGTGAATAATTTTTAGACATGGGCATGAGATCTTCCAGAGGCTTCAAGAGAAAACATTTGGCAATGAAACTGTTTTTTGAAGGCTCCAACAAATGTTTTGGCCACCTTTTGATAAAATTTTTTTTATAGGTGGCCAACAGGTTCAACTGTTTAATTTGAATCAATAGGAGAAATAAGTGATAGGATTAAATAGATTTTATTTTTTCATAAAAAAAAGGGAAATGTGGGTTTGCTAGTCTAAATGCACCCCTTGAAGAAGAAATAAAAATGTTAGCTTAGAAAAAGAATTTGAGTTAAAAAGGGTAGGTAGAAGTAGTTTGTCTGGAAAAATATCAAAATATGCACTTATCCTAAGTTTCAAAAAACATTGCATAAATAAAGCGCAAATGGATATATATGTTTTATATTTTATCCAAAATTTTTGGTTGAAATAAAAAGACACATCTCGACAAAGTTGTTGTCACATTATGGTTTAAATGTTTTCAACTATCAACCGTATGATCATCTCGCTCTTCTGATCGATGGCACACAAATAATTTCGGCCCCCCCCTCTCCATCCTGTCTTTACCGCCCTAGGGGGGGGGGGGTCTAAAAATATGGTATTCCCCATTGGGTCCCATGATACATGGTCTCCCCTCCACGTTTCGCACCCCCCCTGCCTAAAACTTCTAACCACTCCCTACCCCCTCCAAAAATCATTTTCCCCTCACTTCATTACCGCTGTCCCTACTCGATCCCTCCGCCACTAGCCTTCCGCCACATATCTAACCGTTTCCAATAAAATCTTCTCGGGGATTAACCTTTGAACATTTATTTATTCCGGGTAACCGTTTAATCCAACAGACATGCGCCAAACTACAATAAAAACCATGCAACTGCTTTAAAATCTTGAAACAAATCCATTTTCCACCTTTTCTGTCATAAATTCTCTGCTAATTGCTTTGATTTACAGGTTTTCCAGTGTGCCTACAGTTTTACCAACTCATCGACCTGTGATCGAGTGTCAGTGTCTTGTCTCCCTCTCTTAATCAACTAAAAACCTACAAATTTACTCTCGGTAATCCTTTCTTCCTAAATTATGATTAATTATTCAGTAATAACCATGCCTCCAAAGAAGAAGAACCGGGAGGACCGTATGAATCCTTTAGTTCATTTTCCAATCGATTTATATCATATCCCATTAGCTGATAGGGACTACAAAATCAATGAGACACAATGCGAGTTCAAACTGTTCGAACTCTACTGTTGGCTAAAAGATAAATATGTTGATAAAATTGAACTATGGGAGTCCAATCTCCTGCACTATATTTTCCCTCAGACCTTCCATGCCCCCGAACTCATTAGAATACGTCAAGCATGCTACGTCCCAATCAATGAGCTATTAGGATATTCCAACACATAAGAAATAGTTAAGAATAACTTAGTCTAGTGTAGAGTTAGGTAAAGTGTGTTTCTTTACCATGTACATTTGTAACTTATAATCTGACGGTCACAATTTGTAGTGATCTGACGATTATCTCTCACCTCGGTATTAATGACACTTGATCTATGGCTTAACACCCGATTGGTCCATGATCTCTATTTAAAGAGCATGGAGGGTCATTTTTTCGGTAACTGTTTATGAGAGAAACATATGTAACTTTTCTTTTTATATTAATAAATTGCCTGAAGTGGCCGCGTTGGCTCAGGCCGTGGAATGTTTCCCTCTTTGAGGGTTTTAACCACGTGATTATACTGGTGTACTAATTTTTGATCTGTTTGTGAGCGGTGACCTCTGGTTCTTGATCTAAGGAACTTACCCTGTAAATTCCTACATGGTATCAGAGCTATTTTGAGGGTCACGTCCGTTGTTGATCAAAATATGAAGCCGGTTTGACTGCATGTGAATGCCGCTTTTTAGATCTACTATTTTTGAACATTTTTGGGCTTGGAGAACTGCTCAGTTGTGTCCGAAGCATCTGTTACAGTGAGGAACGCCTTTTGTTTCATGTGAAAGGGTTTCCGGCTGCCCAAGTTATGACAGTTTAGATCCGGAGGTATAAAGCATCTGTTTTGCAGTTATATTTGTTAAAAGTTCTGCTTATTTCGGTTCCCTCTTTTTATTTTCGGTTTGTAGGTTTTATTTATTTGCTAGATCTATCCCTGCGTCTTTGTGCAATCTCGGGAAATCAGAAATAGTAAAAAAAGTGATAGTTGCTGGTAAGGCTAACCGAAAATGTAACATTTTGCCATAAGGCTTTGCATTTCATTTTTTTTGCTTAGTTTTTTTGTGCTTTTTGTGTAGGAAAAGGCACACACATCGAAGAGTAAAAAAAAAAAAAAACCCTTCCTACTTTCATACAATAACGTGATCCTTTTATTATCTCACTTGGTGAGGGGTTAGTTTATGAGAATATAAGTCTTCGGTTCAAGTCTCCTTCTTAAGCTTCTTTTGTAAAAATTTTTTGTTCAAAGGGGCAGATTTTTTTTTTTAAAAGCCGCACTTCATCTCGTTCTTGTAACTATTCAGCATCTACAACTCAGATTTTTCAAAAGGCATAACTTCTTCATCCGGAAGTCATTTTTCGAGCCGTTTTTTTTGAAACGGCCTAATTTTTCGAGATCTTTCCATTGGAGCAGTTAGTTTGAGATTTTATCAGCTTCAATTTAAAAAATGGAAAGTGCATGCCCGATTATTCTTAACAACACTAATTATTTCTAATGGCTACCTCACATGGTAGATATACTTAGAAGTAAAGGGCTTTATAGAATAGGCACAAGACAAGAAAATAAACCTTCCGATGATGATAAAGCTGCTAAATGGGAAAATAAATAAGATCAAGCATGAGGGTTGATAGGAATGTCCATTGCTCAAGATCTTCGATTTCATATCCTTGACATTGACACCCCTGATGAAGCCCTGGAAAAGCTAAAAACTGTTTTTGGCATTCAAAATCAAATAAGGGCCCACCATCTTGAAAATAAGTTGCTTACTTTGGACCCCAATAATTTCTCCTCCATTGAAGATTTTTTGTCCAAATTTAAGCATTGCTGATGATTCCACAAATTTGTATAAGTTTGACAACTTCAGGTCATCCTCTCTTCCCTCCATTTTTGTTGCTCATAATGATGATGTGAGCAAACTTTGGCATGAGCGATTTGCTCACTTAAACTATCGCTCTCTTCAAACTCTATGTAAGGAAAATATGGTGACGGGCCTTCCTATGGCATCTTGTCGAGATGGTGTTTGCTCCGGATGTGTACTCAAAAAACATCATCAAGATAATTTTGACAAACGTGCCTCTTGGCACGCTTCAGCCCCTTTGCAGCTCATGCACATTGATTTATGTGGTCCACTTCCTGTTGTTTCTTTCTCTGGTTGCAAATACTTCTTAACTTTCATTGATGATTTTTCCAGACGCACTTGGGTATATTTATTAAAACTCAAGAGTGAAGTTTTTAACATGTTCTTAGCCTTTAAGGCCTTTGTTGAGAAACAATATGGACATCAAATTCTTAAGTTAAGATCAGACAATGGCAGAGAATATGTTAACAACAAATTTATCAACTTCTGCACTGAGCATGAAATTCAATTGCAAAATATTGTTCCATATACTCCACAACAAAATGGTGTAGCTGAAAGGAAGAATCACACCTTAAAAGAAATGGCTAATTGTATGCTTCAATCTAAAGGACTTGGTCTCAATTTTTGGGCAGAAGCCATTAAATGTGCAAATTACATAGTAAATCGCACTCCTACTAAGGTTTTAAAGAATATAACTCCAAAAGAAGCTTGGAGCTCAATCAAACCAGATGTAAGTCACTTTCGTGTTTTTGGAAGTGATGCTTGGGTCCATATTCCAGATGCGAAACATAAAGCCTTAGAACCTAAGAGTGAAAAATGTATTTTTGTTGGATATTCTGAAGATGTCAAAGGATATAGACTTCTTCAACCAAAATCCAAAAATATTATCATTAGAAGAGATGTAAAATTTGATGAAAATATATCGGCTTGCGAGCCTAGTTCGGCAAGTGTGCCACCTTTGGCCTGCGAGCCTGATTTGGCATATGTGCCACCTCTCTCTCTCTCTTCTATTTTTAATAGCATTCCTTCTAGTTCAGATAATGACAGCGAGGATGACAATCCTCCTCCACCTCATGAAATTGTTCCTTATACTCCACCGCTTCCAAGATGGGTCCGCTCTACTCGGGATGCAACAGGTTCTCTTGCAGGTGACCCTGCCGATCGACGACGTACACGTTCTCAGTTCGAAAGAGCTTCTTCCTTATTGGCTCAAGTTCTAGAAAAACTTGATCCAGAAACCTTTGAAGAAGCCTCCGGTCATCCAGATTGGGATGAAGCTATGAATGAAGAGTATCGTTCCTTATTGGAAAACGATACTTGGGATCTTGTTCCTCTTCCAAAAGGAAGAAAACTTGTCAGATGCAGATGGGTTTACAAAACCAAGTTTGGACCAGATGGAAAAGTGGATAGACATAAAGCTCATCTTGTTGCTAAAGTTTTTTCACAAGTTGAAGGCATTGACTATACGGAAACCTTCTCCCATGTTGCCAAAATGAATTCTATCCGCCTTGTTCTTTCCCTTGCTGCCTCCTTTAAATGGGAAGTCCATCAGATGGATGTTAAATCCGCCTTCTTACATGGATATTTGCATGAAGAAATCTACATGGAACAACCCCCTGGCTTTATCCAAAAAGACTCCAGCCTTGTTTGTCGCCTTAGGAAGTCTCTCTATGGTCTCAAACAAGCTCCTTGGGCTTGGTATGCCAAAATGGATAGATTTCTCTTAGATAATGGCTTTTCTAGGTGTCATTCTGACAACACTGTCTACACCAAGAAGGTGGGTAATTCCTTCACCATACTTGCTCTTTATGTTGATGATCTTATCCTTACTGGTAGTGATCCAAACCATATAAACCATGTGAAGTCTAGCCTCAAAAAGAAGTTTGAAATGACAGACTTAGGACACTTGCATTATTTCCTTGGTCTTCAAGTCTTGCAATCCAAGGAAGACATTACCCTCTCTCAGTCCAAGTATGCCTGTGATCTTCTACACCACTTTCACATGGAAGAATGTAAGCCAACCCCTTCTCCCTTTCAGTCTGGAGTCAAGTTTTTAGTCAACTGTACTACCCATGAAGTTGATGCTACCTTATATCGTCAACTTGTTGCTAAAATTCTGTATCTAACCCATACCCGTCCTGACCTTTCCTTTGCCGTTGGTCATGTCGCTTGGTTTATGCACCAACCTCATGAAAGTCACTGGAAAGCAACTAAAAGAATACTTCGATATATTTGAGGTACAGTACAGGTAAAGCTATGTGCTTCGTCAGATTCTGTCTGAATTTGGTCTTCATCAACAACATCCAACTACACTTTGGTGTGATAATCAGAGTGCCATTCAGCTATGTAAAGATCCAATTCAACATCAACATATGAAACAAATTGAACTCCACATACACTTCATCAGAAATCTCATTCAGGATCGTTTTCTTGAAGTGCAGTACTATCCAACCAATGATCAAGTAGCCGATATCTTTACAAAGGCTCTCACAGAAGCGAATTTTACCAAACTTTGATCCATGATTGGAGTTCAAGAAAGTTGTCATTAAGGGGGAGTAGGCTCTAATGCCTCCTTCGTTCTCCTATTGTGTCACTTTTGTAAATCCTTCAATTTTATCCCAATTTGTTCTTAAGGGGGGATGTTAGGATATTTAGACACATAGGAAATAGGCTCCTTTTGTGTCACCTTTGTAAATCCTTCAATCCTATCCCAAGTTGTTCTTAAGGGGGGATGTTAGGATATTTCGACACATAGGAAATAGTTAAGAATAACTTAGTCTAGTGTAGAGTTAGGTAAAGTGTGTTTCTTTACCATGTACATTTGTAACTTATAATCCAAAGGTCACGATTTGTAGTGATCCGATGATTATCTCTCACCTCGATATTAATGACACTTGATCCATGGCTTAACACCCGATTGGTCCATGATCTATATTTAAAGAGCATGGAGGGTCATTTGTCTGGTAACCGTTTATGAGAGAAACATATGTAACTTTTCTTTTTATATTAATAAATTTTCTAAAGTGGCCGCGTTGGCTCAGGTCGTGGACTGTTTCCCTCTTTGAGGGTTTTAACCACGTGATTATACTGGTGTACTGATTTGTGATCTGTTTGTGAGTGGTGACCTTTGGTTCTTGATCTAAGGAACTTACCCTGTAAATTCCTACACGAGCCATTATAGCCCCTACTGGTGAAATCCTCTTCACCATCACTGCCAAATCCATAAACCAGATGATGCAGGTCCCCTCTGTGGAAAACAACACACCATTTTCCTTGGAATCCCTCACATAACTTTACCAAAATCTTGATTTTTCCAAGAGAGCTAGGATTTTTGACATTTTCTTACTAGAAAATACACAATTGCTAAGAAATAATCCTCCATACCCTTCCTCAATTTTCCATGATCAAGCAAAAAAAATTAAAACTATAATTTCATATATTCTTGGTTATTATTTTGATTAGTGGGTAGATTAACCCATTCTAGGATTTCTCTCCATATTTTCCACAGACATCAAACCTTCCATTATCTTTAATTTCAGTCAATTTTTGGCTAATAACATCCATGAACAGTTTCTAAAGTTTCAAAATAAATAAGTGTTCAAATACACTTCAATTTTGGTCTATATGTTTTTGTATTATTAAGCAGACATGTTTAAATTTTCCATGCATAAGATAGAGGAAGAGGGAAACCAACTATTAGTTATATTTTGGACTTCTCTAGTGATGAAGGAGAAATAATAATTCTCCTATAAGCAGTTTATTGAAAAATTTGTTCACCCAGCCACGAGTCTGCTAAACAGTTCGGCAAAACCCAGGATCAGTGAAGACATGAAGAGAATTCTGCATTTGATAGATCAGGAATATATTGAAGACTGGTAATTGTACCAGAATTATACAGAAATTAGTTTGTATGGATGCGAGTTGGCACCATACAAGCTCCCAAAAGGCCTCCCCATGAGAATATTTTCACTCGAGTACATCGAACAAATGTTAAATTATGATGAAATACATTTTGTGTTAGCTAAAAATAAATCACAATTCAAAATCAAAACACAAATTAGATCCTTCATATGTAACAACAAGACAAATTCAACCTAAGTTTCACATGGTCTTATGACCCTCTGGATATTATTTCCAAATTGAGAGTAGAAAATAAAACTACCCCATACATTCATACCGAGAGGCATGAAATAGAGAGATATGTAAATCAGCCATCTTGGGTAGAGAATACATTAGAGGAAGCTGGCGAGAAACTTGTTTCTACATCTACATCACAGACTCTTGTTCCACAAGGGAAAGCATCCAAAACACAAAGGGAAAAAGAGTCACCTTCAGTGACTAAAATTGCAGGAAAAAAATTCAAAATCATGTACAGGAAGAGAACAAAGTCAAATCCAAAGGTATATATAGAGAATAATTATGAGCAAGTGTAATATTCCCAAATTTTGACCTAATATTTGGAATATTAGAGTTCTTAATTTTCTTAATGAATTAAGTTAATAAAAGGGTGGAGGGACCCATAATCCTCAATATGAATAAATATCCACTTTATGTGTGTGAATATGGTTTAATTATGTCTAGATCTACATAATAAGGTGGTTGAGAAAATACTAATGTGAATGGAATTGGAGAACCTGTCTCATTAATGAGATAGATCATGGAGGTTGACAGAAGGATGATTCAGTCAACTAAGATCTTGAAGATGTAAAAGATAATGGGACATTCATGATAAAGTAATGGAGGACGTTGTGCGAACAAGGCACACTTGATGGAAGGTGTACATTGCACCTAGACATGATGGTTGATTTGGTCAAACAAAGCAGTCCAACTTGGAGGATCTTGTCCACATGTGGTAGCGCAGTCTATATGAGGGCCAAGGCTTGGGAAGGCTCAAACATTATATAAAGGAGATGAAGGCAAGAAGGGGGGTGTGCTGATTCTTGATGTAAAGATATTTTCAGATCTGGAATTGTCATGTGAAATTCCACTACTTTCTTGGGATGTTTAGCAGAGATTGCAGGTGCTGTTTAGCACAGGGTGTTCTCGAGCAGGAATCCCACCTCTTTCTTAGAGTAGCTCTAGAAAGAGTATTGTACTTCATTCTACATCAGGCTTAAGTGCCACATCCCTTTCTCTACTTTCTGCAGAACATTCATATTCAGAAATTGCAGATTTCTAAAGATCAGTTTGGAAGGTAGATGTTGTCTTCAGTACTTCAGCTGGAGAAATAGTGAGGGTTTATTCCCATCACATTGGGCTTATAGATCAGCATTCCCAGAGCTTCATTTCAGATCTGGCATCAGGCCAAAAGTTATTGACCTCCCAGCAGCAGTACTTCGTTCAAGAATTACGCTATCTATCTTGCAGATCAAAAGGGAGGAAGGAAGTTGCTAGTACTTCAACTAGAAATCCTGTGAGGGATCATACCCTCACATTGCCATCAGTATCACCTTCATCCTGGAGTTTATTGCAACATTTTTCAGCAGGCAGAAGGCCTCTCTTTCCCCCACAACGCAATTTCTAGTGGCAGCTGTGTTGCAGCAGCTGAAATCATCAGTGGTGGATTGAGAAGCTAGATCTAGAGCTTCTAGCTCATAGATCTGAAGAAGGGATCAACCCTTTAAGAATAGATATGATCTGATAACATATTTCAACCATCTATTTGTCAGATCTAGCTTCAGATCTGTATTTCCCAGCAGATCAAGGATCAAATCCTAGGGAGGTGATTTTCAAAAGTTGTAGATCTGGAAAATCCTTTATGGGTTATCTTGGGAATCCATCACATTGGCCAGATCTTGAATATTGGCATCATCTGAGCTCCAGATTTGAGTAGATCTACATTTTCCTTTCAACCTGCAACTATATGTTCATATTCTACTGAAGGGACAACGAAGTATTTGCTTTAGTGCCTCTCTAGTTACGTTGTACCTGTTGTAGCTTGTTTGTAGGGTGATTCTAGACCATCTCTTTGGCTAGATATCCTCATATTTTGTACATGGTGTAACTGAATCTTCTCCAATATAATAAAATGGCTCAGCTTCTCTGTAAATTCTGATGTTGTCTTAAAGATTTTTTGTTTACTTAGTTGCAGTCCTTATATTGTGTTTAAGTATTGATGCGTTCTCTATTTTGGGATATTATAGTGGTATCAGAGCATGATCTTTGGCTTAGCTTGTGGACACTTCATCTTTTGCATCAAAAGAAGAAGCAGATAGATGAGATCTATCATGTAGGATGATAAATCTGCCACACCTTTCTTTAGATCCATGCATGATCTCTCCAATGAGGTCAATCAAATGAATAAGGATGGACAGAAAGAAGATCCAAGAAGAAGATTTGGTGAGGAAGGTCCAAGCACTTCCCATGAGCAAAGAAAAAGAAGACTGGAGAATCATAGATCTCCTCATAGATCTACTATACCCACTTTTTCTGAAGAAGGTGAGAGGTATAGAAATGAAGAAGGAAATGAACCTGAACTCATGAGACTCTCAGTCTATATCTTGAAGAGTACAAATCACACTCTAGAGCATTCAAGGAGAAGCTAACTCTCCAAAATTCTTCAAAATCAAAGAAGAAAGAGGATCCTATAGCATCAATAGAAGAAAGAGGCATAATAGATTATATTTGCCTACATTTGATGGATCTTCCTCAAGCACTATTAAGGCTTGGAGGAGGGAGTTATATGCATTTTTCAGGCTACATCATGTAGCTGAGGAAGAGGCTGTTCAAGTTGCAGAACTTCTTCTTTTAGATGAAGCCAATAATTGGTGGTTTGGTCACATGGAGCATGAAAAGGTGACTGAATATTTATATTTCTTTCACAGGTTGAGGAAGAAGTTTGATCTAAAGAAGATAGACATGAGCCACAAATAGACATTTCTTAAGGAAACAAAAGAGAATGTCATTCTTGTCACTCTGGACAAGAGGTCACTACTTTCATCACCAGCTGCAAAAGTACTTACATCTGGAGAAGAGATACTTGCATCTTTGCAAGATAATCTTGAGCTCTTGACACATAGAGTCCCATGCATGATTCAGGAGATGCATGAGGAAGAGGAGGAATATTCCAGCGCTGGTATACTTGTAGATTCCAGATCTTATTGAGACATATAGGGACATGCCATCAGGGCCAATGCATGACCAAGGGTTATATCCAAATGCTGATTTGAAGCAAAAAATTATCACAGTGCAGAGGACCCTTGATCTAATCAAGGAGGAGATGGAAAAATATCCTAGGTTGCCATGGAGGAACTACATTCAACCTCTTGAGTTGAAGTGTAGAGTTTTAGAAGAAGGGATAAGCATGATCCTGTGTAAAAGGACTGGTTATGAGATCAATATTGTTCCTTGCTTTGAGATAGTAGATGTATTACCTTGCAGATCTACAGCGCTGTCACTTAGTTGTAGTGATAATGATGAGGCCCCATTATTCTTGGAGCATTTTGAAGGTAGCTTCACTCATGAAGCAATGAAGGACAAGATGATGAATGGTAGACATCTAGATATGAGAAACATTTTCTCCTTTCTTGATGACACTTTATCAATGAGCATTTCACAGCTCAAAGAGAAACTTATACCAACAGAAGATCCAGAACCTCATTGGTTTTGGAAGGCCATGGATGAGAAGAAGGTCTCATTAAGAGATCTCATTGGAGGTGCACTTCAACATTTCATGAAGTGAAAAGTTCTTCATTAGTTTGGGGAAGATGGTATTCTACAAAGGGAGGATACCATGATTATGCAACACATCACTCATCTTCCATATTGGGGTGAATGGGTGAGGATGATAAGCATGGGGTTGCATGACCACTTGCAGATTTATGACATGGGCTAGCAAGCTTGGTTACGTTGGTTGCCCTTTGTTAAGTCCCTATATTAATAGTGTAGTCCCTTATTATGTTAGTGTATCCCCCCTTATTGTTATTGTTGTACCCCTGTAACCCCCATATTGTTATTATTGTGCCCTTACATTATTATTGTTAGGTCGTCTAGGATTACATTGTGGCCCCACTAGGAATATATTGTGGCCCCATGGACTCCTATATATAGAAGGAGGTTTTGGTCATCTATATCATCCAAGAATTGTTCATTCATGTAATGTATTGGAGGTTGCCCCCTCGAAGTGGCTTCTTTCTAAGGCCTTGATATCTCTTTTCTTCTATTTTTGGAGTTGGTTTCCCAACATTTGGTATCAGAGCTTTGGATTCTAGGGTTTCGCTGCTCCAAACAGTTCATCATGGCATTTTTGCTATAAAGTTTTTTCTACGAAGGTTCAGAAGCTGAAAGTTTTAGAGCACAAAGCCGAAATCCCGAGGAACATCGTCGCAAAATTTCAGAGCTTGGTTCGCAATATTTTCGGAGATATGATCTGTGGAATTTAGGTAATTTTGTAGGCTCCTGAATTTAACCTAAACATGTTATCATGGAATTTTCGTTATAAATTGTTTTCTACGAAGGTTTAGAAGAGGAAATTTTTAGAGTACCAAGATGAAATCCTGAGGAACATCTTCGCAAAATTTCAGATCTTGGTTCGCAACATTTTCGGATATATGATCTATGTAATTTAGGTCTTTTTCAGGCTTCTGAATTTCATCTCAAAGAGGTGACCGTGGAAAAATATTCATAGCTTTCTCTCTGAGCATCAGATTGGAATGCTGTAAAATGTGGCCGCAAGTGCATGGACTTTAGTTTGCTGTCTAGCAATTTCAGAGCCAAAGGAGGAAACAATGACACATGGCAAGTCGTACAAGTTCGCTCTACTGAACCAGTCCATAATTGGGTCATTTTGGGCTGAATTTCAGATAATGAGGATCTGCAATTATAGAGATAATTCAATTTCAATATCGAGCTCCTCAAAAGCAAGTAAAAGGTGTGTATTTTTAATTTTTTTTTTTTTTTTAAATTTTTTTTCCGAATTGCATAACGTTTGTTTGAAAAAGCAGTTTGAAGTGATTCCAAGGGCATATTTTAGAATTTTTATCAGTATTGGGTTCTATAATGCCTCCAAAAAATAATTCCATACCCATTAAGCCCTCAAAAAGCTATACTATGACGCATGAAGAGGAAGAATCGCAATATGAGATATCAAAATTACGGTACCAAGTGCGACAAATTTCGATCTTATGAAGAGTAACCGAAGATTACATAGATGGTTTAAAAGAAAAATTGGAGGCTAAGTTGGATGGTTTGAAGGATCAAATAATAGCTAATATGGATGATAAATTAGTGGAAGATCACATCGAGCATCAGCAACAAGTTCTCCAACTCTCAAAGGATAACCTAACTTTGGTGCAGAATATAATGAAACAACACCAAGATCAACATCACATCGAAAGAAGTTCTGAAGAAGTCACAGAAAAAAGAGCTCGACAAGTACGATCAATTTCAGAGTATCTCAACAAGTGGAAGAACTTTCATGTAGAATATTCCACATGGGAGGATGAGAATTTTATATAGAAGCATCAAGAAATAATCAAGCGTTGAGGACAACACTTATTTGAAGGAGAGGGGCATGTTAAGTCCCTATATTAATAGTGTAGTCCTTTATTATGTTAGTGTATCCCCCCTTATTTTTATTGTTGTACCCCTGTAACCCCCATATTGTTATTATTGTGCCCTTACATTATTATTGTTAGGTCGGCTAGGATTACATTGTGGCCCCACTAGGATTATATTGTGGCCCCATGGACTCCTATATATAGAAGGAGGTTTTGGTCATCTGTATCATCCAAGAATTTTTCATTCATGTAATGTATTGGAGGTTTCCCCCTTGAAGTGGCTTATTTCTAAGGCGTTGATATCTTTTTTCTTCTATTTTTGGAGCTGTTTTCACAACACCCTTGGGAGGTTCTTGTCACTGCCCAAAGGCTCCTATTTCTTTGATCCATGCCTTGAGGAACACTCATGAAATGACGAAGGAGGCATGGCTGCACTGGATACTTTTGGGTGAGTATGGATACCACCCAATAGCTCATATATTTCTGATTCATGCCTTGTGTATCAATGATAAATTGCAGCAAGAGAAGGCATGTTCATTTTGGTTTCCCTTGAGAGATTTTTGCCACCACATGGCATCTCCTATGTCTATGTGTTTTGTATTGGGTAAAGTTTGGCATGATGCTCTCATGATGTGTATTAATGGAGTTCATTTGTATTGGGCTGATGTGACATTCCATATGTTTTTGCTTCATGATGCACATGAGGAGGAGAGGAAGCAACAAGATCTCTTGTTGCTTTGCATGCTTTTGGGGGAGTTTGGCTTGTCCATTTTACATGAAGGTTATGGAGGATGGCAGCAAAGGACCTTACTCTGGTGGTTATTTTTAGGAGAATATGGTTTGACATCTTTTTCTACCCATATAGCTCATTTCCTTCTTCTTTTGCATAGCTATGGAATGATGTTTGGATCCAACAACGCCAACAGGGCTAAGGATGGGAGCACGACAATGCTCAATCAAATTCATAAAGCATGGGATGAAGAGGTGTATTGTGTGATGGAGCTTTTTCTTTATGGAAAGATATACTTTATTTTATGTATCTCATGTATTGATGATGATGTTGGACATTATATGGTTGTTACTTGGTACTTCATGATGGGAGGAGGACATCTAACCAAACAGTTAGAAGTCATTCTATATGCTTTTGAAAAAAAACCATGGAACCAAACATATATGACACATTGCAGCAAAGGGAGGAAGCCTTCCTTATGTGGATGCCATTTGGAGGGGAATAGATGGCCTTACATCTATTTTTTTAGTTGCTTGAGGGTAAACAACATTTTGTCGAGGATGACTATAATATTCCCAAATTTTCACCTGATATTTGGAATATTAGAGTTCTTAATTTTCTTAATCAATTAAGTTAATAAAAGGGTGGAGGGAACCATAATCCTCAATATTAATAAATATCCACTTTATGTGTGTGAATGTGGAATAATTATGTCTAGATCTACATAATAAGGTGGTTGAGCAACTACTAATGTGAATGGAATTGGAGAACCTGTCTCATTAATGAGATAGATCATGGAGGTTGACACAGTCAACTAAGATCTTGAAGGGATCAAACATAAGGATGATTCAGTCAACTAAGATCTTGAAGATGTCAAAGATCATCGGACATTCATGATAAAGTGATGGAGGACGTTGTGCAAACAAGGCACACTTGATGGAAGGTGTACATTGCACCTAGACATGATGGTTGATTTGGTCAAACAACGCAGTCCAACTTGGAGGATCTTGTCCACATGTGACAACACAGTCTAGATGAGTGCCAAGGCTTGGGAAGGCTCAAACATTATATAAAGGAGATGAAGGCAAGAAGGGAGGTATACTGGTTATTATTGATGTACAGATATTTTCAAATATGGAATTGTCATGTGACATTCCACTGCTTTCTTGGGTTGTTTAACAGAGATTACAGGTGTTGTTTAGCATAGGGTGTTCCTGAGTGGGAATCCCACCTCTTTCTTAGAGTAGCTCTAGAGAGAGTATTGTACTTCATTCTACATGTTATCACCCTAAATTTTTTTTTTCTAAACTTTGAAAGTTTACCTTGTTTTAGTCATAATGTCAAATAGGTCTTGAGTCATTTCATTCTTGATAAAGGTAGGTGATAGGTTTAGAAGTCTCAAAAAAGTTAGTTTTCATTTCCAAATAAGGTCTTTAAGTCTCATCCCATGGTTGAAAAGTCTCATCATTCATCTAGAAATCATGTTTTAAACTTTTGGAAAAATTATCTGCAATTAGCCACAAAACCGTAGTTTCGTAGCGCGGTCAGTTCAAAAAAACCAGTTGTGCGCTACGAAAGCGCTGTTATTTTCGTAGCGCATTTCACCAAAATTGCACTAGGTGCGCTACAAAAGCGTAGATTCTTAGAAATATCATGTCAAAACATAAAAACTGTCAGAATCTGTTAGGTAATCATACAATGACATCATAGTGAGTCAGTTAGGGGTCATTTCCAAAATTTTTAACCATTCATACCCATCATTACTACCGTAGAGGTGTCATTTGTGAAAAGAAGTTTCAAGTTTGAAAAGGCTGATATGTGTTACTAGTTCCAGTTTTCATAACAAGAAGTGAAACATATCTATTTCGAGTTTAAGCTTATGGTCATCTTACACCAAAGCTATTCTCGTCTACTATCAAGCGAGGTTGATCCTTCTATCAAGCGAGGCTGATCCTTCTATCAAGCAAGGCTGATCATTAAATTCTGAAGGAAGCAAACATAAATTTCTGAAGACAAGAATGACAGAGGAGAAAAAGAATCATAGGTTAGGACATTGTTTAAGGTCTGAACCTGAAAGCACAAGAGTTCTAGCTGAAGACCTATCTTGTAAATGTTCTATAAAGAGCATAAGGTCGAAATCCAAGGGGTTGGGCATTTTTATTAGCAAAGACTGTGTGTTATTGTATGCCACTGTTTCTTCTTAACTTAATAGAAATATCTGTGTTGAAAACTCAAGATTCATAAGGAGTTTATGTTCATCATTGTTCTAATGGATTTCTTCAATATCTCTATTTGCAGTTGTATTTGTATGTGATACTTAGAATTCATTTAACAATGCTGTAACTTCCTTCATATGCAAATGGACTGTGTGTTTCACTGTGTTACTATTTTATTCATTGACTTAGACTCCAAATGCCTTGACGTCCATGCTTAATAGATTGTGATGTTTTTTTGAAGATTATCTTGACTCCATGGCCCAATGAATGTTTGCTAATCTGTGATACAACCAATTATATTATTTTATATTTTTACCTTAGAGTTAGCCATCTATCCATTAATAAAAAATCATAAACCTTTGAGAGAGCCCTCTCAGGTTGAGGAGGCTAAGCCTCAGCCAAAAGATTGGTCTGAAACAGTTACACAAATTCCACTTGATGAGTAGCCTATCAGTTCAGATTTTGTGATAACACTACATCAGGATTAAGTGCCACATACCTTTCTCTACTTTTTGTAGAACATTCATATTTAGAAATTGCAGATTTCTGAAGATCAGTTTGGAAGGTAGAAGTTGTCTTCAGTACTTCAGCTGGAGAAATGGTGAGGGTTTATTCCCATCACCTTGGGATCATAGATAAACATTCCTAGAGCTTCATTGCAGATCTGGAATCCGGCCAAAAGTTATTGACCTCCCGGCAGCAATACTTCCTTCAGGAATTATGCTGTCTATCTTGCACATCAAAAGGGAGGAAGGAAGTTGCTAGTACTTCAGCTAGCAATCCTGTGAGGGATCATCCCCTCAAATTTCCATCAGTATCACCATCAGCCTGGAGTTTATTGCAACATTTTTCAGCAGGCAGAAGGCCTCTCTTTCCCCCACAGCGCAGTTTCTAGTGGCAGCTATGTTGCAGCAGCTGAAATCATCATTAAAGGATTGAGAAGCTAGATCTAGAGCTTCTAGCTCATATATCTGAAGAAGGGATCAACCATTCAAGAATAGATCTGATTTGATAACATATTTCAGCCATCTATTTGTCATATCTAGCTTCAGATCTATATTTCCCAGCAGATCAAGGATCAAATCCAAGGGAGGTGATTTTCCAAAGTTGTAGATCTGGAAAATATTTTCTGGGTTATCTTGGGAATCCATCACATTGTCCAGATCTTGAATCTTGGCATCATCTGAGCTCCAGATTTGAGTAGATCTGCATTTTCCTTTTCAACCTAAAACTATATGTTCATATTCTGCTAAAGGGACAGTGCAATATTTTCTTCAGTGCCTCTCCAGTTATGCTGTACCTGTTGTAGCTTGTTTGTAGGGTGATTCTAGACCATCTTTTTGGCTAGATCTCCTCATATTTTGTACATGGTGTAACTAAATCTTCTCCAATATAATAAAATGGCTTAGCTTCTCTGTAAATTTTGATGTTGTCTTAAATATTTCTTGTTTACTTAGTTGCAGTCCTTATATTGTGTTTAAGTATTGCTGCATTCTCCCTTTTGGGATATTATAGCAAGAGGTGGCTAATGTAATAAAGGAAACACCATCTTCCTCTCAGGAAGGTGGTCAATTTGTTGCATCTCCCACAACATCTTCAGTATCCCAGGGACAACAAGAAACTGTTCAAACTACCAAAGTTGTCAAAGGAGAGAAAGAGAAGACACTGTTTGACATATTCAGAGAAATAAAGCTTACGAATGAGATTCTTAAGAACAATACTTATGCTCAATTTTGGAAGCAGACTTCTAGCTCCCAAAGTAGGCTGTTGTTATTTTTTGACTAAGAGAAGGGAAAGATACAGATGGCCTTCCTTTAGGCCCAAATTCCACAACCTAAATCAGCATCAGATTAGAAGAAAACAAAATTCAAGTTTGATACAAAGGATAATCACCCATTGACGAAATGGAGATGCATAAACAGACAGGTGAAATGATTTTCTCCACTTTAACCAACACTACTATGATTGCTTCTAAACTGTAGGTTTCATTGTATAATACTTAGTCACTGTTAAAGATGGAGAAGATTTATTCTCTTGCAAAGGACACCAGGATTAAATCCTTAGAGGATTTAGTAGTTAAGATTGGTTATGATCTGGCAAACATGAAAACTACGGAGGAATTGATTGAGAAGAAGAATGGTGACATTGCAACATTGAGGAAGCAGTTGAATTTTCTAGCTACCAAAGATCCCCTCATGAAGGACATTGAAGAAATAGAGACTCAGAAAGATGACATGATGAAGATGATCATGGAAGAGAATGCTCAGATAAGAAAAATGGAAACTAAGCTTGAGAAAATGATAAAGGAAAAGGAGCATAATGCTAAACTAGCCATGATTCCTTTGGATGTTGTACCTCTTACAACCATTCCCACAATAATAGCTACAAGCTCCACTGCACTCACTACACAGTCTGCTGATGGTGCTGAACAACTGACCAAAGTTATAGAAAATCTATCAATTCAGACAAAAGAAATAAAAAATTTTCAGGAGCAAGTCAAAGAATAACAAGACTAGAAGAACAAGAGTGAATATTCACACACATTTGAATCTCAGAGGGCTCAGAAGTTGATTGAGAGTTTGTAGAAATTTGAAAGGAAATCAACAATTAGATAGACCTTGGCCCAAGCCAGGGAAATCATTTGGACAAATATCATGAATTCAATGGCTGAAATTTGGCCCTGTATTCAGATTATCTTTGAGCATAAATATTTGATCAAAAGAGAAACATAGGCCATTACAGAGATTAAAGAACAGTTGGGAGAAGTGCTAAGAACAAAAACAAATATCATTAAATTCCTAAATTATAAGAACAATTATGAATTAGATGATTTAGGAATTTATGATAGAACATAAACAATTTTGGAGGTAAAGAAGATTCTCACCAATAAGAATCTGGTAGTTCAGTTAGAGGAGAAATGTCATAGTTTGGAGATAGTAGTAAATAGATTTTTCACTAGGATTGAACCTCTAACTCAGAAGGGGCTACCTATTTTATTTGTAATTAATGAAAAATTTATTACTCATGAATATTACATTAGAAAATTGAAGGAGGTAGCTAGAGACAATTCAAAATTTTCAAATATTAAAGGAAACATGACAGGACGAGCTTTCTTGGAAGCCGCGGGTAATGATTTCTCCATCCATCATGAATTAAATCATATTTTTGTGGTAAGGCCACATTTTCCAAATATACTGAGGCTGATGAAATTTACCAGAATGCAATAAAGTTAACCATTCTAGATGAAGATAGACAGGAAAGACTTTGTGAATTACAATATTGAGTAGTAATTTGGATGCAGTAAGAAGATAAGAGAACACATCAGCTAGCGCAGAACAAAAACATGCCTATTCATTAATTGAATCCTCCAAAGCAGAGCCACCTCTCCATGTAGTTTTCCACCTTTTCTTATTACTTTGCAGAGATCGATTTTATTGTTTATAATAGTGCTAATTATACATTGTCGGTTGAGACAATGAATTTGTAAATGATTTTGTAACTTATTGTATAAATACTTCACATTTTGAAGTATTACAGGTTGATTGTTGAGTACAATTTTCTCTAATTTATTGTAATTTTCTTGTTGCTGGATGCATAAATAATACAAGGAAATTCTTCATAGGATTCTTGTGGAGTACAAATTGGTGATGTTTTTCTTCTGTTAACGTGTTCATTCATTGTTTCCTTTCACTCTCATTTCTTAAAATCTTAATTACATAACATAAAATGTGATGAATAGGATTTTTTATAAAGAGCACCCTATTCTAGCTGTTTGTAATTTATATGTTTTCTACAGAAGTCAAATTAAGGAATTATTCATTGCTCAGTTTCTACTGAACCTTACATTTCTTCTGTTTCACAATTCATTTAAAATTATGAAAGATCCAACTAGTGCAACCTAGCTTGCCCTGTGAAACTCCAAATTTTGATGTAGATCCAGTTAATTTTAGACTCCATAGCCCAATGGTATTATAACAATTTAATCAACCAAACAATCCAATCAAATCATAAACAAGCAAACAATTTGCATACTAATAACTAGCCTAAAATTCACATAAAACATAGCTAAATTTTATAGAGAGATCCCTCTCTGAAGCTGACAGGGCTAGTTCCCAACTTCCAAAGTGGTTTTGATGTTGTCCTCTATGTTTACTCTCATAATCTCATAAATTACATAATGATAACATAGTGGAAACCAGAACAGGAATAATTGAAAATATTGTAATTTTCTTCGATTTTATTACCCTGGTTAAGAAAAGTGTATGATAGGAATATTTGGAGAGATTGTTTCCTTTTCATTTTTGTAAATAATAACTGTGTGTGTGTGCCTTAGATTTTAAGATCTTACACTAGATCTCATCCTGACCCAAAACCTGCAGCTATTGTTGATGATCCTGAAAAAATTGCTGAGAAGAAAAAGTATAGCTGAGAGCCAAGGAAGTAGCAGTCCCCCCCAATGGGCAGATTCTCTTCCGAAGTATTTTGTTACCATACAAGATATTGAATTTGATTTTTTTTTTGAACCTAGTTTGTTTAGAAAAAATTCAACCAACTGGGTAGATCAAAATGTGGTAGATCAATCTACCTTAAGACGTCATTCTATTGAAGTACAATCTTCCCAACCTGATATTGACCTTCAAATCCTTCAAGATTGTGATAAATTGCAAGGTTTAGTTTTGGGCCTTGTCTTTTCTGTTCATGAGGCATACATCCAACAATCTGTTGAAATCTCTGCCTTAACTTCTTTTACAGTTTCATCTACTTCATCACAATATGTTCTTCCAAGATCATCCAATCCCACTCATTCTGTAGTTTCCACTACTACCTCTGTAATTTCTCATCAAGCACCTCAAACTCCATCTTCTACCCAATATTCACCTACAATCCAAACTACATCTTCACCAAAACCTCAAACTTCAATTCAACCTCCACCTTTGATCCAACCCCAAAATTTCATCCAACAACCACCTTTAATCAATCCACATATTGTCCATCCTCATATACCCATAATGGCAGTCGAATATGCTCCACTTTTTCTTCAAGTTCCTTTGGAAAACATGCCATTAGGAATATCAAACTAGGATTCCTCAGTTTGATGGAGCTGGAACTATCACTGCTCAAAATCATGTAGATAGGATGAATGATAGTTTTGACCTTTAGGAAGTAGATGAAGAAAATGTCAAAATGAGGTTTTTGCACTAAGTCTTACTGGAGAAGTTAGGAAATGGTTTAAAGACTTGCCACCTACTAGCATCAATGATCTCCCTGCATTCCATCATTCATTCCTTAATATATGGGAAGTAAAAAAGAACACTCTTTAGATTCTATCAGAATATGAAAGCATTAGGAGGGCACAAGGGGAAAGTGTCCATGATTATTGCACTAGATTCAATAGTGTTTACAATGCAATTCCTGTAAACATTAAACAACCACAAGGCCTAGCCTTAATAAAATTCCCTGATGGCTTTGAGGCAGACATGTGTTATCAAATGAGAGAGAGAAAATCTTCAACATTATAAGAAATGCAAAGAGATGCAGTGAGTGTAGAAGCCAATTTGTTAGAAAAAATAGCTAGGATAAGAACTGAAAGGAGAGTGACCATGAAAGAAGAACCCTCAACATCTTCTACTGATGTAAAAATAGTCTCATTAGTTATAACAATATAAATAATGATGGAAAGGATTAATATAACATATAGAGATGCTCCAAGAGAAAACCAACTCGCACCTCAAAACCGTAATCAAAATTTTAGAAGAAATCCTCCTGAAATCAAACAGAGGGAACACAGGGGACCAGATCAACAAATTAGACCTCCATTTCAGAAGAATTATGCCGATGATGATGGGGAAATTGTAGAAGAGGTAGAAGACAACCAAATAAATTTTATGGGTATTAATGATGATGAAATTTTTTTTCTTACTTAAGAAGGACAAGAGTTTTTTTAGCTTTCCCAAACTGAGCTTGATTCAGAGGAATCAGATGATTACAAACAAGGATTTGAGAATGCTATTCTGGAAGTCCATAGGAAATATAAACTTAGGAGTAAGAAGACTTTAGATACCCCCAAAAAAATAATTATGATATTCTTGCTAAGAAAACCTTTGATACGGCTATTAGGAAAATCACATACAATTATTCCAAGAAAACTACTGAAAATTCAGGCAAAAAGAAAGTAGAAACTCTTGCCAAAAATATAGTTGATAGTGCTTCTAAAAATACTCAAACTTATATCCCAACCATTAGTCAGCAAAAAGAACCTATCTCAAAAGAAGTTTCTAAAAAATCTGATTTTATGAACCTGAGTAAGATTCAAACATCATTCAACATTGAGAATGAATTAGAAAAACTCAAAATTCCCATTCCTCTAACATATTTAATGAACAAAAATGTATACAGATATTAGGTAATGAAATCTCTAAATATAGGAGAAAACCATATACTGTTAATTTGAATGATGACCAACCTGAACTCTTATTTAGACCAGAAGTTGATGGAAAATCTTAGGAGGGAGGTGTTCCTCCATTCTATGTTAGCCTAAATGTTCATGATAATATTCTCCATAACGCCATGTTAGATTCAGGTGCTTCACACAATTTAATGCCTAAAGTTGTTATGGAAAAAATAGGATTTGACATTAATAGACCATATAAATATTTATATTCTTTTGATTCCAACAAAGTAAGATGCCTAGGTCCTATCAAATATGTGTTGTGTTACTTTAGCTCAAATCCCAGCCAAAAGTTTGGTAATGGATATAGTGGTTGCAGATATACCCCCTAAGTATGGCACGTTGTTGTCACACTCATGGGGATAAAATTTACAAGGGACCCTACAAATGGATATGACTTTTTCTACCATACCAGTGTTTCGTCAACAAAGAAGATTATATAGGGAAAATTTTATGAAACTCATGGTGAGTAGTCAGGATAAACCACATAACTGTCCACTTTATTCTGTCCATTCAGATTTAGATTATTTCATTCTTTATAATGATGGAGATATCAACACTTAGTTTACCAATGCAGAAATTGATATTTGTGAAACAGGTGAAAACCAAACACAAATAATGGAACAAATCACTCAACTTGAACCTCTTTGGAACATGGATTTTGATGGATCTTGTAGAAAAGAGGGTTCTGCAGTAGGACTGTGGGTTTCAAAGACAAGAAACAATCATGTTGAAGGCCATTCGTACCAGCTCAATTTTCAATGTACTAATAATATAGTTGACTATGAAGCACTTATACTAGGATTGAAATTGTTGAAAAAATTGGGTGCTAAAAGAATTTCCATTCATGGGGATTCTGAGCTAATCATAAAAAAAATTAAAGGAGAGTACTCTGCAAAACACCCTAGATTAAGAGCATACAGAAACATTGTGCTGGATTTTCTAGAGAGCTTTGTGGAATATGACCTTTCTGCAATTCCTAGAAATCAAAATATCATTTCAAACAGTTTGGCTTTTTCGGTCAGCACCTGTAAAACGCCTCACCCTAATCGAAAATATACAGTGGAAGTGAAACATCGACCAAATTGTACCAGACAATATGAGGTATTGGCAAGTGTTTGTCAATGATAAACAAATTGAAAACTTTCTACAATCTAAAGATGAATTTGAAGAAGATAGTGTAGATTTAGAGTATGACTTAGAAGATCAAATAGTTGTACATTCTAATGTAGAAACGTAGTTAGATAACACAATTACAAATATACATGTAGATAAAGTTGTAAATAAATTAGAATTGCTTGAAATAGATCTGGAGAAAGAAGAGTTTGAAATACTTCGGTTAAAGGATAATGTTTTACCTAGAGGTTTGCTTCCATTAGAAGAATTGTTTGATTTCAATGATGTAGCTAAGAAGCCTAAGGTTGAGCCCACATGGGAAAATGTAGAAGAATGCAACATAGGTGGTGAAAAATAACCTAAAATGATAAAACTATCGAAGTCACTGCCAACTGCTGAAAAACAAAAATACATTGCTCTATTCAAAGAATTCACTGATATATTTTCCTAGAGCTATGAAGACCTCAAAGCTTATGATACTAGTATTATACAACCTAAAATTCCAATTAAAGAGGATCATAAGCCTTTTAAGCAAAAACTTTGAAGAATAAATCCAGTACTGATGCCTCTAATTGAGAAAGAAATTAAGAAGATGTATGACGCTAAAATCATAGTTCCTCTTAGGTACTCTGAATGGGTTTCCAATATAGTATGAACAAGGAAAAAGACAAGAGAAATCAGATTATGCATAGATTTTAGGAACCTTATTAAGGTCTCCCTAAAAGACAACTACCCTTTTCCAAAAATGGATCACAACTTATAGAAGGTAGTTGGATCTAGTAGGATTTCTTTATTAGATGGTTTCTCAGGCTACAACCATGTTTTCATTCACCCTAATGATCAGGATAAAACAACTTTTACTACTCCATGGGGTACCTTCATGTATGTGAAGATGCCATTTGGGTTAATGAATGCTGGAGCCACATTTCAAAGGGTAATGGATATTGCCTTTGCTGATGAAATTGGCAGATTTATTGTGATCTATCTAGATGACATCGTTGTTTATTCCAAAACTGATGAAGAACATTTGTTACATCTGAGAAGAGTGTTTGAGAAATGCAAAAGGTTTGGAATTTATATAAATCCTAAGAAAACACTTTTTTTCCTTGAAGGTATATCATATCATATCTAAAGAAGGTATTAGGATCGATCCCAGTAGAATTGAAACTATTTTGAAAATCAATCATCTTAGAAACATTAAGGAACTTCAATCACTTATTGGTAAGATAAATTTCCTAACAAGATTCATTCCCAACCTTGCAGAACTTCTCAGAAATATAATAAACATGTTGAAAATAGATTCATAAATAATATGGAACATTGAAGCTAGGAAATCATTTGATAAAGTTAAATAAGCATTGACAAAAGCACCAGTCCTGATCAATCTAGATTTTACTAAATATTTTATAATATTTTCATTTGCATTTGAACATATTGTTGCAGCCGTTCTTTTACAGAAAAACAACGAGGGATATGAACAACCCATTGAATTATTTAGCAAGGCTTTAAGGGATACTGCATTGAAATATAACATAATGGAAAACAAGTCTTTTCCTTAATAAAAGCAATCAAATATCTTAGAGTATATATTCTCCACTATCATACAATTTCTTATGTACCAAATTCTATGGTTAAGGATATTTTAACTCAAAATGGACTAGATGGTAAAAGAGGCAAATGGATTGCCATCATTCTTGAGTATGACATAGAAATCAAACCCACTAAGCTTATGAAAGGATAGGGACTAGCCAAATTGATGGCTGAGTCTAATTTTCATGCATTGGATATCAAATTTGTAGCTGCATTAGATGATCAAGAGGAGTAGGCGACTCCACAAATTGATGAGGCTTTTATGACCTCACCCTGGTATGCATACCTCATTTTTGTTTTATTCAATTTAAATGCTCCTCCTAGTTTAACTAAGACAAAGAATATATTTCTAAAGTTAAAATAAGTAAAATTTTGCATCGTAGATAATGTTTTATAGTGGAAAGATGTTGGTGGTATTTTACTAAAGTCTTTATTGAAGTATGATGTAGAAAGAACCATGCAGGAATTCCATGAAGGTGATTGCGGTGGAAATTTGTACTGTAAAATCACTGCTAACATATCCTTAGAGCTGGTTTTTACTGGCCTACCCTTTTCCCTGATGTCCATAAGAAAGTAACCTCTTGCCACAAATGCCAAATATTTGAGGGAAAAAGAAAACTATTGCCTCTGCCTTTAAAACCTATATTTGTTGAAAGCCCTTTCCAACAATGGGTTTTGGATTTTATTGGAGACATTCATCCACCATCCTCTGCCTAACACAAATGGATTCTCACAACCACTGATTACTTCCTTAAATGGATTGAAGTCACATCTTCTAGAATAACCACTCATGTTTTTATTATCAAATTCCTGGAAACCAATGTAGAAATTATATAACATATGCATTATATATCCAGATTCTCCTGATCTAACAATATTTTATCTTCTTGCTAAATACATAATCCTTCCACTGTTAATCTTTTGCAGAAGTTATAAAATCAATTGAAAACACATGAAGCAATAAAAACAATCGCACATAACACAGTTGTTTAACAGGAAAGCCTGAAGCTAAAACCCCAAATATCATATATTATGTATCATGGAGATCATGTAACAATCTCATACAAATATTAGTACATCAAGCTCTCAGTACAATCAATCGTCACACACTAACAAGATGAAATCTGCAAATCCATGCATCGATTTCTGCCCTCTTGATAACCTGCCTCAACTACGCAATCCCTGCTGAAGAAGACCCCTGAATGAATTTGAATTACCCTTGCCTTGACCGCACAATCCTCATTGGCAACTCTAATGTGTGTGTGATGTAATCAATGCATCACTATAGTCACAATAGATAGTCCATCTCACCCTTTCACCTACCTCTCCACTGAGTCTCAGGCGCTTGTGCCATGCCTGATTCACTAAAAACATTTGTTCAGTTGATTAATGAGTTAATATTTGTGAATTAATTAACTAATTAATTCACTCCACTCTCACTAGTGTATCATTCAGTTAGACTAGATACAACTAGCTCAACTGAGTTTAACTCCATTAACTGAGTTAAACTGAATAAAAACTCCATGAACTACTCTTCCAACTTTGTCATAACTTTGCCACTTCAGTTCTAACTAAATCCTCCATGCATGAACCACCAGTCAACCCTAGGAATTGCATAATTCCTTCAACCCATTGATTTTCCAAATCTATGCACTGAAATAAAGTGCTCCAAGAGAATAAGTTGTTGTTTATTGTCGGATTATTATTAAGGGCTAATAATAATCGACATGCATCTATTTTTAGATCGACGATCTATAAATAGACTTCGCCCAATATTCTAAAAATAGAATTTTGTTTATTTTTCCAACTTGACCAATCATCCACAAATAACATCCTGCAACTTCTGAAATATGATCATCATGTCTAAAAATAGACTTGCACCTAAAAATAGCTTGCAGGCCCACTTAGTGAAGGCAACTGATTTTCACTAAGCTCCATCATCTTGTTGAATCTCAACAACTAATATCCCGTATAGATTTTGTTATCCAAACAAGCTCATTACATATAATGCTGCAACCTTTAAATCTAAGAAAATTATAGATTTCTGCAGTAAATATCATATTACTTTGGAACATTCAACTACTTATTACCCTAAGGGTAATGGGTTAGTTGAACCCTGAAATAAGGGTCTAGTCAACATTATAAAAAAGCTGCTAGAATATAACATAAAATCATGGCACAACAAGTTGATAAATGAACTTTGGGTTGATAGGCTTACTACAAAGAAATCGATTCGCATGTCACTATACCAATTGGTTTATGGGATGGATGCTGTTTTTCAATCTTCTTTAGGAGTTCCAGTTATGAAAATAATTCAAGAATTGCAACTTGAGCAGAATGATACTCAAAGGAGGATTAATCAGACCATTCAATTGCAACAATTCAGAGAAGAAGTCTACAATAAAACACAGGTTATCCAAGAGAATGTCAAAAATATTTTTGACAGAAGAACTAAAGCAGATGATTTCAATTTGGGTGAAAATGTTTTAAAGTGGGGTTCCAGAAGAGAGGACAAAGGAAAGCATGGGAAATTTGACAATCTGTGGAAAGGAACATACACAATTTATGCTTTCAGAGGACACAATGCATTATTTCTCAAAGACCTAGATGGAACAAAAATGCCTGGTGGACCTGTGAATGGCAGAATGCTGAAGCATTACTTATCTTACTAACAGAGGTTTTTCTTACATGAAATCATTTTAAATATCATTGTTTTATTATTTTGATTGGGTAACCTATTGACAGAAGCTGAAGCCCATAGAGAAGGCCCTAAGCTTTTGATTGATATACCACCATAATTACTACAATAACAAAAATAAATTAGGTGCAGACATTGCTGAAATGGAACACTCAAGGCTATGATCAAATGTTCTTGGCACCTCACATGGAGAGTGCCATCCCCAACGGGAGCCACTATTAGGGTCCTATAATTTATAGGATCTCAAGGTGATTGACTATTTTATCTCAGAAATTTCATATTGTAAATAGTTTTCAATCTGCAAATGATTTCCAAAAAAAAATATAAAGGAAAATAAAAAGAGGGTATTTTAAAAAATAAATAAAGAGAAAAAGAAAAAAAAGAAGGAAACATTGGAAAAGGAATAAAAATGAAATCAGGATCCCACAAAAAAAGAGAGAAGAAAATAACACTGAAAGTTCTGCAAATTTAAATGCCACTACTAATAGATTGTTTCTTGTGTCATCTGGTCCCATGGTCGCGAAAAGTTAGATCAATTTCTTAAGCACTTGAACTCCCTATCTGAATCCATTAAATTCACGATGGAAGTGGAGGTGGATGGTTGCCTGCCCTTCTTGGATATTCTTTGGTCTAGAAGGGAGGATGGTTCCATTTCCCACCAAGTTTTTCACAAGAAAAATCACACAGAACAATATCTCCATGCTCAGCAGTTCTCATCATTTTCCTGCTCAGAAATTTGGTGTTCTTTTCACTCTTGCTACCCGTGCTCTAAGAATCTTTGATGATAGCCACTTAGAGGCAGAGAAATCTCATCTTCTTGATGTGTTTGAGAATAATGGTTATAGTAGATTTGAGGGCCACAAAGCCTTTCAAAAATCCTATAAAGGGTTAAACATTAAATCCTCTTGAGATGATCCTATCTCCAAAGTTCATCTTCCGTTTATCCAGGGGACTTCAGACAAAATCGCTCACATCATCAAATGGAATAATGTCTCTTCTTCTTTCAAGCCTCTCTGTACTATTAGAAACTCGATTGGTTCCATAACAGACCCTATTGACCCTAAGGACATGAAGGGTTTTTATTTGGTTCTTGTTCCTGTGGCACTCCCTATATTGGGGAAATAGGTCGGTCTATTAGACAGAGAATCCAGGAGCATGCACCAGACATCAAACATAATCGATCCCACACTTCTACTCTTGCTGAAAATGCGGAAAAATCGGGTCACCATGTTTTCATTGAGGACTCCAAAGTCCTTGCTAGGGTGGGTCACTTCTACCATAGGAAACTTAGGGAAGCCATTGAGATTGAAAGGCATGCTAAGGATCTCAATAGGGATGATGGGTGGAAATTGAGTAAGAGCTGGACTCCAGCTCTCTCTAAATAATTTTGCCCTCTTTCATTTTTTATTTGTTCCCTATTACTATTATTATTAATTTTTAAAATTATATATTATTATTTATTATTATTATTATTATTTTTTGGTCCTCCCACCCCTTTTTTCTCTTAGTTTCTTTTCTTTTTATGATTATTATTCTTGATTTATAAATAGTTGGTTTTATATGCTTTTATTATAAAATTTTGATTTACGTATTATAATAATCTATATTAACCTATTATAATACTAAAACACCCTATTCTATTTAATATATTATTAAATTATGTTTTAAATTTTAAATTTTCTTATGAAATCGATTTTTTACATTTCAAAAGATTTTAACTATTAACCATATTAACCCTATTATAATAAGTGTATAAATATTTTAATTGATAATAATCATTTATTAATTAAATTATGTTTTAAATTTTTAAATTTTATTATGAAATCGGTTTTTAAATTTCAAAACATTCAACTACTAACCCTATTATAATAATGTATAAATATTTTTAATTAATAATAAACATTTATTAATAATTTTTTTTTGAACTAATTAACAGCTAGTTTTTAATGGCTAGTTTGCAACGACTATTTCTTAACAGCTAGTCTCAACTACTATCTCCGGGAAATGATGCATCCTAACTGTTTATTCATTGAGATCAATCATCTTTTTTCACCTTGTCCTGAGGATGAGCCACATTAGATGGTTGAAAATGTCGACATAATCCTAATGATGTGATTAATCCGAAAGACATTTATCTAAATTATGGATCACAAAAGTCTTAGATCAAAAGTTTCTTTCTGTCAAATAAATTAAGGTTGTGTGCAACTTATTTAAAATGCCACGATGACTAGTTATTTGTTTAATCATACAACTTAATCATAGTTAAATAAGTTTAAATTTATGTAAATTAGATTAGAGAATAAAGATTTTCCAAACAGTATAATCTTGGTAAAGCAATATTTAGGTAGAAAATGACATTGTTTCAACTGTTTAATCTGAATCAATTGGATAAATATGTAATAGGATTGAATATATTTTAATTTTTAATAAAAAAAGGGAAATGTGGATTTGCTAGTCTAAATTCACCCCTTGAAGAAGAAATAAAAATGTTAGCTTAGAAAAATAATTTGAGTTAAAAAGGGTAGGTAGAAGTAGTTTGTTTGGAAAAAGATCAAAATATGCACTTATCCTAAGTTTCAAGCAAAATTGAATAAATAAAGCACAAAGGGATATGTATGTTTTATATTTTATCCAAAATTTTTGATTGAAATAAAAAGACACATCCCGACAAAGTTGTTGTTGCATTATGGTTTAAAGGTTTTCAACTATCAACAGTATGATCATCTCGCTCTTCAGATCGACGACACACAAAGACTTTTGGCCCCCCTCTCCATCCTGTATTTACCGCCCCGGGGGGGGGGGGTCCGAAAAGATGGTATTACCTGCCGAGTCCCATGATACATGTCCTCCCCTCTACATTTCATGCCTCCCCTGTCGAAAACTGCTAACGACTCCCTACCCCCTCCAAAAACCACTTCCCCCTCACTTCATTACCGATGTCCCTACCTGATCCCTCCGCCATTACCCTTCCGCCATGTCTCCTAACCGTTGCGAATAAAATATTTTCGGGGATTAACCGTTTAACATTTATTACTTCTAGGTAACCCTTTAATCCAACGGACCCGCGCCAAACTACAATGAAAACCAAGCAAGTGATTTAAAATCCTAAAGCAGATCCATTTTCCACCTTTTCTGTCATAAATTCTCTGCTAATTTCTTTGATTTATAGGTTTTCCAGTGCGCCCATAGTTTTACCAGTTGATCGACCTGTGATCGAGTGTCAGTGTCTTATCTCCCTCCCTTAATCAACTACAGACCTACAAATTTACTCCCAGTAATCCTTTCTTCCTAAATTATAATTAATTGTTCAGTAATAAACATGCCTCCAAAGAAGAGAACCAGGAGGACCCTGTGAATCATTTAGTTCATCCTCCAATCGATTTAGATCATATCCCATTAGTTGATAGGGACAACAAAATCAGCGAGACACAGTGCGAGGTCGAACTGTTTGAACTCTACTGTTGGCTTGAAGATAAATATGTTGATAAAACCGATGAAATTGGACTCTAGGAGTCCAATATCCTGCACTATATTTTTACCTTCCATGCCCCTAAATGCATTAGAATATGTTAAGCATGCTACGTTCCCAATCAACGAGCCATTATAGCCCCTACTGGTGAAATCCTCTTCACCATTACTGCCAAATCGATAGACAAGATGATGTAGGCCCCCTCTGTGGAAAACAACACGACATTTTCCTTAGAATCCCTCATAGAAATTTACCAAAAGCTTGATTTTTCCAAGAGAGCTAGGATTTTTGACACATTCTTACCAGAAAATACCCAATTACCAAGAAAGAAACCTCCATACCCTTCCTCAATCTTCCCCGATCAAGAAAAAAAAAATATAGTTGTAATTTCATATATTCTTGGTTATTATTTTGATTAGTGGGTAGATGAACCCATTCTAGGCTTCCTCTCCATATTTTCCACAGAAAACAAACCTTCCATTATCTTTAATTTCAGCCAATTTTTGGCTGACAACATCCATGAACAGTTTCTAAAGTTTTGAACTAAAGAAGTGTTCAAATACAATTCAATTTTGGTCTATATGTTTTTGTATTATCAAGTAGACAGGTTTAAATTTTCCATGCAGAATCTAGATGAAGAGGGAAATCAACAATCAGTTATATTTTTGACTTCTCTAGTGATGAAGGAACAATAATAATTCTCCTATAAGAATTTTATTGAACAATTTGTTCACCCAACCATGAGTCTGCTAAACATTTCAGCAGAACCTAGGATCAGTGAAGACATCAAGAAAATTCCGCATTTGACAGATCAGAAAAAGACTGGATACTGGTACTTGTACTAGAATTACATAAAAATCAAAGTGTATGGATGCGAGTTGGAGCCATACAAGCTCCCAAAATACCTCCCCATGAGGATATTTGAACTTGAGTACATCAGAAAAATGTTAAATTCTGATGAAATACATTTTGTGTCAGCTAAAAAGAAATCACAATTTAGAATCAAAACAGAAATTGGATCCTTCATCTGTAACAGCAGGAAAACAGAAGAAGAGGTAGATAATATTCTTAAGGAGATGAAATTAAGCCTGAGTTTCACATGGTCTTATGCCCCTCTCGGTATTATTTCCGAATTGAGAGTAGAAAATAAAACTACTCCATACATTCATACGCAAAGGTCTGAAATAGAGAGATATGTGAATTTTCCAGCTTGGGTAGAGAATACATTACAAAAAGTTGAGGAATATCTTGTTTCCATATCTACATCACAGACTCCTGTTCCATAGAAGAATGAAACCAAAAGACAAAGGGAAGAAGAGTCACCTTCAATGACTGAGAGTGCAGGAAAAGAATTCAAAATCATGTACAGGAAGAGAACAAAGTTAAATCCAAAGGTAGATACAGAGAAGAATTCTGAGCAAGAGGTGGGCATGATGGTAATAAAGGAAACACCATCTTCCTCTCAGGTAAGTGGTCAATTTTCTGCATCTCCCACAACATCTTCAATATCCCAGGGACAACAAGAAACTTTTCAAACTACTAAAGTTGTCCAAGGGGAGAAAGAGAAGACATTGTTTGACAGATTAAGAGAAATAAAGCTTAAGAATGAGATTATTAAGAACAATACTTATGCTCAATTTTGGAAGCATAATTCCAGTTACCAAAGCAGACTGCTGTCAATTTTTGACTTAGAGAAGGGAAAGATGTAGATGGCCTTCCTTGAGGCCCAAATCCCACAGCCTAAATCAACATCAGATTAAAAGAAAAAAACGTTTGAGTTTGATACAAAGGATATTTATCCCATTGACCAAATGGATATGCATAAAATGATAGGTGAAATGATTTTCTCCACTTTAACCAACACTACTATGACTGTTTCTAAACTGTAGGTTTCATTGTCTAATACTCAGTCACAATTGAAGATGGAGAAGATTTCTTCTCTTGCAAAGGACACCAAGATTAAATCGTTAGAGGATTTAGTAGTTAAGATGGGTTATGATCCTGCAAACATGAAAGCTGCAGAGGAATTGATCAAGAAGAAGAATTATAACATTGCAACATTGAGGAAGCAGTTGAATTTTCCAACTACCGAAGATCCCCTCATGAAGGACATTGAAGAAAGAGAGACTCAGAAAGATGACATGACGAAGCCGATCATGGAAAAAAATTCTCAGATAAGACAAACAGAAACTGAGCTGGAGAAAATGATAAAGGAAAAGGATTAGAATGCTAAACTAGCCATGATTCCTTTGGATGTTGTACCTCTTACAACAATTCCCACAACAACAGCTACAAGCTCCACTACACCTACTACAAAGTCTGCTGATGGTGCTGAACAACTGACCAAAGCTGTAGAAAATCTGTCAATTTAGACAGAAGAAATAAAAAATTTGTAGGACCAAGTCAAAGCATTAGAAGACTAGAAGACGAGGAGTGAAGCTTCACACTCTGCTGAGGCTTAGAGGGCTTAGAAGTTGATTGAGAGATTGCAAAAATATGAAATGGAATCAACAATTGGACAGAACTTGGCCCAATCCAGGGGAATCATTTGGACATATATCATGAATTCAATGGCTGAAATTTGGCCCTGTATTCAGATTATCTTTGAGCATAAAGATTTGATCAAAAGAGAAACAATGGCCATTACAGAGATTAAAGAACATTTGGGAGAAATGCTTGCAACAACAACAAATATCATTAAATTCATAAATTCTAAGAACAATTATGAAGTAGATGATTTAGGAATTGATGATAGAATGGAAATAATTTTGGAGGTAAAGAAGATTCTCACCAAAAATAATTTGTTAGTTCAGTTAGAGGAGAAATGTCGTAGTTTGGAGATAGAAGTAAATATATTTTTCACTAGGATTGAACCTCTAACTTAGAAGGTGCTACCTAGCTATTTGTAATTAATGAAAATTTGATTACTCATGAATATTACATTAGAAAATTGAAGGAGGTAGCAAGAGACAATTCAAAATTTTCAAATATCAAAGGCAACATGACAGGAAAATCTTTCTTGGAAGCCATGGGTAATAATTTATTAATCCAACATGAAGTAAATCATATTTTGTGGTAAGGCCCACATTTTCCAAATATCCTGAGGTTGATGAAATTTACCAGAAGGTAATAAAGTTAACCATTCCAGATGAAGATAGGCGGGAAAAACTTTGTGAATTACAAGACTGAGTAGTAATTCGGATGCAATAAGAAGATTAGACAACACATCATCCAACATAGCACAGAAAGAGGCCTATTCAACAACTGACTCCTCCAAAGTAGAGCTACCTCTCCACGTAGTTGTCCACCTTGCCTATTACTCTACAAAGATCGATTTTATAGTTTAAAATAGTGTTATTTATACACTGTCGGTTGAGACAACGATTTTGTAAATGATTTTGTAACTTATTGTATAAATACTTCACATTTTGAAGTATTCCAGGTTAATTGTTGAGTATAGTTTTCTCTAATTTATTGTAGTTTTTTGGTTGTTGGACGCATCAATAATACAAGGAAATTCTTCACAGGATTCATGTGGTGTACGAATTGGTGATGTTTTTCTTCTATTAATGTGTTCATTAATTGCTTCCTTTCACTCTCATTTCTTAAAAGCTTAATTACATAACAGATAATGTGACGAATAGGATTTGTTATAAAGAGCACCCTATTTTGGATTTTTGCAATTTATATGTTTTCTGCTGAAGTCAAATTCACGAATTCTTCATTTCTCCTTAGTTTATATTGAACCTTATATTTCTTTTGTTTCATAATTCATTTAAAATTTTGAAATATCCAACTAGTTCAACCTATCTTTCCTTACGAAACTCCTTCAAAGTTTGATGTAGTTCCAGTTAATTTTTAGACTCCATAGCCCAATGGAATTATAATGATTTAATCAACCAAAAAATCCAATCAAATCATAAATAAAAAAAGAATTTTCATATTAATAACTAGCCTAAAATTCACATAAAACATAGCAAAATTTTGCAGAGAGATCCCTCTCTAATGCTGGCAGGGCTAGATCCCAACTTCCAAAGTGGGTTTGATGTTTTCCTCTATGTTTACTCTCATAATATCATAAATTAAAGAATGATAACAGGTAAAACTACAAAAATTAAAGGAGTAAAAATAAGTTACAATAATCACAAATATTGCCCCTTGAAACAAACCAAAACTCCACTTTGTATGATAAGCGACAATTCCCATGCCAGAAGATGACACTTTATATGAAGATAAAAGTGTGAATGACACTTGCGATATGCGAGCGACGGTGAAAAAAACACATGGTAGAGTGAAGATAACATGAAAAAGAAACTAATTAAAGCGAAATCAATAATGGTAAACACGAAAACAATACTTGCGAAAGCAAAGGTGTGCAAAAGAAACAATTTGAAAAACTCACTAGAATAGAAGTACAAACACAACTAGAATGTGAGAAACTATTGTTGTTAGTGCGCAATGACTGTCGACATGGATTGGAAATCAAACAGACACAATCTTGATAGGAAAGTGCTATGCTTGTCCAAGCTTGCGTAAAAGAATGCACTCATGCACTTGTTATGGACTGGGCATGTGTGAGAAAGTGACTTCAACGCTTCCAATCCAAGATGGAGATAAAAAAGCATCAAATTACCAAGAAGTGACTATGGAACGAACGATCCTAATATCCACAGAAGGTTCCAAAATTCATGTGTACGCAAAATTTTGGAGGGTGTTTGTCGCAGCGACAACAGAAATAAAAGAAAGGAGGGAAATCCGAATAAAGTTTTTTGAAGCATAAGAATTGAAAAAGGTGCTTTTGGATCTAGTTTTAAAATGTGATGAAATATAGATCTAGGAGGTAAAATAAATTAGACACAACAAATCCAAAGCGGGTTGGTGTCTCCTGCCAGTGGGTGCTTTCAAATATGAGGGTGTTGCTGCTTACAAATATGAGGGGCTTGATGTCTCATATAGGTTGGTGGATACAAATATTGTAATATTAGGTTGGTACCTACAATCAAATAATTAAAATATGTTTTATGGTTTTCTCTCAGATAGGTTCCACATTGTGTGAAATGATATTATGTGTTTGGTGGATTATTTTATGATTTGTTTTTTTTAAAGTGTAAATTTGAATTATACTAATTCACCCCTGCTCTCACTGTAATTAATAATCCAACATACTTTTGGCTTATAATGATCTTGTATAAAAATGTAACCAACTCCTCCTACATTTAACCGCTTCCACCAATTTACCTGAGGTAAACATGAGCTGAGACTCGATATGATAAGACTCAACCTCCTATATGGCCTTATGGAAATGGAGTCGACAAATTAAGACCTTATTGACTCCCCTCAGGTGTTACAGGACCTCTAGGAGCAACCCAACCCCTCGAGGTGTCCACCCTTGAGATAACTCTATTTTTCACTAAACTAGAGCCTTAGTCACTCCCTTGCCAAGGCATGCAAGTTTCTATAACCTCTAGTTTCTCCCATAGTCATGTCTGCTAGTGACTGTGGAATTTTCCAGTTAGTTCTTTGCCAATGACCTCGAACTCTGAGCCACATTTTTAGGGCTAGGACTCAGGCCTCTACCTAAAACTCAGTGAAACTTACAGAAATTATGAATGACACTGAAACAAGGCTTATAAATCAAAACTTAAACCAACAATTGACCTGGCCTCTCCCAACTGGTACTGACATTCCGTCAAACAATTATTAAACATGCAACCTACAGGTCATGAATGAAAATTTGAACATAAGGATATGAAAAATTATATGAGGTTTAAAAATAAGGACTAATACGTTATCGCAATAGTTGTGATAACACCAATTAGGTCTTGCATTCATTATTCATTGAGTTGCAAGTAGAAACATTAAGATAACTATGACTAAGATCTGTCATATAACCATGCTTATAACCATCATATAACTAGATAAATAACAATGATATAACAACCAATAAGTCCATATAATAAAAAATACATTTACTCATCAAAATCAAGATAAACTTAGCTCTTATTAAAAAAAGGAAAAAGGAAACTAGTTTCGGGGCTTCCACATACCACCCGACCATAGATTGTACTGAACCAAGTATTTATTTAAGCCAATCACCCCTGTGCCATATTCCAGGCATGAATGTGGGATATAATGAGATAAACCAATCCAAAAACAACCAAGGGAATCTAGAGGTTAAACCACCTTCACCCTTACCATACCATGATATTGCCTAAACCAGTGCTGATATCACAAAACCAAATCGAGATTGGATACCTCAAAATTCATTCACCATCTCTTGAGGAATTTTCCTATCTCCACCTACCTGTTGAGGGATTTCTAGAGAAAACCATCTCCAACGCCAACTCTTTGGATTTTATTGAGACCACCTCACCCGGATCCAAAAGCTTCTGGCAATCTAAAGCTCGACCGAAAAATAATCCCATCACACCATGGTTATTCGAAAATGGCAAGGCAAGGCTAAAACCACTGTCAAAATATGATAAAGTCCATGCCACCGAAAAAAAATAAACCAAATACCAATGCGCACATTCCATGCATGTCAAAAGTAACTAGGAAATCATACATGCAACCTGTTACCTACAAGTATTCCTGCTGATGCTGCTTGATCCAACTTTTCCTTGCTTGATCCTTGCTTCCCTTTGCTTTCCTTTTCCTTGCTTTTCTTTCTTTCTTTCCTTCTCCTCTTGGTGTTCTTCTCCTTTTTGAAACCAAGTCCAAAACTAAACTCACAAAAGGATACAAACTGATGCTATAGTGTATTTTTATCTTTGATGCCTCTAATTTCTTCATTTTCCATTATTTTCCTTCATTTTCCTCCTCACATGAAAATTGTGACCTTTTACCTTCCTTTTCCCATAATTTCCTTTATTTTCATAAAATAAATGCCAAAAATACTTTTTTTCCTTTTCAAAGCCTTTTCCATTGCCTTTGACAATTTCCCCTTAGCCATAAACATATAAAGTGATACCCACTAGGATATTTTTCCCTACATTTAGCTTGGAATAAGTGTCCCTTGACCGTGGTATTAATTTTCCTTTATTAACCTTTATTACATGAATTTTTAACTTATGTCCATTACAAAAAAAAAATTTAGACATCCAAAATAGAGGGCAAGGATAGATAATGGAAGTAAATATGTTAATGAAAAATTCGCTACTTACTACACTATATAAGGCATTCAAATGGAAAATCCTATTCCATATACATCATAGCAAAATGTTGTTGCTAAAATAAGTAATTGAATAGAAAATGGAAAATTGTAGTATCGAAACTAAGGGATTAAGTCTTTATCATTGGGTGGGAGCCATTGATTGTGCCATTTACTATGGGAGACTGACCTGCACGTTGTGGGCACTGTTTAAAGTATATGGTGATTTTTTTTTTTTTTTGAAAATACACGTATGGTATGGTATATATATTTTTATATGCATAAAGGGAATGGTGAATTTACCTATACACACATAAATTCAAGTGATTTCATAAAGTTGTAATAATTATTTTAATGGAATGTATGTAAAGGCAATTTTAAAGAGTGATTATAAAGTTTTTTATGGAGGGATAAGAGTGGTCATATTTTTTTTTTAATATTTGTAATAATGAGGCTATATTTTGTATTAGAGTGATAAGAAAACATTTTGGAGAGATAATGTGTGTGCTAACTTTTTAAATTTTTGTTGTAGTGAAGTAATAAGGTTATTTTTTATGAGTGGGGTAAATATTTGGAGTGATAAGGTTGTAATTGGAGGAGTTTGAAATGCCTTTTTATTAGTTGAGTCAAGTCCAAGCTATGAATAGTTTAATTTTTTCAACTTGAGTGAAGTCCACAATTTTTAAAATAAATGTAATAGTATAAATTTGAGTCCAAGTCAAGTTGTGAATGATCAATGAAGATGAGTTGAAAGTCCAAGAAATGTTTGTGTTGTAACAAAAAGGGTGCATTTTCGATTGAACCCGGCACCCAAGCCTTGAATCATTAAGTCATAATTGATAGGAGTCTGAGTTCCTTCAAGAGAAGTCATTTGAAATTGCCATATACTCATTGTAAAATCATTAACTTGGGGGAATTTTTGGTGGTAGCTAACACCCTACACTTGTTAAAACAAAATTAGGTGAGCACTAAATTAAAGAAGCAAAATTCAAAGTCTAATATCAAGTGAGTGTGAAATTCAAGAAAATCAATCAAGTCTTAAAAGAAAGAGAGTGTGAGTTCAAGCAAGCAAGTTCAAATGGAGCAAAGAATTCAATTTTTATAGTTTCTGAATAATTTGATACTATCCACTGCTAAGGACACATTAAAAATCAACAAAGTTATTCTTTCTGATATTAAAAGGCATCTACATCAGAAACATGATACCATCGAGTTTATCCAACTTGAATCACAACTACAAAGAGATGAGCTGCTACAGAAGGGTTATGTTTCAAAGCTATTCAACAATACAAATATTGATGAAGATGATTCCATGCCACTAAGCCATACAACTTCAGGTTTATAAGTTGTACATGATTAAGTTCAAAATTCTTGTTCCAAGCTAATCATCAAACCATGGGAAAAAATTCAATGTAATAAAAATCGATGCGGTTTAGGATATGGCAAAGATGAAAATAATTCTCATATTCCTAATTATTCAAAACCAATAAATTTCATTTGTGGAGTATTTCTTGATCGAGCAACATCAAAAAGTATTGAGAAAGTTGAAGAAAAGCCAAAATGTTAACATTGTCAAAGAATGGGTCATATGGAAGATCATTGTTTTGATATCCATCCTTGTCACCATTGTAGCAAGAAGAATCACTCATCAGAGAGATGATGCAAAAAAAACCAACCAGCCAGATTAAAGATTAATTATGCATGGATTGATCCTTAGGAGTGGTTATCTACAGTCAAATGATTGTATATGTTTTATCGCAAAATTCAATCTCACATATTGCAACCAACAGTGAAATGAAGATGGTACTCTCTTGCATCTGAAAGGGGGACTACAATAGTGAAACTCTCCCACATCTGAAGGGGGGGAGTTCAAAACAAATGCATATGGCTATGGTCTCTCCTTTCAGTTGACAAAGGGGGGAATTGATGATGAAATTTAAATTAAAATTTAATTGATGATGATGGTTCTCTGACTGAAAGTTTTGACAAAAACACAATTTTCTAGTGGGAATCAAAATTTTTCAGTGGAAAAGCAATTGGGATGTTGATTGAGAGCATTTTTGGACATTATTTTGTTCACTTCGATGGTAGTTGTACCTAGCAAAGGATAGATGGATCCTTTTTCAATAGAACTTGGCATCTGATTGAGATTTCAAGAATTTTCAGGGTTGTATCATACTTGCAGCTGATTCACTTCTCTTGGTTCGCTCTCTTCCTATTGGAGTTTTCAACATCTAGTTTTGGCTATTTTTTAGGCAGTTTTTCATTGAGGATCAAGTCAACAGTTTCATCATGAAGACTTGGAGATGGTACCAGGTTATTACTTTGGACTTATGATTGAGGGGGGAATGTTAGCTTCATACTCACATAAACAATTAATAAGTACAAAATAATAAAATTATGAAACTTGGAAAATATAATTCCTACTTGTCTTTGATGTGCTCATTAAATACTAAAATGAGTTTGTTCCTAATACTTGGGAATTTTTTGAGGTCTAGTTGGTTGAGATATTCTCTCCAACTAGTTAGCCTCTAAGATTGGTGCGTGGTTGAGATATTCACTCAACCAAGAGATTGTATGTCCAAGATAAAATAACTATATTGAGACATAACTTGATGTATTTATATTGTACCATAATTATTTGTGAATATACAATTTAGGATTAGTTCCTTTTCTGCCATGTTGTTTCTAGTGTATCTTGAAATAAGTTTTTATTTCATTTAATTGTCTTTATTTACATAAAAAATTACAGTTCCATAAAGGATATAAAAAATATATCACTCGAAGAAGCATGGAATAAACTGAACCCAAATGTAATCTACTTCCACATGTTTGGTAATGAAGCATGGGATCAGATTCTTCATGAGAAAAGGAAAACATTGCAACTTAAAAATGAAAATTACGTTTTTGTTGGATATTATAACAATGTAAAAGGTTATAAACTTATTAAACCTCATTTTTATGAAATTATTATTAGGAGATATGTTAATTTTGATGAAAAAATCTTGGCATGTGACCCTAATAATATATTTGTTCCATATTTTTCCTACAATCCATCTTCGAAACCTATATCATATTGTCTTTCTAAATTTTTATTATCAGTCCTATTATGGTTTATTATTCATGATGATAATGAACGTGAAAATCCACATATTCCTTGTCACCTTCCTCTAGTTCAGTCCATTGAATATAAACTTGCACCAACACCACTAGTTCCCCTGCCAGTTCCCAGATGGCTCCTTACAACATGAGAAGCAATTAATGATCTGAAAAATAAGAAACACAAACTTCCATAGTTCTAGCTATCCTCCTCTCTTTTGGATCAAGTTTCATAGGCTAATGATATAAAGACATTATAGAAGCTTCTATCAAAATAAAGATTGAGACACAACAATAAATGAAGAATATCCTTCCTTAATCTTGAATGACACTTGAGATCTTGTAGCTATTTTGAAAGGAAGAAAACTTGTGAGATGAAAATTGATGTGTAGAACTAAGTTTGCATCAAATGGAAGTGTTGAAAGGCATAAGAATAGTTTAATTTCCAAAGGATTTTCTCAAGTTGAAGGAATTGACCATAATGAAACTTTTTCCCCTATAGCTAAAATGAATTCCATCAACTTTATTCTATCTGTTGTCACCTCACAAAAATGGGAGGTTCATGAGATGGATGTTAAATCCACGTTATGAGATGGGGATTTTCAAGATGAAATTCAAATGGAATAATCTCTTGGCTATGTTTAGAAATGAATCCTACATTATTTTTTTCCTTGAGAAATTTCTCTATGGTCTTAAAAGCAAGTTCCTTGAGTTTGGTATGCTAAAATGGATATCTTTCTTCTTGAAACCAAATTTTCTAGATGCCATTCTGATTCCAATCTCTATACTAAGAAAGTGGGAAATTTTTGCATAATGTTTGTCTTTTACATTGATGATTTTACTCACTAGTAGTGACCCTAACTTTTAAATAATGTAAAATCCAAACTTAAGAAGAAACTTTAATGGAAGGCTTAGGTTATTTGCATTATTTCCCAGGTCTCCAAGTACTAAAAATCAAGGAAGGAATTTCTCTTCCCAATATAAGTATGCATGTGACCTTTGTTTCCAATTTCACATGGAATATTATAAACTAGCCCCTTCTCCCTTCTTTTCCAGAGTCAAACTTACTGCTAATTGTACTACACTTGAAGTAGATGCCACTTTGTACCAATAATTGCTTGGTATCCTTCTTCATTTGAATCATAAACATCCAAATATTTCCTTTACCATTTGTATTGTTGATTGGTATATATAAACAATAAAATTAAAATATTTAGAAAGAAACAAAAAGGACGCTTTGGTATATTTGAGATACAATTTAGTTTGGGATACATTCCAATTTGGGGGGGATCCTTTATTGGTTGGTTTCATTAATTTTGATTGGGATAGTGATCCCGATGATCAAAAGTTTATGTTAATTTTTGTTCTAAGTTTTAGTAATTAACTCGTCACTTTAGCTTGTACAAAAAATCACGCTCTTGATATTTATTTAATATAACCAAAGTACCAAACTATGACTAATACAAATCAAGAAGTCTTATGGATTGGACATATTGTTTAGAGTTTTGATTCCAATTGTAGGATCCAAACACACTATTGGGTGCTTAGAGTACGATTACTATTACAAATATCTAGTTAAACATTAGTGCACCAAACATATTGAGCTACAAATGCACTTCATTGCAAAGCTCATTCTGATCACATTCTTGAATTGATTTTTTTCTTTATAGATGATCAGGTTACAAATATTTTCACAAATTCTCTCATAGAAATGAAGTTTTACAAACTTTGATATATGTTAGGATATTGATAGTTAGGAACTAATATAAGAACAAATTGGTGTAATGTGTCTCTAAGTAAAAGTGTGTTTCTTTAGTATGCATTAGTATGCATTTATAGTTATATAATTTGATGGTCATCATAAATCATAGACATGAAGATATTCGACAATTCATACTCTTCTTAATATTAATGTGTTATGAAACCAACTCCCAAAAATAATAATAATAATGTAAAGACACAAAAATAACAATAGTGGGGTTTCATGGGGCACAATAATAACAATATGGGGACTACAAGGGTACAACGATAACAATAAGGGGGCGACACTTACAACAATAAGGGACTACATTAGTAATATAGGGACCTAACATGCCCCTCTAATTCAAAAAAGTGTTGTCCTCAACGCTTGAGTAACTCTAGATGCTTATGTATAAAATTATCATCCTCCCATGTGGAATCTTCAGTGGGTAAGTTCTTCCAATTGATGAGATACTCTGACATTGATCGATTTCACAACTGTCGAGTTCTTGTTTCCGTGACTGCTTCTATGATTTTTCCTTCCTCACAAAATTCTAGAAATATTGTTTGAACTAGAATTTTTTCACCTATAACCTTCTTTAAGCATGAAACAAGGAAAACTAGGTGCACTCGAGAAGAAGCAGGAAGCTCCAATTTGTATGCCATAGTACCAATATTTTGCAACACCTTGTAAGGACCATAGTACTTTAGCGATAATTTATTATCCTTCTTACATTTATTGAGGGACATTTGTTTGTATGGTTGTAGCAATAAAAATACCCAGTCTCCTACATCAAAAATTGTCTCACTGCGATGTTGATATGCATGTTGTTTCATTCGATTTTATGCCAAATTTAGGCTATCCTTTAAGAGTTGGAGAACTTGTTATTGATGCTCGATGTGATATTCCACTACTTGAACCTTATAATTTTCTATTAAATATGATGTGATGTGTTAGTGCCTAAATCTACCTCAGGCTGAAGGAAGGCAGAGTCCAGGGTAACATCATACCATGCTCAGTCTGGTAGCTAGCCCTACCAGAATAGGAGAGGGCTCTCTCCGGGTCAATCTCAGCGATAAGTAATCAATAGGGCTTGAGATGACTGAAATGAATGCTAATTTTAGGCTAGGTATATGAATCAAGGAGTTTGATTTGATTTTTTGGGGGTTTGTTGGAAAAAAGGGAAAGGCAATTTTGGGTTTGGGGATGAGGCCAAATTCTTGCAGAGTTCAAGGTGGGGCAGGGTAGGCAATGAATTTGATGTCTTAGATTCAATAAATGAATGGAAAAGACTGCTGAGGAGCTGAAGAGGGCAAGAGGGTGCAAGGATCCTCTTCAAACCGACGAAAGCATATAAACTAAACAAAATTTTAAGGCAGAGCACCAGCAAACTAATGAATTCTACCTTAGTTACTCATTTGTTTAATTTCAGAAGCAAAGAGATGGGAAATGGCATACATAAAAATTAATGGAACTTACAGATACATGGAGAAAAACATCATCAAAACTCAGAGCCACAAGGATCCCAACAAGTGCTGCAAAACTCCGGTCTTTTCTTTGCCAAAAATGCAGAAGTGTATGTACAATGAAGTGCCAAACTATTGCCAAGTATCCAACCCTGAAAATGTCTCAGAAAATACAATATATAGACCATCCTTACCCCTTCCCATGCCTCTAGGGGTCGAGATCATCCTTCTAAGAGCTGTTTCAACCAATTCTAAACTAGGAACTGAAATCTAGGCAATCAAACAACTTGCCTCTATATGGAAGGAAACTGATTCATTCATTTAATTTTCATTTTTTAGTGAATGAATCCTCTAAAACAAGTAAATATGTGCAAAAATTACATCATAGTCACCAAATTACATCAAGGTAGATCAAGAATTACATCAAAAAGTGAAACTAGTCAAAACTGGGTGAATTTCTGAGCTGAAGAGTGAAAATGGGGCTAAATTTCTCTATGCACCGCGCTAGAAAACTCAATGCGTCGCGCCACTTTGGAGGTGATTTTGAGGCACTTCCTGAAGTCCAAATTTATCTCATGATAGCTTGTTGGAAAGCTCGACCTGTCTACTTTCCAACCCAAGTGGAATTTCTGGATTTGGATGTCATGTTCCCCTCCAAAACTTCAATCTCCCAAGACTGGTTCTTGTGTGTGTAAAAGATGGCAAAAAGGCCATTTTCAAGGTGTTTTTGGCCCTTTAGGCAACCCAGAACTTGATGAAATTCTTAGGCCATTCCTGAGCATGCATAAATTTTCATAAAAAATCCAAAAATGTCAAGTTTTCCTCCAGAAGATCTCTCAAACGTAAGCGCGCGCAAGGTGGCGCTACGTGTTGGGCAGGAAAACCTGTTTTGTGACAAAAAACTCAAAAATGACAAAATTTTCTCCAAATTTGCTGAAATTTGGAGTGAAGGTCCCCCATCAAGTATCATGCTCAGCCAAAGAATATTCGGCCAAGATTCAGAGTCTATCCTCCCTTTTTTGACGTTTAGTGTCCTCCTGGTGCATGCAGTTCTACGGTAGAATCACTGTTTCGGTCATATGAGCTATCTGTGTCCGTCTCTATGGTGTTGAAAGTATATGTCAAGTGAATGTTTGACCTGTATGAGATGGAAAACAAAAATTTGGTGTATTTTCCTCCAATTGCCAAATGTGTGCCAAGGGAAGGGACTGTGGAGATAAGGCAGTGTGGACAGTGGGGTCTTGTCAAGTGATAATTTTCCCTTTTAAAAATTCTGATTTAACAATGTAGAGACATTGGGACAGCTACTTGAATTTTTGGGATTTTGGGAATTTGATAAGTGATATAAGGAAAGGGATAATGATAGGGTATGAAATAAATTTAGGGATAGGGAAAATGGAAACAAGTGATTTTTAGAGATGGAGGGAGATGGTATAGTGATGGGATAACAGGGAGGAGAGGGAAAAACAAGGATTTGACATTAAAACCAATTCAAAATTCTAACTACAAAACCCCAAGGAATAATTTTCAACAAAGTGATAGGTTTGAAGTTTTGGCATTCAAATTCATGAACAATCACATAATCAACACCAAACACAATTTAGGGGCGATGGGAGATCACATGAAGTTGTTTGGAGCGAGATGGACCGAGTGATTTGAATTTTTGAGGAGCAAATGATAAAAATTATCATTTCAGGCCTGTGCGCCGCGCACCAAACCCAACGCACTGCACGCCTTCAGTGCGTTGCGCCAGTGTATTTTTACACTGCAGAAACTGGTCCAATGCGCCGCGCCAGTTGCCCAGTGCGCCGCGCAGCTGAAACTCACCACAATTCGGCTTCAAAACTCATTTTTTCACTTCCTTGATTTGTCTTGACTGTTATTGATGTCTTTGGCGTGCGTATGGAATGTTGAACATCAAAAATGTCTTATATGGCATGAAATTTGATTTTTGATTTGGCAAACTCTCTTTCTAAATTTGCAGACTTTGGCACCTCGCTTATAACTCTGTTTTCTTTTTCCACTTTGATTTTGACTAAAATGATGGCTCCTTTGTCAATTTTTGCAGGGATGATTGGCATGTTTTTTTCAAAGGTGACCAGGGCTGTGCCTTGAAGAATCTGACAACTGAAAAACTTTAAGAATATACATGGCATTCATTACAAAATATGAAATGACGATTTTCTTCAAAACAGAGTTTTGAAGAAAAGCCATGATCAATCATTATAACGATGAAATTTATTGAGATGAAAACTTATTGTGATCCTCCCTCTGGCCTGCTGGCATTATTAAAAATTTTGAAGACTGAACCCTAGACCTAATGACTGAAAAACTCTAAAAACTCTTTGCTGACCAAGGGACCAAACAGGACTATGAATGACCTTAAAATTGATTTTGATGAACTCCGATAAAAAGACCTAAGCCAGCAGGTATAAGGCACGAGGGGTATGACTGAGAAGGCCCTTCCGTCAGATAATGGCATGCCCCTAACGGAGTGCAGATGAATGAACTGAATGGGACACCAAAAAATGAAATGCAATAAGAGAAATGATCTTTGACGGAGGGATGAATAGACCAACTCTAACATGATGGAAGATAGATGATATCCATAAGGTGCCATAAATGGGGTCATTTTTGCTGCAGTATGGAAGGAAGTGTTATACCACCATTCAGCTAGAGGTAACCACTTGACCCATTGTGTTTGTTTATCAGATACAAAACAACGAAGATATCCTTCCAAAAATTTGTTCACTATCTGAGTTTTCCCATCATATTCAGGATGATAAGATGAGCTATGGGCTAGTTGAGTACTCAAACAAGAAAATAATTCCGTCCAAAAATTTCCAGTGAAAATGGGATCTCTGTCGCTTACAATAATCTTTGGGTTTCCATGTAGCTTTTGAATTGTTTCCATAAATGCAGTAGGAGTTGTACTTTCTTTAAATGGATGAGATAATGCACAAAAGTGTGCATACTTGGGAAGTCTATCAACTACCACTGTGATGACACTCTTTCCTTCGGACTTAGGTAAACCTATGATAAAATCCATTGAAACCTCCTCCCAACATTGACTTGGAATGGGTAGAGGTTTTAGCACACCCAGGGTCTTAATTGTCTCAACTTTATTTTGCTGGAAAACCAAACATTCTGCCACAAAATTTTGAATATCAGATTTAAGGCCATCCCAAAAAAAATCTTTCTTCACCCTGTGGTAAGTTTTTAAAAATCCCGAGTGTCCTCTTACAGGAGAGGTGTGAAATTCCAAAAGAATATTTTGTTTCAGTTGGGAATTCTTACAAAGGTATAAGCGATCTTTGTACCATAAGGAATAATTTTTCCAACTAAATGTATCAGATGTACTAGGATCTTGCTACAACTTTTGAATGAGTGTCCACACTTCTTCATCATTCTTCCATTCCTCCCTTTCTTCCGTACTTATCCAATCTGGTTGGATAATATAAATGGAACAAAGCAACGCTTCCACCTCCTCATCCTTTATTGAGAGTGCATCTACAAAAAAATTTAGCTTCCCTTTTCTGTAGATGATTTCAAAGTCATAACCCAAAATCTTTGTCACCCATTTTTGCTGCTCTTCTGAACATAGTATTTGTTCCAAAAAGTATTTAAGACTATCATGATCAGTTTTTACCTTGAAGTGTCTTCCCATTAGGTAAGGTCACCATTTCTTTAGTGCATGTAGTATTTCCAACATTTCCTTCTCATAAATAGATTTCTGTAAATAATTTCCTTTGATTGGACGACTTTTAAAAGGAATGGGTCTTCCTTATTGCATTAAAATAGCACCAATTCCATTTCTGGAGGCATCACATTCCATAATAAAGGTTTTTGTGAAGTCTGGTGTAGCTAAGACCAGTGCTAGTCACATTGCCTCTTTAAGATGTTCAAAGGCCTTAGTTGCTTCAGGAGTCCATGAAAATATACATTTCTTAAATAATGTTGTTAGAGGTGTTGCTATTCTCCCATAATTCTTAAAAAAATTATGATAATACCCTGTTAACCCGAGAAATCCTCACAACTGCTTTATGGTTGTGGGGACTTTCCATTCCTTAATGGATTTAATTTTTTTAGGGTCTACCTTAACACCCTCCTAAGATAAAATACGACCCATATATTCCACCTCTTGTACTCCAAAGAAACATTTGGAGGTTTTTGCATATAATTTTTTATCATCCATAGTTTGAGCACCCTGTCAACATGTTGAAAATGATCCTTCCAAGACCTGCTGTAGATTAGTATATCATCAAAAAATACTAACACAAATTTTCTAAGGAAGGGTTTAAAAATGGAATTCATCAACCCTTGAAATGTATAAGGTGCATTGGTAAGGCCAAAAGGCATGAAAAAAAATACATAATGAACCTCATGATTTCAAAATTCTGTTTTCGAAATATCTTCAATCTTCATTCTAATTTGATGATATCTTGAATGAAGATCTAACTTGGTAAAATAATTTGCTCCATGTAATTCATCAATCACAGGAATGGGAAATTTATCTTTAATAGTTAGCTTATTGAGCTCCCTATAATCCAGACACATGCACCATGATCCATCCTTATTATGCACCAATACTACTAGAGAAGAGAAATAACTTTGACTAGGTTGAATTATACCAACCTCTAACATTTCTGCAATCATACGTTCAATTTCTCTCTTTTGTACATAAGGATATCTGTAAGGCCTGATGTTTGGAGGAACACTTTCTGGAATCAAATGAATAGCATGATCATGATCATGAATAGGTGGGAGTCCTTTGGGAGTTTCAAACACCTTGGAATGATTGTCCAAGACTTTTTGGAGATATGGAGAAATAGATGATTTTGATGTTGGAACTTCTAGTGAGAATAATTGTGCATTTACACCTCGTTTTTCTTTATTCAAAAGCTTTGCCATGACATTAGAGCTTATTATCTTTCCCGACTTCCTTGCGATACCACATAATTCAACTTCCTTTCCTTCCGAAAAAAAAAAAAAATCAATAAAAGTTCTTGAAAATTAAAAGCTAACGTCCCCAAAGATTGTAACCATTGTACTCCTAGAACAACATCAACACCTCCCATTGGAAAGGAAAGAATTGGACTATTCAATACATATTCCCCCATGGTTAGCTTGATATTATGGAATTTTCTAGAGAAATTTATAGTCCCTCCATTTGAAAATATCACTTGACACTCTGGTGCTAGGTATAGGAAGCAATTCAATTCCTTAACTACCTTACAATGAATAAAATTATGGGTACTACTTGAATCAATCAACACTATTGATTTTTTCTTCTTGAAATGTCCTTTTATCTTGAGAATTTTAGGAGTGGTAATTCCTGCCAATGCATTACAGAATATGGTTGGACTCATTTCTTCTTTCTCTAGGGGTGGTTTCTGGTGTATATCCTCTTCTTTTGAAGTTTCTTGTTCATTTTATTCCTCCTCTTCAAAGTCTATGTAAAATAATTTATTCTTGACACACTTATGACCTTTAGTGTATTTTATATCACAACTGTAGCAAAGCCCTTTTGCTCTTTTTTCTTCCATTTTTTGTGGTGTCAACCTTGTAGGTTGTGGAAGTCTAGGAGTAGAAACACTTCCATCTTTATAGATGTGAGGGGTAGGCTTCCTTGTTGCCATAATTTTACTTTCAATTTTTCCTTCCAACCTGAATGTCTTATCCAATGAATCAGGTTCCCAAAGGCGAACCTCATGTTGGATGTTATCCTTTAAAGTCCCTATGAAGACATCAATCTCATGTTCCTCTGGAATATCAGTTACCCTTATATTCAATTTTTGGAAGTCCTCATTTTTCTTTACCATTGAACCCTTATGTTTGAGATTTATCAATTGGCTAAAGAAGGTTTTTCTCTTTGTATCCTCATAATGTGCTATCATTTCCTCCATAAAAATTGGCTACGTGACACTATTTTTATGAGAGCAAAGCCATCGATACCATGCTTTCTAACTATAAATTTGAAATGCGTACCTTTCGTGTGTTTTGCACATTATGGAGATCAAAATAGTGCTCCATGTGTAGTATCCATGTTATGGGATCCTTGCCATCAAACTTCCTCATATCGAGCTTTGGAATATAGTGGGTCTTCAATCCAACATTAGAGTTTATGAAATCACGATTAACATTTATTTTTTTCTCATCATGAGTTTCCTGTACTACCTTTTCGCCATTAGGAATCATTTCTTTTGTCAACTTTGTCAAACCTTCCTTCAAACCTTCCATGTTTGCTTTTAGATCATTCTTCATGTCTTCCATGTTGTCTTTCATTTTTTCATCTATCTTAGCTTCCATGTAATTTTTTATCACTAAGAAAAAAGTGAAACATAATTTGACAAAGTTTTAGAGGTTCATGTGTCAAAGGTAGGGTCATAGAATTCATTTTTCATTACTTATTTAAGGAAAATTTTAAATTTTTCTTATTATCTTATCCTAAAGTCCAAAACTCACCCCCATTCAAATATTTTCATGTCACATCAGTCATTATTTTCTGACATTTTTCATTTCCCAAGCTTATAACTCCGAAAAAGTCATTTTAGCTAAGAATCCCTACTTTCATAGTGAAATACACAAAGAAAACACACTTTTAGCTACGAAACTGCCAATACTTTTGTAGCAAAACTACCCAGAAATACACTAGGTATGCTACGAAATGAAGGATTCCTTTTTGTCTTGTCAAAACAACTGTCAGGTGTCAGTAAATGATTGAAAGGGATAAGGTAGATGCCATTCGAGTCAATCAGCGTTAAGATCAAGGTACAATGGTCATGACTGAAGTCATTATTACCATTTTAAGCATGTATGAGTCACCATTATGCCATGAGTTGTCATCGAACTTCAAAATCTTTCCCGATTGAGTCATTTGTCATTCTCCGCTCCCTCTTTGCATGTTATTGAGCTTTGGAGAGCTATTTCATTGAGCCCAAGCTGTGGCTGGTATTTTCAAAAGTTTGCAGGTATCATTGATCAAGCGAGGCAGAAAAGACATAAAGGTACCATGGCTACAAAGAGGAAGACCAAAAAAGGTGGCCACTGTCTCAAACACGAGCCATCAAAGATGAACTTGATAAATGAAGATCCAACAACTTCAGAATTTTTCAGAAGAACAGGTTGTTTATAGTTTTGCCAAATATTACAAGGATTCCATGTACAGGTTTCTAAAGAGTTTTCCCTAAATTTCAATGGAACAACTACAAAAGTGGGAATGCTAAATCTCACTATAACACCAGAGACCATTGCATCAGCAACAAGGATTCCAAGAAGAGAAGAAAAATGGTTCAAAGGTCTCAAATTCAACATGCAGGAATGTAAATAATTTATCAAGCTAGAACATAGTGAGGTTGACCTTACAAATGCCATTCCAAGGAACTGCATGAAACATAATTTCTCAAAGCCACTACTTATCATTCAGAAATATTTCACTTGTGAAGGGAGATATCATAAGGTTTATTCTTACCACTTCAATCTTCTTCTACATTTTGTTGGTAATATATCTCTTGATATACCTTTTTATTTATACAGAAGCTTAGAAAAAATGGAAGATAAAGTTCAAGATAAATCTGAAGGAAGTGAAACCTCACTTTTTCATCATGGTTTAATAAAGTTGATGGTTTTAGATGAGTTAAAAATACTAGGCAGAGACTGATCTTCTTTTCTGTTTGTCAATGGTTTTGAAGTGGATGCCATTACCCCTAAAATAACTCCTAAAACTAGAGGTATAAAATCACCTTCAGTGGCAGAACAAAGTGAAATAGTAGGGGTAAAGAAAAGTGAACCAGTAATCATGGAAACAGAGCAATTGTAGAAACTTGATACACCTACTGTTTTACCTGCAAAATAAAAGTCAACTATGATCAAACCTACAAAAAAAGAGCCAACTGTGAGTAAACATGGTAGGAAAATGATTACAAGGAGCCAAACAGTGGATAAATGCAATTTAGAGGATATTCTACATGCTATTGATATTGAAGAGACTCCCATAGTCCAAGTTGAGGATATAGATGAGGGAGGAAAAAAGCTCAAGAAAGCCAAATCAGCAAAGAAGTTAGAGTTTGAAGGTGAGGATGCAGGTTTTATGTTTCAGGCTAGGAAACCCATGAAAAGACATGCTAAAAAAATCTTGGAAAGTAGTAAAGAAGTTTATAAGGTCACTGAAATTAACCAACCACCACCAGGTATCACTGACCTATCATCACCTATAAAAGAAGATCCAGTCATCAAGCAAAAAAAAGGAAAGGAGAAAATTATTGAAAAAACAGAGTTTGAGGTCCTTTAGGAACAGTTGAAGTTAGAAAATCATGAAATAGAAGTCATAAAGAAAGAGGCAAGGAAACATAATGTACAAAAAGTGCAGTTTGAGAAAATGAAAGAGATTTGGGAAGAGCAGGTTGATAGTGTGTCAAAGACCTTAGATGATACACAACAACTAATAAAATGGACTATGCCATTGAGGAAAGAGGTGAAACATGTTAGAAGAATGAACCTGAACTTGAAATATAGTAATAGAAAGCTAAAGGACCAAGTTAAAGACCTCCAAGAGTAGTTAGAATTGATCCATGAGGAGCTAGAGAAGAAGGGTTTAAAGAAGACTGTAGTTGAGGAACCCATAGCTCAACTCATTATTAATGAAGAGGAAACACCTGAAGGCTTTTAAGTTGAGTTTGTTTTTGTTTTGAGAGGTTAATGGCAAGATGAAAACGAAGTTTATACAGCTAGAAGGTACCTTTTTGAAACAAGGTCAAAATCTGGAAATTAGACAGTTTGCCATAGTTTCGTATCGTTTCCTAGGCTTGAAGCCAGGACAAAGCTACGAAAATTTCTGTAGCTTCATTTTTGTTTCTAAAACAATTTTTTGCAGCTTTGAAGGAGAGGAAATGGTAGTGATGATGTGTCAGGTCATGATAGACACCATGCAAGAGAAAAGAAGCAGAAATTTTGAGTGAAGAAGTCATTTTTTGGACGCTACGAAAGTACACTACGAAACTGCCATGTTTTCGTAGCGAGCTGTTTTGAAGGTTTCTAAGCAGGTTTAAGAGAAGTTTTGAACAGGTGGACACATTCAACAGGTCAAGGGACATTTCCATCAATAATCCATGACTTGAAGACCATGAAATAGAGACATCTCATCAGCTGAAGCATTTGTTGGAGATTTTTTTCACTATTGTAGCTTTATGTAATTTGACTAATATCAGTAATACAGAGGTCTTTTTCTTGAAAAACCTGTGATTCTCATGGAGTTTTTAATTATTTTATGATCTATATTTTTATATGTACTACTTGTAGTGGATTTCATCTTTATTACTCAGAATTCATATGTGTATGCTTTGACTTCCTTTATTGATGAAATGGATGTGTTGCTATATGTTCTATGTGTGATATACCTTTGTTAAAAACTCTTACCTGCCTCAGCTTCCATGTCAAAAGACCTTACCACTGAACCTACTGATTTTTTGACTCCATAAGCCCAATATTTGCAGACCTGTACTCTTTTCAACCTACATACATCACAATCAAGTTATTTTTCAAATAGAGTTAGCCATCTAGTTTCATCATTATTTAAAATCATAAACCCCTTTGAGAGAGCCCTCTTAGACTGAAGAGGCTAGGCTTTAGTCACAAGCTAGTTTGAAATAGTTACATAGAGTTGTCTGATTAGCAGCCAATCAAGTGAAATTTTGTGATAACATTTTGGTGCGTCTGCCGGGAGTCTGAAGATATACTTTTCCCGAAATTTTGAAGCTGAACTTATGAAGGTAGCAGGAGCTCAGAAAGTTGTTCGAGGCTGCATCTACCTTGGTGACTCCATTCAAAATTCATATGATCAAAGGTGCCTTCGAGAAGGAGACACACGAGGAGTAATCCTGAGCCAAATCCACCTACCATTGTGGACAATCCAAACACCATCTCCAGAGGCAGTAAAGGCATTTCCGCAATATCAGGTACTCCATTACATACAAAATGCTTGTCCTTTGAATTTTTAAGAAGTCATGAAAATAAAAATTTTGATGATAAAATTCAGGAAGTCTTGTTTAGGTCTGAAAGTGAAAAAGAATTGACTGAAATTGTCTTAGACCTACATAAAAGAGGTATTGATACCTCAACCTTAGTAACTCAAAAGGATAAATAAGAGTTTTAGGAAGCAGTTACTTCAGAGTTATTGTTAGAGAAAGAAACTTTGGATAGGTTGAAAGACCTAGACCCATTTGAAATTTTGTTAAGAAGTAAAACTGGTGTCCCTCTTCCTGATTGGAGTTCAATTGTGACTGGACAACAAAGACCAAACAACCCTCCTCCTACCAGTTCCTCTTCCTCTACTGTTGCTGTCCCTAAAACTACTACAATCCCTATCATCATGGCAGGAAATGTACCATTGCCACCTGCAGCTGCATCTGCTAGGTATGCCCCCCTTGTTCTTCCAGCTGTCCTAAATTCCCTTCCTAGAAAATATTCTGCTAGAATCAAAACTTGGGGAAGTGATGAATAGATTACAACTGAAGAGCATGTAGACTAGTTTAATGAATTTATAGACAGGGAGGAGGTTGACCATGAGGATGTCAAGATGAGATTTTTTTCTCAGAGCTTTACAAGTGAAGTTAGGAAATGGTTCAAAGCCCTTTAGGTAGGAAGCCTACATAATTGGAATGAATTTGAAGATAGCTTCTTAAAGAAGTGGGGAAATAGAACCAACCCTATACAAGCCCTCATTGAGTATAATAGTTTAAAAGAGTTGTTGATGAAACTGTTCAAAACTTTTCAAATATATTTAACAAAGTTTATGAATCCATCCCTACCCATCTAAAGCCTTCACCAGGAGAGGCTTAGTTGAGATATGCTGAAGCCTTTGATTATGAATTTTCTATCCTGCTAAGAAAAAGAGAATCCCAATCACTTGTTGAAATGAAAAATGATGCAGTGAAGGTGGAGGTCAATATGATAGCAGCAAAAAAGTCTAATATGGGAAAGACTAAGTTGAAAGAAGAAGATAAGCCTTCCACCTCAAATGATAAATTTGATTCCATGATGAAGAAAATGGAAAAACTGATGGATAGGCTTGCCCTTGAGAATGCCTCTGATCCTCCTGCAAAACATGAACCTCAATTTAGAAATACTCAGTTCAGAAGACCTCAAAACCAGCAGAGATCAAGGGAAAATAGAAATCAGCCACCTGACCCTCAAGTAAGGCCTCCTTTTTAGCAAAACTTAGTTGATGAAGAAGACCAACCTGAAATAAAAGAAGACTCAATTCATTTCTTAGATGAAAACATGTCAAAAATGTTTTTGACTAAGGAGGAACATGATGAGTCAGATCATGATGTAAAAAAGGGTGAGGAACCATCTGAGTATGTTGTGAAACCAGCTCCAAAAATAGAAGAAAAGAGATATCAACGCCTTAGAAATAAGCCACTTCGAGGGGGAAACCTCCAATACATTACATGAATGAACAATTCTTGGATGATACAAATTACAAAACCTCCTTTCTATATATAGGAGTCCATGGGGTCACAATGTAATCCTAATGGGGCCACAATGTAATCCTAGCTGACCTAACAATAATAATTTAAGGGAACAATAATAACAATATGGGGGTTATAAGGGTACAATAATAACAATAAGGGGGTTACACTAACAACAATAAGGGACTATACTAGTAATATAGGGGCCTAACATGCCCCTCTCCTTCAAAAAAGTGTTGTCCTCAATGCTTGAGAAGCTCTGGGTGCTTCTGTATAAAATTCTCATCCTCCCATGTAGAATCTTCAGTGGGTAAGTTCTTCCACTTGATGAGATACTCTGAAATTGATCGATTCCGTAGCTCTCAAGTTCTTGTTTCTGTGACCGATTCAGGTTCCAATATGATTTTTCCTTCCTCATCAAGTTCTGGCAATATTGTTTGAACTGGAAAATTTTCACCTATAACCTTCTTTAAGAATGAAACATGGAAAATTGGATGCACTCGTGAAGAAGCAAGAAGCTCCAATTTGTATGCCATAGTACCAATCTTTTGCAACACCTTGTAAGGACCATAGTACTTTGGCTATAATTTATTATCCTTCTTAGCTTGCTTGAGGGACATTTGTTTGTATGGTTGTAGCCGTAAAAATACCCAGTCTCCTACATCAAAACTTCTCTCGTTGCGATGTTGATCTGCCTGTTGTTTCATTCGATTTTGTGCCAAATTCAGGTTGTCCTTTAAGAATTGGAGAACTTATTGTTGATGATCGATGTGATCTTCCACTACTTGAACCTTCGAATTTTCTCTTAAAGATGATGTGATGGATGGTGGATCATATCCATAAAGTGCCATAAATGGGGTCATTTTTGCTGCAGTATGGAAGGAAGTGTTATACCACCATTAAAAGAGAGGTAACCATTTGATCCATTGTGTTTGTTTATCAGATACAAAAAAACGAAGATATCCTTCCAAAAATTTATTTACTATCTCAGTTTGACCATTGGATTGAGGACGATAAGATGAGCTATGAGCTAATTGAGTACCCAAACAAGAAAATAACTCAGTCCAAAATTTTCTAGTAAAAATGGGATCTCTGTCGCTCACAATAACCCTCGGGTTTCTATGTAGCTTTTGAATTGTGTCCATAAATGTAGTAGCAACTGTACTTGCTTTAAATTGATGATATAATGCACAAAAGTGTACATACTTGGTAAGTCTATCAACTACCACCATTAAGACACTATTTCCTTCAGACTTAGGTAAACCTGTGATAAAATCCATTGAAATCTCTTAATTGTCTCAACTTTATTCTGCTGGAAAACCAAAAATTCCGCCACAAACTTTTGAATATCAGATTTAAGGCCATCCCCAAAAAATTCTTTCTTCACCCTGTGGTAAGTTTTTAAAAATCCTGAGTGTCCTCCTAAAGGAGAAGTGTGCAATTCCAAAAGAATCTTTTTTTTTTAGTTGGGAATTCTTACAATGATATAAGCGATATTTGTACCATAAGGAATCATTTTTCCAACCAAATGTATCAGATGTACTAGGATATTGTTGCAACTTTTGAATGAGTGTCCACACTTCTTCGTCCTTCTTCCATTCATCTCTTGCTTCGGTTATCCAATCTGGTTGTATAATAGAAATGGCACAAAGCAATGCTTCCAGCTCTTCACTCTTTCTTGAGAGTGCATCTGCAACAACATTTATATTCCCTTTTTTGTAGATTATTTCAAATTCATAACCCAACATCTTTGTGACCCATTTTTGCTGCTCTTCTGAAGATAGTCTTTGTTCCAAAATTTGTTTAAGAATATCATGATCAGTTTTTACCTTGAAGTGTCTTCCCATTAGGTAAGTTCTCCATTTCTTTAGTGCATGCAGTATTTCTAACATTTCCTTCTCATAAATAGGTTTCTGTAAATACTTTCCTTTGATTGGAAGACTTTCAAAAGCAATGGGTCTTCCTTCTTGCATTAAAACAACACCAATTCCATTTCCTGAGGCATCACATTCCACAATAAAGGTTTTTGTGAAGTCTGGCGTAGCTAAGACCGGCGCTAGGCACATTGCCTCTTTAAGATGTTCAAAGGCCTTAGTTGCTTCAGGAGTCCATGAAAATGCATCTTTCTTCAATAATGTTGTTAGAGGTGCCGTTATTCTCCCATAATTCTTAACAAACTTGCGATAATACCCTGTTAACCCGAGAAATCCTCGCAACTGCTTTATGGTTGTGGGAACTTTCCATTCCTTAATGGCTTTATTTTTGTTAGGGTCCACTTTAACCCCCTCGTGAGATACAATATGACCCAGATATTCCACCTCTTGTACTCCAAAGAAACATTTGGACTTTTTTGCATATAATTGTTTCTCCCGCAATAGTTTGAGCACCCTGTCAACATGTTCAACATGTTCCTTCCAAGACCTGCTGTAGATTAGTATATCATCAAAAAATACTAGCACAAATTTTCTAAGGAAGGGTTTGAAAATGGAATTCATCAACCCTTGAAATGTAGAAGGTACATTGGTAAGACCAAAAGGCATGACCAAAAATTCATAATGACCCTCATGAGTTCGAAATGCTGTTTTTGGAATATCTTCAGTCTTCATTCTAATTTGATGATATCCTGAACGAAGATCCAACTTGGTAAAATAAATTGCTCCATGTAATTCATCCAATAATTCATCAATCACAAGAATGGGAAATTTATCTTTAATGGTGAGCTTATTGAGCTCCCTATAATCCAGACACATTCACCATGATCCATCCTTCTTGTGTACCAATACTACAGGAGCAGAGAAAGAACTTTGACTAGGTTGAATTATACTTGCCTCTAACATTTATGAAATCATACGTTCAATTTCTCTCTTTTGGACATAAGGATATCTATAAGGCATGATGTTTGGAGGAACAGTTCTTGGAATCAAATGAATAGCATGATCATGATCACGAATAGGTGGGAGTCCTTTGGGAGTTTCAAAAACCTTGGAATGATTGTCCAAGACTTTTTGGAGATCTGCAAAAATAGATGATTTTGATGTTGGAACTTCTAGTGAGCATAATTGTGCAATTATTCCTCGTTGTTATTTCTTTGGAAGCTTTGTCATGACATTATAGCTTATTATCTTTCCTGTCTTCCCTGCAATACTCCGTAATTTGACTTCCTTTCCTTCTGAAAAAAAATTCAAGAAAATTTCTTGAAAATTAAAAGCTACCGTCCCCAAAGATTGTAACCATTGTACTCCTAGTACAACATCAACACCTCCCATAGGAATGGAAAGCATTGGACTATTCAATACATATTCCCCCATGGTTAGTTTGATATTATGGCATTTCCCAGAGCAATTTATAGTTCCTCCATTTTCAACCATTACTTTGACATTTTGATGTTGCGTATAGGAAACAATTCAATTCCTTGGCTACCTTACAATAAATAAAATTATGGGTACTACCAGAATCAATCAACACTATCACCTTTTTCTTCTTGATATGTCCTTCTATCTTGAGAGTTTGACGAGTGGTAATTCCTACCAATGCATTACACAATATGGTCAGACTCATTTCTTCGTCTTCTAGGGTTGGTTCCTGGTGTATATCCTCTTCTTGTTCATTTTATTCTTCCTCTTCACAATCTATGTAAGATAAATTCTTCTCAGCACACTTATGACCTTTAGTGTATTTTCTATCACAACTGTAGAAAATCCATTTTGCTCTTCTTTCTTCCAATTGTTGTGGTGTCAACCTTGTAGGTTGTGGAAATCTAGGAGTAGCAACACTTCCCTCTTTATAGAAGTGAGTGGTAGGTTTCCTTGTCGCCATAATTTTACATTCAATTTTTCTTGCCAACCCGAATGCCTTCTCCAATGAATTAGGTTCCAAAACGCGAACTTCATGTTGGATGTTATCCTTTAAAGTACCTATGAAGAGATCAATCCTGTGTTCCTCTGGAATATCAGTTACCCTTATCTTCAAATTTTGGAAGTCCTCAATGTGCTCCCCCACTAAACCCTTTTGTTTGAGATTTATCAATTGGCTAAAGAAGGTGTTGCTCTTTGTACCTCATAATGTGCTATCATTTCCTCCGTAAAAATTGACCAAGTGACAATATTTTTATGGGAGAAAAGCCATCGATACCATACAAATGTATTTTGTTCTAAATGTAAAGTTGCAATGCGTACCTTTTGTGTGTTTTGCACATTATTGAGATCAAAATATTGCTCCATCTGTAGTATCCATGTTACAGGATCCTTTCCATAAAAATTCCTCATATCCATTTTTGGAATATGGTGGTTCTTCCCGCCAACATTAGAGTTTATGAAATCATGATTAGCATTTATTTTTTTCTCCTCATGAGCTTCCTATACTATCTTTTCACCATTAGGAAACATTTGTTGTATCAACTTTGTCAAACCTTCCATGTCTACTTTTAGATCATTCTTCATGTTTTCCATTTTTTCATCGATCTGAGCTTCCATGTCATCCATCTTAGATTCCATGCCAACGTCCGTGCCATCTATCTTAGCTTCCATGCCATTCTTCAAACCATCCATCTTAGATTCCATGCCTTTCTTCAAAACTTCCATGTCATTTTTTGTTGCTCTTTGCGAGAGCAAAATTTGTTGCACTTGTTCTTGTAAATTTGATATGTCATGTTGCCATTCTTCGTCTTCATGAGTCATATTAGAGCCTTCTAAAGGATTAATGGGTGTTGAATTATTTTTAGGGGCCATTTTAGAATCCAATACTGATACATATTCTACAATATGCCCTTGGAATCAATTCAACTTGATTCTCCAAAAAAAAAATACACACCTTTTACTTGCTTTTGAGGAGCTCTGTATTGAAATTGAATTATCTCCTTAATTGCAGATCCTCAATATCTTAAATTCAGCCTTATATTGTCCCTCTGAAGCTTCTTTCAAATTTCACAGGTCTGACCTGATTTGGATTCTTCAAGGCAAAGTTATGTCCAATCTCCCACAACGACCCAATTATGGACTGGTTCAGTAGAGCGAACTTGTACGACTTGCCACATGTCACTGTTTCCTTCTTTGGCTTTGAAATTGATAGGCAAGAAATGACAATCCATGTAATTGTGGCCACTTTTTACAGCATTCCAATCCGATGCTCAGAGAGAGAGTTATGAAGATTTTCCCATGATATCCGAAAATATTGCGAACCAAGCTCTGAAATTTTTCAACGATGTTCCTCAAGATTTTGGCTTCGCTCTCTAAAAATTTCAGCTTCTGAAACTTCGTAGAAACAAAGTTATAGTGAAAATTCCGTGATGACCTATTTAGGTTAAATTCAGAAGCCTACAAAAATCCCTAACTTCCACAGATCATATCTCCGAAAATATTTCGAACCAAGATCTAAAATTTTGCAAGGATGTTCCTCAGGATTTTGACTTCACACTCTAAAAATTTCAGCTTCTGAAACTTCGTAGACAAAAATTTATAGCCTAAATGCCACGATGACCAGGTTGGAGCAGCAAAAACCCTAGAATCCAAAGCTCTGATACCAAATGTTGTGAAACCAGCTCCAAAAATAGAAGAAAAGAGGTATCAACACCTTAGAAATAAGCCAATTCGAGGGGGAAATATCCAATACATTACATGAATGAAAAATTCTTGGATGATACAAATTACAAAACCTCCTTTCTATATATAGGAGTCCATGGGGCCACAATGTGATCCTAGCCGACCTAACAATAATAATTTAAGGGCACAATAATAACAATATGGGGGTTACAAGGGTACAATAATAACAATAAGGGGGTTACACTAACGACAATAAGGGACTATACTAGTAATATAGGGACCTAACAGATTATCTTAAAGGATATCAACATGCAATTTTTGAGAGTCAGAAACAGTACAACCTCAGAAACAAAAATGTGCCAATTACTGCAAGTAAAACACAGCCCAAGAAAGATGCCCCCAAGGCTGCTGAGGTTAGGAAAGATACACCACCTCCTCCTCCTGTCAAAGAGACTGAAAAATCTGCTTTTGTTTTTAGTTTGGAGAGTGAGATCTCTAAGATCAAAATCCCAGTACCTTTTGGAGAAATTCTTAAGGTGAATGAATACAGAAGTAAGATTGTAAAAATGATGAATTCCCAATCAGGGGCTGTTGATATCTTAAATGTTCAAGAAGATCATCCAACCATATACTTGGGTCCAATATTAGAGGATGAGCAGAATGAAGAGGTGCCTCCTTTTTATGTTAGCCTTAGTATCCATGACATGACATTGCATAATGCCTTGTTGGATTCAGGAGCCTCTCACAATCTTATGCCCAAAGTTATCATGGAAACAATGGGATTTGAAATTACTAGACCATATAAAAGTAGTAAAGAAAAACCTCAAAACTTTCCAATATATGTTGTTGATACTGAACTAGGATCTGCTATTCTTTTCAATGAATTGATTGATGAAGTAGAAGATGAAAAGAAAGCAGAAAATCAGCTGACAGAAAATCAGTAGACAGAAAATCAGCAAATCAGTGAGGAGAAGGCGGAAGGTTTGTGGTTGTTACACTTTTATGGATCGCCAAGAAGAGAGGGGCCTGGAGAAGGAATTTGGATCACAACTCCAGAAGATGAAAGTATATTCTTTTCTTAAAAAATGATTTTTTATTGCACAAATAACATGGCTGAGTATGAGTCTTTATTTTTGGGCTTAGAAATTTTGAAAAGAATGGGTGCCCAAAATATTTCTTTTTGTGGAGATTTTGAATTAGTTATTAAGAAATTTGAGGATGTATATCAAACTAAGGATGTGAGAATGAGGGCATACAGAAATATTATCATGGAGATGTTAGAGAATCTCCAAGAATATTCATTTATTGTGAAGACTAAGGACCAAAACTCAGTAGCTGACTCCTTACCTGTCTTAGAAAGTCTATTTATCATCCCTGCACATTCCATTGAAAGAAATGAGGTTGAAGTTCACCATAGACCTGCTATCCCTGATAACATTATCCATTGGCAAGTTTTTGAGGATGACCAACAAGTCAAAAACTTTATAGAACTGAAAGAGGAGTTTGAAATTACATAAGTAGATCAACAAAACATGCTTGCTGAAACAAAAGAAAATTATGAAGTGTTGCAACTGAAGAATAACTCTATACCCAAAGGTCTCATACCCCTTTAGAAGCTTTTTGATCAGAATGATGTGTTTAAGTCTCCTAGGATACAAGCTGATGATGAAGAGTTAGAGAGTTGTAACCTTGGTACAGTAGCAATGCTCAAAATGATTAAGGTTTCAAGTTTTCTTTCAGTTGACATGAAACAAAAATATATTGAGATGATGAAAAGGTTCATAGATGTCTTTGCATGGAGTTATGCTGACTTGAAGAAGTATGATCCTACTATCATTCAACATACCATTCCCATTAAAAAAAATGAAAAGCCTTTCAAGCAGAAGCTGAGGAGGATTAATCCACTTCTCATGCCTTTGGTTGAGAAGGAAATCAAGAAACTCTTTGATGCCAAAATTATTGTTCCAATCAGATTCTCAAAGTGGCTTGCAAACTTTGTTCCAGTAAGAAAAAAGAGTGGAGAAATCAGAATCTGTATTGAATTCAGAAACTTGAACAAAGGATCTTTGAGGGACAACTACCCTCTCCCAAAAATGGACCAAATTTTGCAGAACATTGTTGGTTCCTAAAGGATGTCTATGCTTGATGTTTTTCCAGGGTACAATCAGATACTTGTGCATCCAGAAGATCAGGAGAAAACAACCTTTACCACACCATGGGGCATATTCATGTATGCCAAGATTCCTTTTGGTCTGATGAATGCAATAGCTACCTTTCAAAGAGAAATGGAAATTTCCTTTGCTAAGGAGAAGGACACGATGGTGGTTGTCTATCTGGATGACATAACAATCTTCTCAAGAAGAGAATAAGATCACTTGAAGCACCTAGAAAATATTTTTCTGAAGTGTAGAAGGTTTGGAATTTCTCTTAATCCCACCAAAACATTTTTTCTCTAACTTTAGGGAAGTTACTTAGGCATATTATTTCTAAAGATGGGATTAAGATTGATACAAGTAGGGTCAATTCAATTCAGAAAGTGGATCTGCCTAGAAGCAGAAAGGAGATTCAGTCTTTCCTTGGAAGGGTAAATTTTGTGAGGAGGTTTATTCCTAATTTTTCTGAGATTGTAAAAGACATAACAAATATGGTGAAGAAGGAAGCTGACATCAAGTGGACAGTAGAATCAAAGCACTCATTTGCGGAGATTAAGAAGGCACTCACTCAAGCACCAGTGTTGATCAACTCGATTTTTTCAAAAGAATTTCTGGTTTTTACATTTGCATAAAAAATACAATTGCTGGAGTTTTGCTGCAGAAAGGACAGCAAGGTACTGAGAAATCCATTTAATTTTTTAGCAGGACATTAGCTAATTCAGGGCTGAATTAAAACATCTTAGAGAAGCAAGCTTATGCCTTGGTCAAGGCCATCAAATATTTTAGAATTTACATTCTGCATTCTCATGTTATAGCTTTTGTTCCTGATGTTGTTGTGAAGGACATATTAACTCAAGATGATCCCGATGGTAAGAGAGGGAAGTGGATAGCTAACTTGCTTGAATATGATATAGAGATTAGGCCCACAAAATTGGTCAAAGGTCAAGGCCTAGCAAAGCTGATGGCACAGTCAAATTTTGACTGTCTTGATATGAATTTAATTGCAGAAATTTCAGAATTATTAGATGAAGATGAATAGTTGATTCCCATTGAAGAGTGTTGGGAAACCAGCTCCAAAAAGAGAAGAAAAGAGATATCAACGCCTTAGAAATAAGCCACTTCGAGGGGGCAACCTCCAATACATTACATGAATGAACAATTATTGGATGATACAATTTACAAAACCTCCTTTCTATATATAGGAGTCCATGTGGCCATAATGTAATCCTAGTGGGCCACAATGTAATCCTAGCCGACCTAACAGTAATAATTTAAGGGCACAATAATAACAAAATGGGGGTTACAAGGGTACAATAATAACAATAAGGGGGTTACACTAACAATAATAAGGGACTATACTAGTGATATGGAGACCTAACATGCCCCTCTCCTTCAAAAAAGTGTTGTCCTCAACGCTTGAGTAGCTCTGGGTGCTTCTGTATAAAATTCTCATCCTCCCATGTAGAATCTTTAGTGGGTAAGTTCTTCCACTTGATGAGATGCTCTGAAATTGATCGATTCCGTAGCTGTCGAGTTCTTGTTTCCATGACCGCTTCAGGTTCCAATATGATTTTTCCTTCCTCATCAAGTTCTGGCAATATTGTTTGAACTGGAAGATTTTCACCTATAACCTTCTTTAAGCATGATACATGGAAAACTGGATGTACTCGCGAAGAAGCAGGAAGCTCCAATTTGTATGCCATAGTACCAATCTTTTGCAACACCTTGTAAGGACCATAGTACTTTGGCGATAATTTATTATACATCTTTGCTTGCTTGAGGGACATTTGTTTGTATGGTTGTAGCCGTAAAAATACCCAATCTCCTACATCAAAACTTTTCTCGCTACGATGTTGATCTGCCTGTTGTTTCATTCGATTTTGTGCCAAATTCAGGTTATCCTTTAAGAGTTGGAGAACTTCTTGCTGATACTCGATGTGATCTTCCACTGCTTGAACCTTCGAATTTTCCCTTAAAGATGATGTGATGGATGGTGGATGATATCCATAAAGTGCCATAAATGGGGTCATTTTTGCTGCGGTATGGAAGGAAGTGTTATACCACCATTCAGCAAGAGGTAACCACTTGACCCATTGTGTTTGTTTATCAGATACAAAACAACGAAGATATCCTTCCAAACATTTGTTTACTATCTCAGTTTGACCATCAGATTGAGGATGATAAGATGAGCTATGAGCTAATTGAGTACCCAAACAAGAAAATAACTCGGTCCAAAAATTTCCAGTAAAAATGGGATCTCTGTCGCTCACAATAACCCTTGGGCTTCCATGTAGCTTTTGAATTCTGTCCATAAATGTAGTAGCAACTGTACTTGCTTTAAATGGATGAGATAATGCACAAAAGTGTGCATACTTGGTAAGTCTATCAACTACCACCATGATGACATTATTTCCTTTGGACTTAGGTAAACCTGTGATAAAATCCATTGAAATCTCCTCCCAACGTTGACTTGGAATGGATAAAGGTTGTAGAAGTCCCGGGGTCTTAATTGTTTCCACTTTATTCTGCTGGCAAACCAAACATTCCATCACAAACTTTTGAATATCAGATTTAAGGCCATCCCAAAAAAATTCTTTCTTCACCCTGTGGTAAGTTTTTTAAAAACCCGGGTGTCCTCCTAAAGGAGAAGTGTGCAATTCCAGAAGAATCTTTTGTTTTAGTTGGGAATTCTTACAAAGATATAAGCGATCTTTGTACCATAAGGAATCATTTTTCCAACTAAATGTATCAGATGTACTAGGATCTTGCTGCAACTTTTGAATGAGTGTCCATACATCTTTGTCCTTCTTCCATTCATCTCTTGCTTCGATTATCCAATCTGGTTGGATAATAGAAATGGCACAAAGCAATGCTTCCACCTCTTCATTCTTTCTTGAGAGTCCATCTGCAACAACATTAAGCTTTCCTTTTTTGTAGATTATTTCAAAGTCATAACCCAACATCTTTGTGACCCATTTTTGCTGCTCTTCTGAAGATAGTCTTTGTTCCAAAAGTGTTTAAGACTATCATGATCAGTTTTTACCTTGAAGTTTCTTCCCATTAGGTAAGTTCGCCATTTCTTTAGTGCATGCAGTATTGCTAACATTTCCTTCTCATAAATAGGTTTCTGTAAATACTTTCCTTTGATTGGACGACTTTCAAAAGCAATGGGTCTTCCTTTCTGCATTAAAACAACACCAATTCCATTTCCTGAGGCATCACATTCCACAATAAAGGTTTTTGTGAAGTCTGGCGTAGCTAAGACCGGTGCTAGGCACATTGCCTCTTTAAGATGTTCAAAGGCCTTAGTTGCTTCGGGAGTCCATGAAAATGCATCTTTCTTCAATAATGTTGTTAGAGGTGCTGCTATTCTCCCATAATTCTTAACAAACTTGCGATAATACCTTGTTAACTCGAGAAATCCTCACAACTGCTTTATGGTTGTGGGGACTTTCCATTCCTTAATGGATTTAATTTTTTTAGGGTCTACTTTAACACCCTCGTGAGATACAATATGACCCAGATATTCCACCTCTTGTACTCCAAAGAAACATTTGGATGTTTTTGCATATAATTGTTTCTCCTGCAATAGTTTGAGCACCTGTCAACATGTTCAACATGATCCTTCCAAGACCTGTTGTAGATTAGTATATCATCAAAAAATACTAGCACAAATTTTCTAAGGAAGGGTTTGAAAATGGAATTCATCAACCCTTGAAATGTAGAAGGTGCATTGGTAAGGCCAAAAGGCATGACCAAAAATTCATAATGACCCTCATGAGTTCGAAATCTTGTTTTTGGAATATCTTCAGTCTTCATTCTAATTTGATGATATCCTGAACGAAGATCCAACTTGGTAAAATAAATTGCTCCATGTAATTCATCCAATAATTCATCAATCACAGGAATGGGAAATTTGTCTTTAATGGTGAGCTTATTGAGCTCCCTATAATCAGGACACATTCGCCATGATCCATCCTTCTTGTGTACCAATACTATAGGAGCAGAGAAAGAACTTTGACTAGGTTGAATTATACCCGCCTCTAACATTTCTGCAATCATACGTTCAATTTCTCTCTTTTGGATGTAAGGATATCTATAAGGCCTGATGTTTGGAGGAACACTTCCTGGAATCAAATGAATAGCATGATCATGATCATGAATAGGTGGGAGTCCTTTGGGAGTTTCAAACACCTTGGAATGATTGTCCAATACTTGTTGGAGAACTGCAGGAATAGATGATTTTGATGTTGGAACTTCTAGTGAGCATAATTGTGCAATTACGACTTGTTGTTCTTTCTTTAGAAGCTTTGTCATGACATTAGAGCTTATTATCCTTCCTGGATTCCCTGCAATACATCGTAATTCAACTTCCTTTCCTTTTGAAAAAAATTTCAAGAAAAGTTCTTGAAAATTAAAATCTACCGTCCCCAAAGATTGTAACCATTGTACTCCTAGTACAACATCAACACCTCCCATAGGAATTGAAAGCATTGGACTAGTCAATACATATTCCCCCATGGTTAGCTTGATATTATGGCATTTCCTAGAGCAATTTATAGTTCCTCCATTTGCAACCATCACTTGGAATTCTAGTGCTGGGTATAGGAAACAATTTAATTCCTTGGCTACCTTACAATGAATAAAATTATGGGTGCTACCTGAATCAATCGACACTATTACCTTTTTCTTCTTGATCTATCCTTCTATCTTGAGAGTTTTAGGAGTGGTAATTCCTGCCAGTGCATTACATGATATGGTCAGATTCATTTCTTCCTCTTCTAGGGCCGGTTCCTGGTGTATATCCTCTTCTTGTTCATTTTCTTCTTCTTCTTCACAATCTATGTAAAATAATTTCTTTTCAGCACACTTATGACCTTTAGTGTATTTGCTATCACAACTATAGCAAAGCCCTTTTTCTGTTTTTTCTTCCAATTGTTGTGGTGTCAACCTTGTAGGTTATGGAAATCTAGGCGTAGCAACACTTCCTTCTTTATAGAATTGAGTGGTAGGCTTCCTTGTCGCCATAATTTTACATTCAACTTTTCTTGCCAACCTGAATGCCTTCTCCAATGAATCAAGTTCCAAAACACGAACTTCATGTTGGATGTTATCCTTTAGAGTACCTATGAAGAGATCAATCATGTGTTCCTCTAGAATATCAATTACCCTTATATTCAATTTTTGGAAGTCCTCAATGTGCTGCCCCACTAAACCCTTTTGTTTGAGATTTATCAATTGGCTAAAGAAGGTGTTGCTCTTTGTATCCTCATAATGTGCTATCATTTCCTCCGTAAAATTTGACCAAGTGACAATTTTTTTACAGGAGCAAAGCCATCGATACCATACAAATGTATTTGTTCTAAATGTAAAGTTGCAATGCGTACCTTTTGTGTGTTTTGCACGTTATGGAGATCAAAATATTGCTCCATCTGTAGTATCCATGTTACAGGATCCTTTCCATCAAACTTCCTCATATCCATATTTGGAATATGGCGGTTCTTCCCACCAACATTAGAGTTTATGAAATCACGATTAACATTTATTTTGTTCTCATCATGAGGTTCTTCTACTATCTTTTCACCATTAGGAAACCTTTCTTGTATCAACTTTGTCAAACCTTCCATGTCTGCTTTTAGAAAATTCTTCATGTTTTCCATTTTCTCATCGATCTTAACTTCCATGTCATCCATCTTAGATTCCATGCCAGCCTCCATGCCATCAATCTTAGATTCCATTCCATCTATCTTAGATTCCATGCCTTTCTTCAAAACTTCCATGTCATTTTTTGTTGCTCTTTGCGAGAGCGAAATTTGTTGCACTTGCTCTTGTAATTTTGATATGTCATGTTGCCATTCTTCGTCTTCATGAGTCATAGTAGAGATTTCCAAAGGCTTAATGGGTGTTGAATTCTTTTTAGGGGCCATTTTATAATCCAATATTGATATCTATTCTACAATATGCCCTTGCAATCAATTCAACTTGATTCTTCAAACAAGACTTATGCAATTCGGAAAAAAATTACACACCTTTTACTTGCTTTTGAGGAGCTCGATATTGAAATTGGATTATCTCTGTGATTGCGGCTATTCAATATCTGAAATTTAGCACTGAATTTTCCTTCTAAATTCTATTTTGAATGCCACAGGTTTGACTTGATTTGGATTCTCCAAGACAAAGTTATGTCCAATCTCCCACAATGACCTAATTATGGACTGGTTCAGTATAGCGAACTTGTACGGCTTGTCATGTGTAACTGTTTCGTCCTTCACCTCTGAAATTGATAGCCAAGAAACTACAGTCCATTTTCTTGCGACCACATTTTATGGCACTCCAATCTGATGCTCAGAGAGAGAGTTATTGAAATTTTCCCACGATCACCTCTTTGAGATGAAATTCGGGAGCCTGAAAAAGCACTACCTTCCACAGATCATATCTCCAAAAATATTGTGAACCAAGCTCTGAAATTTTTTGACGAGTTTCCTTAGGATTTTAGCTTCGCACCATAAATATTTCAGATTCTTAACCTCAGTAGAAAAAAATTTATAGTGCAAATGCCACGATGACTTGTTTAGGAGCCTGAAAAAAGACCTAACTTTCACAGATCATATCTCCGAAAATATTGCGAACCAAGCTCTGAAATTTTTTAACAATCTTCCTCAGGATTTCGGCTTCGCACCCTAAAAATTTCAGCTTCTGAAACTTCGTAGAAAAAAAATTATAGCGAAAATGCCACGATGACCTATTTGGAGCAGCGAAACCCTAGAATCCAAAGCTCTGATACCAAATGTTGGGAAACCAACTCCAAAAAGAGAAGAAAAGAGATATCAACGCCTTAGAAATAAGCCACTTCGAGGGGGAAACCTCCAATACATTACATGAATGAACAATTCTTGGATGATACAATTTACAAAACCTCCTTTCTATATATAGGAGTCCATGGGGCCATAATGTAATCCTAGCCGACGTAACAATAATGATTTAAGGGCACAATAATAAAAAAATGGGGGTTACAAGGGTACAATAATAACAATAAGGGGTTTACACTAACAATAATAAGGGAATATACTAGTGATATAGGGACCTAACAAAGAGAAGTACATCCTTTCTGACTGGTATAAAGAAATTTTTTTTGTCTTACATCATCCTAGAGCACCTATTGAGTTGACAAAGTCCAGGGCAAGGTTTGTGAAGCTAAAGTCTTTAAGGTATTGCATCATTGATAAAAAGATGTATTGGAAAGATACCGGTGGTATTCTTTTGAATTGTTTGTTGGAAGAGGAGGCTGAAAAAGTGATTGAGGAGTTTCACAAAGGAGATTGTGGAGGTAAAAATTATTGCAAGGCTACAACAAATAAGATTCTCTAAGCAGGGTATTATTGGCCTACTATGTTTAAAGATATATACAAAAAGATTGCTGCCTGCCATGAATGCCATATTTTTTATGGTAAGAATAAGCTTGTTACTTTACCCTTGATGCCTATTTATGTTGAGGCACCGTTTCAGCAGTGGGGGCTAGATTTTATTGGTGAGATTCACCCATCATATTCAGGTCAACATCACTGGATTTTGACAGCGACTGATTATTTCACCAAGTGGATTGAAGCAATTGAAACTATGCAAGCAAATGATTCAGTTATCATTTCATTTTTGGAAAATAATATATTGTCTAGGTTTGGCTACCCTATGAAGATCATCACTGATAATACACAGGCATTCAAATCTAAGAAGCTGATCAGTTTTTGTCATCAATATCACATTACACTCTAGCATTCTACTCCATATTATCCACAAGGTAATGGTCTTGCTGAATCTTCTAACAAGAGCATTGTGAGGATTATTAAGAAGGCGTTGCAGGAAAATAAGAAGTCATGGCATTTGAAGCTGAAGTATGCTCTGTGGGCTGATAGAGTGTGCACAAAGAGATCAATTGGAACTTCGCCTTATGAGTTGGTATATGGAGCTGAAGCCATATTTCCTACATCCTAGGGAGTGCCTATCATGAAGCTGCTGCAAGGATTAGAGGAGGAGCCAAATGAAATTCAGAGGAGGATTAATCAGTTTACATCCTTGCAAGAAAAAAGGGAGGAAGTCTATAATAGTAATCTGCAATCTCAAAACAGAATCAAGAAGACATTTGATAGGAATTTCAAGGAGGAAAAATTTCAAATCTAAGATGTGGTTTTGAAATGGGAGGCCAGGATTGAAGAAAAGGGGAAACATGGTAAGTTTGAGAATATTTGGAAAGGTCCATTCATAGTAGTTATATTTCATGGGAAAAACACTTACATTCTACAGGAGATGGATGGACAACCTTGTGTTGGAGGGCCTGCCAATGGCAGGTTTTTGAAGCACTATTCCTCTTAAATTCTGCTGATCATTCATTCCATTGTATATATTCCATTTTATATGTTTTTATGCTAATAAAGATAGGCTGATCATCAAGCTTGAGCCTGAGGTGAAGGCCATTAGATTTTGAAGGAAATCTTGGCAAATTTCAGAGTTTTTGTTTTCGAGAAGATGGATAGCAACACTGGAACTACAAGTTCTTTGGTGTACCAGAGGGGAACACCATCCCAAGTGGAGCCACTGTTATCACTAAAAAAAAATGAAACATCATTTGACAAAGTCTTAGAGGTTCATGTGTCAAAGGTAGGGTCATAGAATTCATTTTCATTACTTAGTTAAGGAAAAATTTAAAATTTTCTTATTATCTTATCCTAAAGTCCAAAAATCACCCCCATTAAAATATTTTCATGTCACATAAATGATTATTTTCTGACATTTTTCATTTCCCAAGCTTATAACTCCGAAAAAGTAATTTTAGCCAAGAATCCCTACTTTCATAGTGAAATACACAGAGAAAATACACTTTTTGCTATGAAACTGCTAATACTTTCGTAGCGAAACTGCCCAAAAATACACTAGGTAAACTACGAAATGAAGGATTCCTGTTCGTCTTGTCAAAACAGCTGTTATATGTCAATAAATTATTGAAAGAGATAGGGTATATGCCATTCAAATCAATTAGGGTTAAGATCAAGGTACAATGGTCATGGCTGATGTCATTATTACCATTTTAAGCATGTATGAGTCATCATTATGCTATGAGTTGTCATCGAAAGTCAAAATATTTCCCAATTGAGTCATTTGTCATTCTCTGCTCCCTCTTTGCATGTTATTGAGCTCTGGAGAGCTATTTCACTGAGCCCAATCTATGGCTGGTATTTTCAAAAGTTTGCAAGTATCATTGATCAAGTGAGGCAGAGAAGACATAAAGGTACCATGGCTGCAAAGAGGAAGACCAACAAAGGTGGCCACTATCTCAGATATGAGTCATCAAACATGAACTTGATAAATGAAGACCAAAAAACTTCAGAAGTTTTCAAAAGAACATGGTGTTTACAATTTTTCCAAAGATAACAAGGATTCCATTTCCAAGTTTCTAAAGAGTTTGCCCTAAATTTCAATGGAACAACTACAAAAGTGGGAATGCTGAATCTCACTATAACACTAGAGACCATTGTAGCAGCAACAGGGATTCCAAGAGGAGAAGAAAAATGGTTCAAAGGTTTCAAATTCAACATGCAGGAATGTAAAGAATTTATCAAGCCAAAACATAGTGAGGTTGACCTTACAAATGCCATTCCAAGGAACTGCATGAAAGATAATTTCTCAAAGCTACTGCTTATCATTCAGAAATATTTCAGTTGTGAAGGGAGATATCATAAGGTTTATTTTGACCACTTCAAGCTTCTTCTACATTTTGTTGGTAAGATATCTCTTGATATACCTTTTTATTTATACAAAAGCTTAGCAAAAATTGCAGATAAGGTTCAAGCTAAATCCGAAGGAAGTGAAACCTCACTTTTTCATCATGGTTTAATAAAGTTGCTAGTTTTAGATGAGTTAAAAAGACTAGGTAGAGACTGGTCTTATTTTTTGTTTGTCAATGTTTTTGAAGTGGATGCCATTACCCATAAAATAACTCATAAACCTAGAGGTATAACATCACCTTCAGTGGCAGAACAAAGTGAACTAGTAGGAGCAGAGCAAAGTGAACCAGTAATCATGGAAACAAAGAAATTGCAAAAACTTGATACACCTGTTGTTTCACTTGCAAAACAAAATTCAACTATGAGAAAACCTACAAAACAAGAGCCAACTGTGAGTAAACATGGCAGCAAAAGGATTACAAGGAGCCAAACAATGGCTAAATGATCAGGAGATCATATCCATTGTTAAAAAATGCTCAAAAGTGAAAGTGCTCCAAACAGGTCCCAACCTGAGCAACCGGAAAGGTCTCGTCGCTACGATTCTGGCACCACGAATAGTTCAAAAAATGGAGGTCGTATGCAGAAGTTATGAAGGTTTGAAATTCCCAGTAAAATTCAAAAACTCGACCTTTGAGCCATTTTGACTTAAAAAAATTTCCAATATATATATATATATTATTTAAAAAAATATTTTTTTTATTATGGTTTTTTGGGCCAATGAACAGGTGCCACGTTGCCAGCCTGGAGGCTGCCATGTGGCCCCAGGCCGGAGGTCGAATGGGCGTATACTTTTTTTGGAGTCAATGGGGTTCAAATACGGGACCTCCCGTACACAACACACACACCTACCATTACGCCATCGGGGTAGTTCTTAACCCCTAAGGGCGCCACTTTTATTTAAAGGTTAAAGGTTTTCGTGGCGGGGGTTTGGGAGGCTAGTGCCCCCTCCATATGAATCAACGCCCGAACCATGGGCCCATAACCTGACATCTAACTTAACCACTGGTGGATCTCACTGCGAAGTTTTTTCACATGGTGGAGTTACATTTATTGTAACCGTAACCCACAACGTAACCTGGCGGCCAGGATTTCAACATTTTTTGCAGGTGCGTTCACATGCAGCGGTTAAAATTTATGTTAACTTCCAGTTCTAGTGGTTTAGCTAGAAGAGATGCTAGCGGAACCACTATTTTTGGCAGTGGAGCTAATTTTTCGGCGCTAACTCGAGTTCCTCCAGTTTTGGAGGAGCTTTCCCAGGGTACATTGGGCAGTTTATTGTTTTGGTCATAACTCCTTGGATATTCGACCATTTTTGAGAAATGAATAGTCATTTTTGGCTAATTTCAAAATTATAAGTTGATTGGAAAATGTTTCAGAGCCATTAGCCATCATCTTGTGCATGTTTAGCTTCAAGAGAGGTCAAGGAGCCACCAGGGCCACTAGGGTGTTTTCAGTGTATTGAGCATCCATTCTCTGTTTTCTGCAAATGAATAGTCATTCCTGACTAATAAAATCATTTTGAAGCTATTTTTATAGAGATCACAACCATTTGAGGCTTTATTTTACATGTAATTACCATTTTATGTAGCCTAGGAGGGGTGAAATGCTTCATCAAATTTGCTGAATATTGTCACATGTGAAGTTTATTTCTCTGTTAGTTACTGCTGCACAATGTTATACAAGATAATTTAAATTCTTTAACCTCACATAAAAATCTGTTTAACTAATTTAAAACAATTTGTTTCACTTGCAAACTTCAGTGAACCTTATGCACATAATTTAATTACTGTTTGGATACTTGGCACAAAAAAACTAATACATTCCATTCAGATCAAGTTGTTATCAGATCTTAGGTTGAGCTTGAGTTAAGCTAGAGTATTTTATCTATTTAACCTTTGTTCAAAGGATTTGTTTAACAATTTGCATAACAACTCTTGCAAGCTGTGTAGAGACATCCCGAGGCAGCATTTGTTGTCTTTTTAATGCTTACTAGGCTGAAGCTTAAGAGAGGAGAAGGTCAATTGGTGAAAGTTCAAATTAATCCTCAGCCAAGGAGGGAAGAGTGCCATTATCTCCACCTTCAATTTCACCTCAAAGAGAAGCAGAAGAAGCCATAAGCATGAATTCAAGAGAAGGAGAAACTCCTAAAGAAGTTGATCCCAAGGAGGAAGAAAGAGTGTTTAGGAAAGCATTTCTTGACTTAACTAAAATGGTGGAGTCCTTTATCAAGAAAGGAATAAAAGACTAGAAGGATAAGGATCCAAAATTCACAAGGAAAGACAAGGATCGTTAGGAGGCCATAATGACGAAGATAAATCAAAGAAGGGTAATGGAGGAAATGGAGACAGTGGAAAGTCGCCATCATCACCCTTATCTTCATCTTCATCAACCTCTACTTCATCTTCAGTACATCAACCATACAAGTCAAAGAACACTTGTAAAAATCCTTTTCTAAAACTTGATGTTAATTTTGAATTGCCAATGTTTGATGGTGATGTTAATGTAGAAAAGCTAGATAATTGGATTAGGCAATTAGAGGTCTATTTGAGAATTCAAAATTTTCATGATGATGACACCAAAATCCAACTAGCTTCATTGAGAATGGAAGGTGCAACACTTGTTTAGTGGGAAGCCAAGACAAAGGAGGAGATCAAGAAATATGGTAAGATTATCTTATCATGGAATCATTTCATTTTTGCAATAAAATAACAATTTTATCCATTAGCTCACATGCAGAAAGCCATAATGGACTGGAAAAACTTTAAACAATTGAAAGGACAAAATGTACAAGTGTATACTCAAGAATTTAGAAGAAGAGCTCTTTTACTAGGAATAAATTTGAATAGCCAAGACACTTTTCTCAAGTATATAGGAGGTTTACATACCTACCTAAGACATACAATCCTCATGTTTAACCCTACAAGCCTAGATGAGGTTTGTGTTCAAGCCAAACATTTAGAGGCAAGGGGAAAAAAAAATTTAGATGGAAATGAGGAAAGTGAGTTTAAAGGCAAATGGAAGAAAAACAGAAATGCAAATACTAGAAAAGAGAAGGGAAAATTGTTCTGCAAACACTATTCTTAAACAAGCCATGATGAGGACCATTGTTGGAAACTTCATCCAGAGTTGAAACAAGAAATTTTTAAAGACAAAGAGAAAGCCAAGGAGAAAGGCAAGACAGTTGCAATAGCTGAACAAGAATTGGGGTTAGATTCAAGAGATGAAACAAAAATCATAGCTATGGCACTAAATAACTTGAAGGGGAAAGAGATTGAAAATAAACCTAGTTCTAGTATTTATAACTGTCACATAGAAGGTCCAAGTGAAGAAAAGAGAATTGAACTGTTTCATGTGAGGGTCATTTCCAAACATACCAAGGTTGACACATTGTTTCACCGTGGGTCGTAAGAAAATTTAATCTATGAAGAATTAGTCAACAAACTAAATATCGAGATCATTCCACATCCGAAACCATATCCACTTGGTTGGATTTGTAAGGATTCCAATTTATAGGTTTCAAAAATGTGCATGTTGCGCTTTGCAATAACAACACATTTCATTGACACGGTTGAATTAGATGTTGTTCCGCTTGATATAACATGTATGGTGTTGGGTAGTCCTTACTTGTATGACAGGAGATCTATCTTCCATCTCCATGAGAACAAGTATCATTTATTCAAAGATGGTAAGGAGTACATTGTGAGAGCTCATTGCAAAAAACTAGACACTTCTTTAGTTAATGCAGGGCAGATGAAGAGGCTCGTCAATGCAAGCCAAAACTTGAAATTGATGATTATTAAACAAATAGAATTTTTACATAATAATTTTCATGCAAATACTGATGTATATAATGAGTTGTTTCAGTTTTAAAGTAGGTTGTCTTTGAAATAATATGACAAGCAGTTGCAGCAGTCGATATTGGTGTCGAACGGTGCTGAAAACAAAGTGTCAGTGCAAGAAGTTGCAAAGGTCCAAGAGAGGGAAAAGAAAATTGACAAAGAGGGCACAAGATTCAATAATTTTCATTGCTGGTTTCAGAAAGGCATGGTACAATGGCGAGGAAACTTGGTCAGGAATCGACATAAGTTCAAGGCTAATTCAACGAAAAATCGCCATAAGGACAAGATGCGAGGTGAGAGTAATTTCAAGTTTCCTATGATTAAAGACCAATGTAGAAACAATAGGTTTACTGCAAAATTAGGTTGTTGTTCTGCAAGTTTCGAAAATGTGCAGTATGACAAGGTCAAATTCAACAATGGCTGGTCAACAGAATCAAGGAAAAATTTGTCATTTCATGAAAAGCTCCAATTAATGAAATTAGGGAACTTAGTGGATTAAGATTGGAAGAGTGGGGACATAGTCTCCTCATCTTCATGTTCAGTAGTCCAGAGAGCTTTTGGGGTCCAAAATCTTCCCAGTGGCGAGGTGTTATCAGGAGATCATATCCGTTGTTTAAAAATTTTCAAAATGAAAGTTCTTAAAACAGGTCCCAACCTGAGCGACCAAAAAGGTCTCGTCGCTACGATTCTAGTGCCATAAACGGTTCGCAAAACGAAGGTTGTATGCAAAAGTTATGAAGGTTTGAAAAGCCGAGTAAACTTCACAAACTCTACCTTTGACCCATTTTGACCTTGTCAAAAAAAATTTCAAAAAAAAAATTATTTAAATTTATTTATTTATTTTTATTTTGGTTTTTTGGGCCAATGAACGGGTGCCATGTGGCCAGCCCGGAGGCTGCCATGTGGCCCTAGGCCGGAGGTCGAATGGGCATATAATTTTTTTGGAGTCAATGGGGTTCGAATGCAGGACCTCCCGCACACAACACACGCACCTACCGTTACACCACCGGTGTAGTTCTTAACCCCTAAGGGCGCCGATTTTATTTAAATGTTAAAGTTTTTTTATGGCGGGGGTTTGGGAGGCCAGCCCCGAAGGGCCAGCCATGGAAAATTTTAGGGGCTAATATTCGTAGGTGGGCTAATTTTCCATGTTTTTTCCAAAAAAATAATTAGCCAATTCCCATTTTTTTAAAAAATTGATTCGCCCAAATTTTATAGTATCAAAATATTTTACCCTAAAAATTGCCAAAAAATTATATATACTAATATAAAATGATTACAAAACAAAATATTTTTACAAAAATAATATAAAAAATTTTACAATTCACATATTGGGGACTACTAAGATTCGCCATGTTTTTAAACTTTAAGATAAACATCCATCCTTAAAATTTTCCCTCGCCAGCCCCCCCTCCATATGAACCGACGCCCGAACCGTGGGCCCATAACCCGACATCTAACTTAACAGCCGGCGGATCTCAGTGCAAAGTTTTTTCACATGGCAGAGTTACATTTATTGTAACCGTAACCCACAACGCAACCCGACGGCCAAGATTTCGGCATTTTTTGCGGGCGCGTTCACATGCAACGGTTAACATTTATGTTAACTGCAAGTTCTGGTAGTTTAGCTAGCGGAGATGCTGGCGGAATCAATATTTTCGGCGGTGGAGCTAATTTTTCGGCGCTAATTGGAGCTCCTCCAGTTTTGGAGGAGCTTTCCTAGGGGACATTGGGCAGTTTATTATTTTGGTCATAACTTGGATATTCGACCATTTTTTAGAAATGAATAGTCATTTTTGGCTAATTTCGACATTATGAGTTGATTGGCAGGGGTTTCAGAGCCATCAGAGGTCATATTGTGTAGGTTTAGCTTCAGGAGAGGTCAAAGAGCCACCAGGGCCACTCATTAGGGGAATTTTGAGGTCTAACATGGGCCTCCTAAGAAAAATGTACAACAAAAATAAACTTTATAAGAACCAATAGGATTCAAGATGATGATGTCAACCATGGGGGATGATTCACCATTTTTTAATTAAAAGGTTAAAAATATTAAAAAATAATAAAATAATAAAACTACTTTTTCAACTCGTATTTTCAACTTATCTCCCAAAGTTTTTTCTCAAATTTCGAGCGGGAGTACTCATTGGATGTAAAATTTAATTCCTCATCCAATGAGCACCCATGTTGCATACTTTCGATGGAACCTGCTATAGGAAAAATGAGAAATACATAAAAATTGTGATTACAATCACATTTTTCATGTATTTATGATTTTTTGTGTAGTAGGACCCATCGAAAGTATGCAACATGGGTACTCCTTAGATGAGGAATTAAATTTTTCATCCAACGAGTACTCCCACTTGAAATTTGAGTAAAAAATTTGGGAGACAAGTTGAAAATATGAGTTGAAAAAGTAGTTTTTTTAATTTTTCCCTATAAAATTTGATGATGTAATCAAATATTATTTTATTATTTCCACTATTATTTTACAATTTCCTTAGGGGGCCCATTTTAGACCTCAAAATTCCCCTAATAAGGGTGTTTTCAGTGTATTGAGCATCCATTCTCCATTTTCTGTAAATGAATAGTCATTCTTGACTAATTCAAGTATTCTGAAGCTGTTTTTACAAGGATAAAAACCATTTGAGGCTTTATTTTACATGTACTTACCATTTTTTAGCAATAATATATAAGGGAGATGCCATTGGGAGCTGGACCAACAAATGTAGCCCAGGAGGGGTGAACTACTTCATCAAATTTGCTGAGTATTGTTACATGTGAAGTTTATTTCTCTGTTATTTATTGCTGCACAGTGTTATAGAAGCTAATTTACATGCTTTAACCTCACATAAAAATCTGTTTAACTAAGTTAAAACCATTTGTTTCACCTGCAAACTTCAGTGAACCATATGCACACAATTTAATTACTGTTTGGATACTTAGCACATCAAAACTAATACATTCCATTCAGATCACTAAAGACAATTTAGAGGATATTCTACATGCTATTTATATTTAAGAGAATCCCATAGTCCAAGCTGAGGATATAGATGAAGGAGGAAAGAAGCTCAAGAAAGCCAAATCAAAAAAGAAGTTAGAGTTTGAAGGTAAGGATGCATGTTTTATGTTTCAGGCTAGAAAACCCATGACAAGACATGCTAGAAAAATCTTGGAAAGCATTAAATAAGTTTAGAAGGTCACTGACATTATCCAACCACCACCAAGTATCATTGACCTATCATCACCTGCAGAAGAAGATCCAATCATCAAGAAAAAGAAAGGAAAAGAGAAAATGATTGAAAAAATAGAGTTTGAGGTCCTTGAGGAACAGTTGAAGTTAGAAAATCATGAAATAACAGTCATGAAGAAAGAGGCAGGGAAACATAATGTACAATAAGTGCAGTTTGAGAAAATGAAAGAGATTTGGGAAGAGCAGGTTGATAGTGTGTCAAAGACCTTAGATGATACACAAAAACTAATAAAATGGTCTGTGCCATTGAGGAAAGAGGTGAAACATGTTAGAAGAATGAACCTGAAATTTAAATCTAGCAACAAAAAGCTAAAGGACCAAGTTAAAGACCTCCAAGAGAATTTAGAATTGATCCATGAGGAGCTCGAGAAGAAGGGTTTAAAGATGACTGTAGTTGAGGAGCCCATAACTCAACTCATTATTGATGAAGAGGAAACACCTCAAGGCTCTTAAGTTGAGTTTGTTTATGTTTTGAGAGGTCAATGGCATGATGAAAACCAAGTTTATACAGCTGGAAGGTACATTTTTGAAACAAGGTCAAAATCTGGAAATTACACAGTTTGCCATAGTTTCGTAGCATTTCCTAGGCTTGAAGCCAGGAAAATGCTATGAAAATTTCTGTAGCTTTATTTTTGTTTCTAAAACCATTTTCTTGCAGCTTTCAAGGAGAGGAAATGGTAGGGATGATGTGTCAGGTCATGATGGACACCATGCAAGAGCAAAGAAGCATAAATTGAGTGAAGAAGTCATTTTTTGGATGCTACGAATGTATGCTACAAAACTGCCATGTTTTCATAGCGAGCTGTTTTGAAGGTTTCTAAGCAGGTTTAAGAGTATTTTTGAACAGGTGGACACATTCAACAGGTAAAGGGACCTTGCCAACAATCATCCATGACTTGAAGACCATGAAATAGAGACATTTATTCAACTGAAGGTAATTTGACTGATATCAGTAATATAGAGGAATTTTTCTTGACAGACCTGAGATTCTCATGGAGTTTTTAATGCTTTTCTGATCTGTATTTTTATGTGTACTACTTGTAGTGGATTTCATATTTATTACTCAAAATTCATATGTGTATGCTCTGAATTCCTTTATTAATGAAATTGTTGTGTTGCTCTATGTTCTATGTGTGATTTACCTTTGTTAAAAACTCTTACCTGCCTCAGCTTCCATGTCAAGAGACCTTACCACTGAACCTACTTATTTTTTGACCCCATAAGCCAAATGGTTGCAGACGTGTACTCTTTTAAACCTACATACATCACAATCAAGTTATTTTTCAAATAGAGTTAGCCATCTAGTTTCATCATTATCTAAAATCATAAACCCCTTTGACAGAGCCCTCTCAGACTGAAGAGGCTAAGCTTCAGTCACAAGCTGGTTTGAAACAGTTACATAAAGTTGTCTGATTCGCAACCAATCAAGTGCAATTTTGTGATAACATAATCCATCTTAGCTTCCATGCCATCCATCATAGCTTCCATGCCATTCTTCAAAACTTCCATGCCTTTCTTCAAACCATCCATCTTAGCTTCCACACCTTTCTTCAAAACTTCCATTTCATTTTTGTTTGCTTTTTGCGAGAGCGAAATTTGGTGCACTTAGTCTTGTAATTTTGATATATCATGTTGCACTTGTTCCTCTTCAATAGTCATAGTAGAGCCTTCTGAGGGCTTAATGGGTGTTCGATTCTTTTTAGGGGCAATTTTAGAACCCAATACTGATATATATGCTTCAATATGCCCTTAGAATCACTTCAAACTTCTTTTTCAAACAAGACTTATGCAATTTTTAAAAAATACAAACATTTTGTTTACTTTTGAGGAGCTTGATATTGAAACATATGTATCTATATAATTTCAGATCCCCAAGAATTGATCTCCGGTCTTGTAGTATCCCTCTGAGCCTTCTTTCCAATGCCACAGGTCTGACCTGATTTGGATTCTTCAAGTAAAAGTTATGCCCAATCTCCCACAATGACCTGATTATGGACTAGTTGAGTAGAGCGAACTTGTATGACATGCCACGTGTCATTGTTTCCTCCTTTGGCTCTGAAATTGATACACAGGAAACTACAGTCTATGTAATTTTGGCCACTTTTTACATAATTCCAATTCTATGCTCAGAGAGAGTGTTATGATGATTTTCCCAAGGTCATCTCTTTGAGATGAAATTAGGGAGCCTGCAAAAACCCTAAATTCCACAAACCATATCTCCGAAAATATTGTGAACCAAGTTTTGAAATTTTTACATGACATTCCTCAGGATTTCTTCGCAGATGTTTTTTTTTTAGCGTTTGAACCTTTGTAGAAAAACAGTTATAGCAAAAATGCCACGGTGACCTATTTGAAGCATCGAAACCCTAGAATCCAAAGCTCTGATACCAAATGTTATGAAACCAGCTCCCAAAATAGAATAAAAGAGAGATCAATGCCTTAGAAATAAGCCACTTCAAGGGGGAAATGTCCTTTACATTACATAAATGAAAAATTCTTGGATGATTCAAATGAAAAAACTTCCTTTCTATATATAGGAGTCCATGGGGTCACAATATAATCCTAGCCAACCAAACAATAATAATGTAAGCGCACAACAATAACAATAGTGGGGTTTTATGGGGCACAATAATAACAATATGGGGACTACAGGGGTACAACAATAACTATAAGGGGGCGACACTAACAACAATAAGGGACTACACTAGTAATATAGGGACCTAACATAATGGTTGTATTGATCAATGAATTAATAGTTTATTAATCCATGATGTCTATTTAAAGTGAATGGAGGTTAGTTTGCTGATGATTGATTACTAGAAAATATTAATTAAAATAATTTTCTCATGCATTAAGATATTTCCTCTAGTGGTCATGTTGAATGGGGTTGCATATTGTATCCTTTTAGAGGGTTTTAACCACATACTACACTAGTGTGCTAATATTTGATCTAGTTGTATGAGACATTGCTTAATATTTTCATCTTACGTGGTAATACCCTATTTTTTCAAACATTCTCTATCTTTAATTCATCCTTTACCATATGCTCGTGGGTTGTCCTAGGAAAAACTATGACCTATTCATGATTTTCCCATATTAAACTTATGAGCACCCTTATAGTCCCCCCAAATAGTACAAATGCACATAATACAAAGGCTATGAGCATAAGCTATGCAAGACAGTCACTTTTATAACATATAGTTCACCCTTCCTCAATTGTATTTGTTGGAATAAGGAATTACTAGGGAGGGGTGAATGAGTGATTAATGCTAATTTTAAATTTTAATCTGAATTCTTATTTTCTCTTTTAACTTGGAAATCACCCATATGAGCATTGCCAACTAAATACATAAGAAACAAAGTAAATCATTCATATGAACAAACACCATTAACATGAGAAACATACACACATGAACACATATATTTAACGTGGAAACCTAAGAGGGAAAAACCACCAATCTGTTTGTTAATATGATATAATCTAATCTACTACTCAATTACATCAATTTTGTTTGTGAGAACCCACTCACAGGAGGCCTTGAACGCCTTCAAATTAGCAAGCCACAACTTGCCAAGAGGTCCCAACCTCTTCTAATTGCAGGCCACAACCTACTTTAGCCAGTTGTCCTATTTTTCATACAATTTTCAGACCAAGAATAATGACCTACATCTATCACAAAAGGCATAAAGAGCCCGATCTACTGTCTCTTACAACTTCTTCCTCTCTGCTTTGAATCCACACACTCAACTTTTCTCTTTTGTGCTCTTTCAGATATGTTGCAGACACTTCTCTTCACAAATCCTTTACTGATTTCACACCTACTCCACAATTCAACCCCCTGTATACAATCCGTCTCATATAACAAACTACTGCTCTATTCTCTAAGCTCAATCTTCAACACACACATTCAATCTCTATTGAGAGGTTATACTTCAACAAAGCCTTATAGTTCATTATCATACATTAATTGAAACATAATAATTCAATTAAAATTAAGGAAATACATGACCAATGGATTTAATTTCACAGAATGGTTTCTTTCACGAAACTAGTGACATTTAATTTTTCAGCAGGGATCACATTGCTTGTTTAATTTGGTTTTCGTAGCTAACTTAATCATTGATTGTGCCTTTCACTTTCTCAAACAAATAAAGGACCTCATTCATTCAATTTTGGCATGGCACAGGGCGTATAATGTCTTTCCACATTTTATTGAGATTGGAAGTTTTCTTCAATTCTGTATAATCCACAGGGTCTTGGGTATTCTCCAACTACCTTAATATATTTCTCCAATTTGATAAAGAATGAAACCATGAGTACTTCATTTGTCATCTTGACAAGTTGTAGAGAAATTCCATCACTCAAATAATGCACTCCACCAACTCCATTAACTAGAACCCTGAATCAACATAATGCAATGTCATTAACCTTAATTCCTTTGTGCAAGTGAGATTCTTGAGAATCTGAGATTAATTTCAATGTTTACAAGATTTAGCAGAGGTTTCAACATTTAGCAGGACTTCAAATTTTGATAGAACAACCACCTACTTTGACCTTTACACCAAATATTCCTTATTCTGCCTAAAACGACCTTAACGCTAAATATGGGCTCACCATTCAATGTTGTTTGAGAGGTTGAAGGTTGGATTGCATTACTGGTTATGAGCTTGCATTTACCCCAACTCCTTGGCTAGTCTTAGAGGCCCAACTAACCCAAAGTCCCGACTTAGGTTTTTTTTCTTTTTATTTTTCACCATAGACGATTAAAATAAACACACATGAAAAACTTAACAACACGACCCCCCTTGGCGCATACTTTGAGATCTCTCCTTAACAACACAAACCCCCCCCCCCCCCAATTACTCTCTCTCTCTGAACATCTAAGTTGGTCTTTTGAGGTAGAATACTGCAACTAACATGAGACTCCCATTGAGATGAACATCTCATGCATTTGGCATCAATGGAAAAATTATGCTCAACAGTGTCATCCCCTAAAACATAAGGGATCCTATGGTTGAAAAAAAGATGAAAACATAAAGTTCCATTACTTTAAAGAATTTTCTAGCTTATGGTTAATTATCTTTATCCTTTGTTTTGTTTTTCTTAAAAAGAACCAACCCTTTGCTTCCCCAAGTGGTGATTTAATCTTGTGTAAATGATTACTTAACCATTTGTTCATCATTCTATCACAATAAGATTTCATAATAGGATTGTAATTATATTCATGGAAACATTAGTACATGTAACTACTTATACATGAATATATTATTAACATGTATACCAAAAAAATAGTGAAAATGTCATAGCAATATTGAAATATACATGTTTGTTATCAATTTTTAATAATAATAACGAAGATATACTTTCACTACACAATCTTTTTATATTTTTCCAAAACTTATCATTCATGAATGTTAGACTTGATATGATTTAAAATTTTGAAGATCAATTAGCATCATGTATTTTGAATATTTATTTGACATGTCAATTTAAAAATGAAAAATATTAAATATTTCAGTTATTTGATTAATGCTTATATTACTAAAGGTTTTGGATTTAAATTAAGTTTATCTAGTTCATGAAACTAATAAGAACGACTAAAGATAACCAAGTATTTATTTTCATATTTCTCATTGCATTTTAGTTTTAATATTTTATTAAGGAACACGACCTTAATTTATAAAATAAATTTAAGTATCATTTTTATTATGTAAAGTATTTATATTTAAATATTTTTTAAGATTTTTATTGTATTGAGGAGAAAATTAAATATATTACATAATTGAATGGGAAAAAATAATTGAACTTGAACTTGATGGAACTTGCCATTTATTGCACTTCAATATTATAGCGAAAGCAAGTCAAGGTTACAATATAATGTGTACAAGCTTTGAATTCCCCTTCGTTTATATCATAAAAATATTCAAAATTAAAATATCAAGATTGTAAGGCGCGTGAACAATTTCATAAAATGGACCTCACTTTAGTCAAAAATTAAAATAGCAAAGTACGTGTGATTATGTTTGCTCGCTGTACCTTCCCTTCCCGGGCATGTTTAGAGGCTTCAGAATAATATTATTATTTCTTAAATTGCGCCTGCAAATAATAAATAATAAATGGTTTTCTTTCATATAGATTTTCAGATTATGTCAATTGCTATTATGTTAAATGCTGTGAAAAAATATTTAAAAAAAGTTTACTAATTCAACATATTCTTGGCCTATAAGGATCTTGTATAAAAACAAATTGGACATCCACTATAGAAATTAAGGATAGATAATGGAAATAAATATGTTAACGACAAATTCACTCTTACTGAACTACATAAGGCATTCAAATGGAAAATCCTATTCCATATACATCATAGCAAAATGTTGTTACTAAAATAAATAATTGAATAAGAAATGGAAAATTGCAGTATCAAAGCTAAGGGATTAAGGCTTTATCATTGGGTAGGAGCTATTGATTGTGCCATTTACATAAAAAATTAGTCTTATAAATGATCGAAAAAATATAACACTAGACAAAGCATGGAATAAAATGAACCCAAATGTAGTCACATGTTTGGTAATGAAGCATGGGATCATATTTTTTATGAGAAAAGGAAAACATTTCAACTTAAAAATGAAAAGTACATTTTTATTGGATACTTTAACAATGTAAAATGTTATAAACTTATTCAACTTTATTTCTATGAAATTTTTATTAAGAGATATGTTAATTTTGATAAAAAAAACTGTTGGCATGTGATCTTAATAATATATTTGTTCCATATTTGGCCTACCATCCATATTCGACACCTATAGCATCTTCTCTTTCTAACTTTTTGTTAAAGCAATACTATTATGGTTTCTTCGTCATGATGATAATGAAGGTGAAAATTTGGATCTTCCTTCTCACCTTCTTCTAGTTGAGCCCATTGAATATAAAATTGCACCAACTTCACCAGTTCCCATGCCAGTTCCTAGATGGCTCCTTACAGGGTGAGAAGTAATTAATGAACTGTCAAATAAGCAACATACACATTCATAGTTCTAGCTATCCTCCTATCTTTTGGCTTAAGTTTCATAGGCTAATGATATACTGTATATCATTTAGAAGCTTCTATCAAATTAAATATTGAGACACAAAAATAAATGAAGAATATCATTCCTTAATCTTGAATGACAGTTGAGATCTTGTAGCTATTTTGAAAGGAAGAAAACTTATCAAATGAAAATTGATGTGTAGAACTAAGTATGCATCAAATGGAAGCGCTGAAAGGCATAAGGATAATTTAATTTCCAAAGAATTTTCTCAAGTTGAAGAATTGATTATAATGAAACTTTTTCCCTATAGCTAAAACAAATTCCATCAACTTTGTTCTATCCCTTGTCACCTCACAAAAATGGGAGGTTCATGAGATGGATGTAAAATCCACCTTATGAGATGGGGATTTGCAAAATGAAATTTAAATGGAACAACCTCTTGGATATGTTTAGAATGAATCCAACCTTGTTTTTTTCTTTGAGAAATTTCTTTATGGTCTTAAAAACAAATTCTTTGAACTTGGTATGCTAAAATGGATATCTTTCTTCCTGAAACTAACTTTTCTAGATGCCATTTTGATCCCAATGTCGATACTAAGAAAGTAGGAAATTGTTACATAATAATTGTATTTTACAATGATGTCTTCCCTCACTAGTAGTGACCCTAATTTTTAAATCATGTAAAATCCAACCTTAAGAAGAAACTTTAATGGAAGGCTTAGGTTATTTGCATTATTTCTTTGGTCTCCAAGTACTACAAATCAAGGAAAGAATTTCTCTTCCCAATCTAAGTATGCATGTGACATTTTTTGCCAATTTCACATGGAATATTATAAACTAGCCCCTTCTCCCTTCCTTTCCAGAGTCAAACTTGCTGCTAATTGTACTGCACTCGAAGTAGATGCCACTTTGTATTAGTAATTTCTTGGTATCCTTCTTCATTTGAACTATAACCATCCAAATATTTCCTTTACCATTTGTATTGTTTATTGATATATGTAAACAATCACATTAAAACATTTAGAAAGAAACAAAAAAATATGCTTTGGTATATTTGAGATACAATTTAGTTTGGGATACATTGCAATTTGGGGGGATCCTTTATTGGTTGGTCTCATTAATTTTGATTAGGCTAGTGATCCCGATGATCAAAAGTTTGTGTTAAGCTATGTTCTAAGTCTTAGTAATGAACTTGTCACTTTAAACTGTAGAAAAAACATGCTCTTGATATTTATTTAATATGTAACTAAAGTACCAAACTACGATTAATACAGATCAAGAAGCCCTATGGCTTAGGCATATTATTTAGAGTTTTGATTCCAATTGTAGGATCCAAACACACTATGGTGTGATTAGAGTACCATTAATATTACAAAGATCTAGTTAAACATTAGTGCATCAAACACATTGAGCTACAAATACACTTCATTACAAAGCTCATTGTGATCACATTGTTGAAGTAATTTTTTTCTTTATAGATGATAAAGTTTCAAACATTTTCACAAATTCTCTCATAGAAGTGTAGTTTTCTAAACTTTTATATATGTTTTGATATAGATACTTAGGAATTAATATAAGAACAAATTGGTGTAATGTGTCTCTGAGTAAAAGTGTGTTTCTTTAGTATGAATTAGTATGCATTTATGTTATATAATTTGATGGTCATAATAAATCCTAGACATGAAGTGATTCGAAATTTCATACTCTTCTTCATATTAATGGTTGTATTGATTAATGACTTAGTATTTGATTATTCCATGATGTATTTTTAAAGTGAATGGAGGTTCGTTCGCTGATAATTGATTATGAGAAACACTTAAATAAAATATTTTTCTCATGCATTAATATATTTCCTCAAGTGGCCATGTTGAATGGGGTTGCAGATTATATCCTTTTTAGAGGGTTTTAACCACATACCACACTAGTGTGCTAATCTTTGATCTAGTTGTATGACCCATTGCTTAACATTTCCATCTTACATGATAATACCCTATTTTTTCAAACATTCTCTATCTTTAATTCATCCTTTGCCATTTGCTTGTGGGTTGTCCTAGGAAAAACTATGACCTACTCATGCACATAATGCAAACGCTATGAGCATAGGTTATGCGAGATAGTCAATTTTATAACATATAGTTCACCCTTCCTCAATTGTATTTGTTGGAATAAGGAATTACTGGGGAGGGGTGAACCAATGATTAAAGCTAATTTTAAATTTTAATCCAAATTATTATTTTCACTTTTAACTTGGAAATCACCCATATGAGCATTCCCAACTAAATATATAAGCAACAGAGTAAATAATTCACATGAACACACACACACACATGAGTAGCATACACACATGGACAAAGATTTAACGTGGAAACCTAAGAGGGAAAAATACCAATATGTTTCTTAATGTGCTATAATCTAAGCTACTACTCAATTACATCAATTTTTTTTGTGAGCACCCACTCACACAAGGCCCATCACTGAAATAATGCACTCCACCAACTCCATTGACCAAAATCCTTGAATCAACATAGTGCAATGTCATCGACCTTAATTCCTTTGTGCGAGTGAGCTTCTTGATAATATGAGATTAATTCCAATGTTTACAGGATTTAGCGGAGGTTTCAACGTTTAGTAGGCCTTTAAATTTTGATAAAACAATCACCTACTTTGACCTTTATACCAAATATTTCTTATTTTGCCTAAAATGACCTCAACACCAAATATGGGCTCACCTTTCAATGTTGTTGGGGAGGTCGAAGTTTGGATTGCATTACTGGTTATGAGCTTGCATTTACCCTAGCTCCTTGAGTAGCCTTAGAGGCCCAACTAACCCAAAGGCCCAACTTAGGGTCATTTTCTTTTGATTTTTCACCGTAAAAGATTAAAATAAGTACACTTGAAAACCTTCACAACCACTCCCCATGGCTCCTACTTGGAGGTCTCTCCTTCACAATACACCCCACATTACTCTCTCTCTCTCTCTCTCTCTGAACATCTGATTTGGTCTTTTGAGGTAGAAGACTGCAACTAACGTGAGACTCCCCTTGAGTTAAACACCTCATGCATTTGCCATCCTTGCTCATTTGACATTAATGCCAACATTATCCTCAACAATATCACCACCTAGTAGAACATAAGGGATCCTATGGTTGAAAAAAAGATGAAAACATAAGGTGTCATTACTTTGAAGAGTTTTCTAGCTTATGGTTGATTATCTTTATTCTTTATTTTCCTTTACTTAAAAAGAACCAACCCTTTACTTCCCCAAGAGGCTATTAAATCTTGTGTAAAAAATTGGTTAACCATTTGTGGGTCATTCTATCACAATAATATTGCAATTATATTCATGGAAAAATTAGTACATATAGCTACCTATACATTTATTAACATGAATACTAAAAAATGGTGAAAATATTATAGTAATATTAAAATGTACATATTTACTATCAATCTTTAATAATAATAATAATAAAGATATACTTTCATTATACTATTTTTTTATTTTTCTAAGCCTTATCATTTATGAATGTTAGATTTATCATTAATGAAAATTAGGCTTGATATGATTTAAAAAATTGAAGAGCAATTAAGATCATACATTTTGAATATTTATTTGACATGTCAATTTAAAAATGAAAAAGATTTTAGTTATTTGATTAATGTTTATATTTCTAAAGGTTTTGGATTTAGATTAAGTCATTTAGTTCATGAAACTAATAAAAACATCCAAAGCTAATTAAGTAATTAAGTATTTATTTTCATACAAGTATGTATTTTCATACTTCCCATTGCGTTTTAGTTTTAATATTTTACTAAGGAACATAACTTTCAATATATAAAATAATTTTAATTATCATTTTTATTGTGTAAGGTATTATATTTAAATATTTTACAAAGAATTTTTATTGTATTGAGGAGAAAATTAAATATATTACATAAATGAATGGGAAAAAATTATAGAACTTGAACTTGAAATTACTTGATGATGGAACTAAATTAGTCATTTATTGCACTTCAATACTATAGAGAAAGCAAGTCAAATTTACCATATAATGTGTACAGTCTTTGAATTCCCATTGGTTTATATCATATAAATATTCCAAATTAAAATAGCAAAATTGTAAGAGGTGGGAAGAATTTCATAAAATGGGCCTCACTTTTGTTTGGAGGCTTGAGAATAATATTGTTTCTTAAACTCCGCCTGTAAATAATAATGTTTGATGAACCATGAATGACAGCGTGGAAAGATTAAATATTTTCAGTTCTCTATCCTCTCATATCCTCAGCAGGAATACCTGGTAACTGACGATCATCAGAGGGAAAATTCTTTGACCACACACAGCAAATTCCATTTTCATTAGCGGTGAAAATTTCTCCAGTTCTTTCGTAGTATGCAAGTGATACGATTCGATTTGACAATGCAGCATTTCTGATTTGAGAACCAACCTCGCTTGTAATCTTTGCCACGCATTCTCCAGTAATAATGCTGCTAATATTGATCGTACAATAACCAGATTCCTCGGAACGGCAAACAGAAATGACAATATTCTGCCCGCTTGTAATGTAATTCTCCCTGTAAAAATCGCGCTCAACATGGCTGGAGATGCGCAGCGGATGGTCTTGAAATGTGAGCAAAATATCACCTCGCATATTACACACGTGAAGCCTTCGGTTTGTGGTGTAGCACAAGAAACGATCAAATTTATCCAGATAGTAAGGCTCCACCATTGCTTCCAAATTTGTTGTTACCACTTCAGGGTTGTCACGGGATATAGCAATCAGCTGCATTTTCTGTCCAATTTGCTGCACGCATATTCTATTTTCACCACACAGTGTAGCAAACTGTAGTCCAAATTCAGAGTGTAGATACACTGGAACTTTCTCTGACAATTCTCCATTTTGTTTGGAATAAATTTTGAACATAATTCTGATCATACCCTGTGGGTTCATTTTATCGAAATACAACAGCAGGTACACATTTCCTAGACTTTGAAAATTCCATTCTCTTTTTATTTTGACTCGTATGGTGGATATCTCATTGAATTCTTTCAAATCAAAAATTTTCAACACTCCTTGCTCTCGATTAAAAATCAGGCCCCTGCAATTTGGAATATCAAAATCCCAAATACTCACGTTGGCTTCTTCTGGATAAATATCTCTGTATTCGTTACTTTGTCCTGCTTTTATAGATGCTATTTCCACGCTTAAAATCTTAAGGTAAGGCAAAGTTTCATGATAACCAACGATTATGATTGAATTATTATTAGAATTGTAGTACACAAATCGAATTTCCATTCGATAACTCAATATTATATGTTTACCATAATCGTCCGTCAAGGGGGAGAATTCCCCCCCTCGTCGTTCGAATGGGATGAGATAGGCTTTGTTAATCCCAACAGTGAAAAATACACATATTATGTCATCTGCTATGACCAGGTTTGTCACTCTTTCGTCTACCTGCAAGGTTTGTAGATGGTAATCCCAGAAGCTTTTGGGCAGTTTGCCAGTTAACTCTCGGCGTTGAAGGCGGTGGAAGCAGTTCCTGGACATCCAGCTACCATTGTTCCTTGACATTTTCTATGTTGGCTGAAAAATTCACTCCAACTACACACAATTAACCTTAAAATTCCGTAGTGAGTGCCACACAAATTGTATTTATCAAATAAAGGAAAAAGGGGTGATTTGAAGCGACGCATCCCGAATTTCTGTTGGCTAACTTTTTATTATGTGCACCCAACCCAAAAGGGTCTATAATCCAGTTTTTAGGGACATTAATATGAAGGTCCATAAGAAAGGGACTGCATCGATTTATCTGCAATTAAATTTGCCTGGTGCAATCTTTTTGTATTTTAAGAGTGTCCGTAGTTCAAAGGATTTGATTCTTAATTAAGATTAAAGACCAATTTACAGTAATAAATTATATATATATATATATATATATATAATTTTATATATTAATCTAGATTCATTTTAATTGAAGATATGTTAGGAAAAAAAATCAAATTTATGATGATAATTTTGCACAAACTTAATTAAAATAAAAAAAATTAATAACTTTAAGTTGTGTTTAACACTACACCACAATTTTACTAACCTACTATCGTTTAAACGTTCCAGCGACCATATCCACCAACCCACTCGCGATTAAGATTCTGTAGGTTATTATAACATTCTTATGATTTCAAAAATATAAATATGCCCGTCCCATATAAAACAAAGTAAATCAGACCCAGAGATTCAAATCAAATTAAAAGGGGAGGGCAACGTAAGTGTTTGCTGATATTGGATTTCCATTTTAAACCGTTACAAGTTGTTGGTAAGAGTAATTTATTATACATAATTTCATTTATGGAATAGAAATAGATAAAAAATTAGATAAAAAGAGGCAAAAATATATCTAAAAATCAATCACAGTTAGTATTGAAATCTTTTTCCATAAATATTATTTTCCATTTTGTATAACTCCCGAAATCATTTCTTACAAATATTATTTGGCTCTTCTGGGTGTGTCATATAGGTGCTTCTTTGTCAATACAATGTGTGTCATATAGGTGGTTCTTTGCCAATATAATTAGACACTTTGTTTTTGTGTTCAATTTATATATTTAGAGGGAGAAGTGATTTTTTCTTTAGAGCAAACATTAGATTAATTAGATTAAATTTTAAAACTTTACATTTACTTTTTAGTCAATGCATGTAGTGTACTCAAATATAAACCTTGAGGATCCAATAATAATAATAATAATAGGGTTAATAATATTTTTTGGCATGGTATTAATAATAATTTGGCGTATGGTATTTGGCTCATAGGCTTCACCTAAATAAAACCTCTTTTTTGAGGGTTCATAAATACCTCTAGTTTATATATATTTTATTTATTTACCATACCTCTAGTTTATATATATTTTATTTATTTACCATACTGGGATTTGGCCCATAAGCTTGGTATATAATTAGATGTTGAATTTTAATCCTAATTGATATATTTTTATTTATTTACCATACCTCTTTTATATTTTTCCCATAGGTTTCACCTAAATAATTTTTTTTTTTTGAGTTTTCTTTAAATATAAAAAAGTTTATAAAGTAAATATAAAAATTTGTTTTATTTATTTAGCATACTTTTGGTTTATTTATATTTATATTTATTTACCATACCTTTGGAGTAAGTATTTATTTATCTACCATATCTCTTTTTAAAATAAGATCTACCCCATATTAGATTGAATGTTAAATGTTAAATGTTACTTTTATGCTTGTATTTACTTTTACTTGTTTATTTATGTTTACTTGTTTACTCTTTTACTTCAAATCTATCCCAATATATCCCATACTAAATTGTAGAGCAACCACACAATTATTTTATATAAAGTCGAGAAAAATAGATTCCATTTGCACCACAAGTATTTGTACACCACAAGAGCACCTAAGCCCACGTATTTGCACATAGAGAATAATTTTCACAAGTATTTGTGCACCACAAGAGCAACTAAGCCCACGTATTTGCACATAGAAAATATTTTTGATAAATTCCCTAAGTTATTTAATAGAAAATCCAGAAAATCCTCTTCCTAGTTCTTGTTTAATTAAATATGGGCAATGGATCCTCACTGAAGTATGAGAAAACATGTACATAGAATTATGTCCAATGAATATCACAAAACATAAATCCCTCCCCATTGATGAAAATGTATTAATAAATTGGAGACAATTTGAATCTTTGCTCAACATCATTGGACTTGGATAAGTATTTTACTATTGCTTAAGCATCCACAATGAATACGTGATCATTACAATCCCAACTAGGATAAATGTGGAGTTACTGATCTTCCAACCCTAACCCTGAAAACCCATAACTTCCAACCATGAATTTTAAATTTTTGTGTTCTTCCTGAAGTACAAGCTAGCTAGGCATAATAGCCTCTATCTGACTTGGGTTTTTCTTAATTGTTGCTGCCATTGACTGAAGAGGGGAACCAATATTTTCCCTACTGGTGCAATTTGTTGGAAAAAATTGGGAAGAGAACCAACATTGTTATGCTGGCCAAATTTCTTGAGAGCAAACCAACATTGTGTTGTCCAAGCAATAAGGAGGATTGGAAGGATTTAGTTGTTGGCCACCCAACACCTTAATCCAAGAGAAGAAATTCACTAAGTGTCCGTCATTCTACCATTCGTCGAGGAGAGAGAGACCCCCTTGCCTTGAATATTAGAGATACATAGCTCTAAGGATTCATTGAAAGTGATTTAGCATCATGTTCTCTTATACCATCAACAAATAATAAAGGGAGAGAGTTCTCCATTTGAATTATTACTGCGTTTGACCCGTTTGAGCTTGTTATTGTACATGATTATTTTGCTTTTTGTTTCTTCATTGATGTAGAATGCTATGTTCTTTACTTACTTTACTACATGTTATTTTGTTCCACTAAAAATCTAACAAACAAATTGACCTGTTTCTTGCTTGTAGGAAAGAAACCTCCCCATAAAGCACCATGTATTTCGTCCACCCATGCGTCGAAGACACTACAAAATGAATGATGACTCCACTTCTTTCTTTGTTTTAAGCTAGTGGTTGTTGATTGCAGGCCCTCTCTCTTGCCCAGACTTGCTGCAAGATCAATCCTTCTTCCTCTCAGAACTTTTCAATCACCCTCAGTGAGAAATTTGGCTCAAAGAAGGCGGAGTTTTCGGTCACTGTAAATCCATGCACTTTCAGTCTAGACAGATGTGCGAAACTCACACCTGTGTGAAAATAAGACACACGTTAGGCAATGAGCTCATTTTTCACTGCTTTTTTTCATTTTTTAGCAGTTGTAAGGTGTTAGAAACCCATAAGAAATTTTCCATCACTGTGTTTTGGTGTCTCATGACTCATTAGGACACTTTTTGATGGATTTTAGATTAGAAAATAGTTTGTTTTAATTTTAGTTTTTTATCATTACAAGTCACACATAGTTTAAGTAGGGGAAATTAAGTGGCCTTCAATCCAAAAATTCTATTTGAAAAAACTATTTGCTGGTAAAAGATACCAAACACATATAATAATTAACAGAAAAGTAAGTGGCCCATGTATCCACACATCTTTAGCTAGTTTTCTGTTTTTCAATTTTTTGCATTAGTTTATTTCAATTTTTTGCATTAGGATTCGGAACAAGGACCAAAATATCGTAAAGAAGGAAATTAATCTCTTCCACCCTTGCACCTCTTGGTGAGCTTGGGTATGCATATGAAAGATTTCTTAAGATAATTTTCCATCTCCCTATAGTGAAAAACTTAGTCTAATTAGGCAAAGTGTAAGCGGCCCACCATCTGCACATTGTTTATTTTTTGCAAGGAACAATCACGCATAACGTAATTAGAGAAGGATTGTAAATGATGACCACATGTCCATATCTTATAACACTTGTGATTGTACACTCCAAAGCACACACGAAGCATCGGTAAGCATTGGACCAAAAGGCACCCAGTGTGTTGGGACCTTTGTCCTCTTCTTACAGTTGCTTCACAAAGACACACCTTAAGAAAATTAAGACTCTCTAAAACTAACCACTAATTGAACTCACTAAATTCTCCCCACAGGGGCCACAAAATAAATTATAGTTCAGGTTAGGATTATCAGGGATAGACATCCAATAAGCCACCATGGTCATTCTACATTTTGAAACATATATGTTGATCTTTTAGGGAGCTTAAAATTTGTCTATTTGCCCACAAAACAAAATTCCCGAGCGTTACAAAGACTTGTTTCGGAAGGGGTTAAGCTTAGGCCCAGTGCATGCAATACTCTTTGGGGCTACCTGACCCATTTAGTTCTAGGTACTGGCAGCTGAATACCAAGAAGTTCAAGAATTGAACACTCATGTGGGACGATGGTACTTTAGTGGCCAAATATAGGGTATCTTTCTGTATAGGTGACGATGTAGGCAACACTAGATCCTCATACCTTTACCTTGGTCGATTCTTCGGCTACTGGAAGACGTCGCCAGTTATTTCGGGACGTTAGCCCCAGTAACCATCAGAAGATATCTTCGCAAGGCTCAGTTACATTTGAGAGTGTGGGGACGATTAGGTATTTTTAGGCTTTTGAGTATCATACAAAAAACAACCAAAACCATATTTTTTCTTGCTTGATCACATAGCATTAATCTAAAGGAAAACTTACCTTTTATTTTTCACTTTTTTTTATGTATGTGATCATATTTTCTTTGGTAATAATCTTCATTCTCTCAGAAAAATAATTTTTTTCCAAAATTAACCTAGTCAACACCATAACAGACCCAACAGGACCCCGTTAATATAGACATTTTTTGGTCCTTCCCCCATTAGAGGGAGGAGTGCCAGGTCTTTCGCTATTTAGGCGTCAAAGATGACACACCGCCACCATTATTGGTTCATCTTTTATCGGGGCATATTTAGTTGGAAACCCCCAAGGGTCACCCAACACCACACTCATGGAAACCCCAACAGGGTCACCACACTCAACTCCTCCCAAAACTTCCAGAAGGCAGAGGAGCGCTACCCCTCAGGTGGAGTGTAAAAACTCTGGTAAACTTTATAAGTATATATTATTATTGATAAAAGATGAGAGATGATTACAATGGGGAATCACCAAGGCTTTAAATATAGCCTTATGGTGTCCCTTGGCGAAGAGGCATGATATTTGATCATGCCCTTTCACTTAATAAAATCTAAGATAACTATATCTAACTAATAATTAATAAAATATACATAACATTACCCCTCTCTTAAAGATTCTTTGTCCTCAAAGCAATCGTAACGATGGACAATGTTGACGAACACCTGGGTTTCTTGAGCGGCGGGCTCTTGCTTCCCACATTTTAAAAAGATCGTGGAGCATCTTCTCGAGTTCAATCTTTTGGTGATGTGGATAGCAACAATATTTGATATTGACAGGGTTAGGTCCTTTCTTGACTTCTATTGGATGTTCATGTTCCTTATTAGGAGGTATTTTTATTGGCATGTCTTGGAAGACTTTTTCGTGTTTCCTAACTATTCCTTGTTCTTCTGGTGATTTTTTGTGATTCCTTTTTAGATTTAGGGGTAAGTTACCAACAATTATCATTCGATGCAACTTCTCCTCATAATCAAATGCTTCATTCTTAACAACCATATCTTCTTCATCACCGAAGGCCTCAACAACTTTTGGGACTGTATCAGTGGCTTTGGATGTGTTTGTCTCTTCACATTTTTCTTTCAATTCCGGGGATGAAACATTTTGTTGTTTATAAGCATCTATATTTTCATGGTTTCTTTCATTTTCAATGACTATGTCTATTGTTGCATCTGTGATAGCACTCACATTAAATTCTTTATGTGGCTCCGATGCCAACATTGTTTCTTTTTCTACCATTGGATTTCCATTTATATAAAAGTTCTCAATAACTTCTGTTGTTGCATTTCTGGCTTTATTAGTGGATTGAGTTGCATTTTATTCTATTGGCTTCTCAGCTCTATAAATTTCATGGTTGATTTCAAAGTCTCTGCTTCTAGGTATTTCAACAATATAGCTTTCATGTGAGCTGATTTCCAATTCAACCTCATTCAATTGCTCTTTTTCAAACATGTCATATTCATGATTATGATTTGAATTAGCTACATTGTTCAGTTGATTATGTTCCACATTTGGGAATATTGGAGGTTGTGTCTAACTTAACTTATCTATCTTATCATTTAGCTTATTGAAGAGTTCTGTCATCGAGTTCATTTCTTCGCTATGCTCTATCATCTTGTTCATTGCTTCGCTATGCTTTTCTGTGGCCTCGTGATGATTTAGCCACATTTGTATTTCTATTCGATTTGTCATATCATGAACCTTTTTGATGTCGTTGGAGTGTCTTGCAACTGTACCTTCAAGATCGACTAATCTTTTTTCGAATTCTTCAGAATTATTATTGATTTGTTTCTCGAGATCCACCAATTTCTTCTGGAATTCAGCCATCGACATCGATGAAGACATTGAACGTGTATGAGGTGCGGAATATTTTGCTGCCGATTTTTCCCTTTTTTTTAAAAAATTAATTAATTAATTAAATTAATTTTTTTTTGAAATAATAATAATAATAATAATAATTATTATTATTATTTTATTATTTGAATTATATATATATATATATAATTATGGGGAAAAAATTTGTTAACTTTGAAAAGGCACGTTGTTTTTAAAAGTCACGTTGTTTTGAAAAGGGTGAATGGGTTTTAATACCATGGGCAATTACCATGGGCTCCAAAACCACGCGCTTGTAAACCACGAGCAATTACTCTTCCTTATTCCTTTTTACTTTGTCTTGACATGTACGTATATGTACTTCTTTATATATATATCTCTTTTTACTTTTTTTCTTTTGGAACTATTTTCTTTTAATTTTTTTTTTCCTTTTAATTTATTTCCCCCTTTATGTTGAATTTCCTTCTCTCTTTTGATTATATATATCTATATCTATATCTATATATTTCTTCCTTCTTTTTTTTTAAAAACAAATGTTGCTACCCACAAGCACTTGGTTTTTAAAAAAATCTGCAATTTTGGAATTTTCTTGTAATTCCTTAATTCTGGGTGATCACACAGATCCCAAAGAGCGATGGCTCTGATACCAATGGAGTGTAAAAACTCTGGTAAACTTTATAAGTATATGTTATTATTGATAAAATATGAGAGATGATTACAATGGGGAATCACCAAGGCTTTAAATATAGCCTTATGGTGTCCCTTGGAAAAGAGGCATGATATTTGATCATGCCCTTTCACTTAATAAAAGCTAAGATAACTATATCTAACTAATAATTAATAAAATATACATAACATCAGGGGAGTCAGCAGAACACACAACATGGTATGTCACAGGGTAATATTCCACAGAAACCCCCCATACATCATCACATTCAGATACCTATGTTTCCACAGTACACAATGGAAAAAAATACTCAGTTTCCCTTTTTAGCATCATTAAACATTCCATATTTGTTAAAGCTAACTAATGAACCCATTGCGCATAGCCCCAATTTGCCCCCCATGCCCATGAAGCTCCCCTCGGACATACTAAAATTCGAAGGGAAGAAAGCGAAAGACCTTGGAAATCATATTATGACTTTCCACCTATGGTGTTCTTCCAATAGTATTATTGATGGTACTATTCAAATGAGACTATTTCAATGCACCCTAACCAGACCTACCATGAAATGGTATGTGGAGTAGCCTTTTGCTTTGCATGGAACCTTTAATGCCCTCACTACTACGTTCCTCACTTATTTTTAGCTACCCATCCACCATGATTCGAGGATGGAGTTGTTGACTCATTTTAGGAAAATGCCAGCTGTCCATCTCCACCATCTCAGACCATCTCCATGAATGGCGACGATGTCTTAGTTTGTGCAAAGCCAAACTTGACGATAGAGTTTTACTGGACTTGTTTTTGAAAATTATCACATCAGAGATCTCAAAAGATGTTGCGAAACAAGGACCTACCTCCGAGGAGGATGCCATTTGCAAAGACAAGCAACTTGAACTTATCTATACCCAGTCATGATACATTTACGATGTCCTGCCTAACGTCTCACGCTTTTAAAGTTATAGAAAATTTCTAGGCGCATTGAATACTGCAGATGGATTGATCGGGTCATTGACCCAAGGTCACCTAGGAAGCAGTATCGAGTGCCCAGGTTACTCATATGATTCTAGCCAAAACATGATGCAACCTAGCTACTGCCAAATTCAATCTGCACATTTGCAGAATATGACAAATATGGTGTCATCATACCACCATCAACTGGGAGGATCATACCCTCCCTCGCAGGGGACCCAATACTCAGCTAAGAATGATGATGGAAGTGATTCCCCCTAGTAGCCATATGCCAACCAGGGACAATGAAACCTTCCCCCTCCCCCGCAAAAAACCCACCACCGTAAAACAATGCACCGGTGAACTTCGTGCAACCTTCTTAGGCTCAGCCGTGCCAGTCCTATGTCAAGGAGAATCGTAATAATCCTCCTAACGCTGCAAGGAAAAAGCCTAAGAATAAACAAAAGGGATACTTTGGATAGGGGGGCAGTAACCAACAACACCCCCCGCGATCTCAGTATGGGGGCAACCCCAACCGAAATCACAACCAGGAGCCAAAAAACAACTCCCAAGGGCAGAACAAGAGGTCCAGTCTGAGGACAAACCATTCTTGTGCCATATTTGGTGAGTACGACCATGACACTCATCACTGTCCCTATATCCCTGAACTGAAAAAACTTCAGGGTAACCATGGAAAAGGGGTACCTACACAACAAACTACTGTAATGCAGGAGACCTTCCCCCACAAAGGAATGGTTAATACCCAACAACAACAACCACCCAAAAATTATTCCGGGAATGACATCCATGAAATTTACATGACTGAAGAAGAAATGTTATTCAAGAAAAGGAATCGAAACTATGACTCCCCCCTAGACACTAACCCATCAGGGGTGAGCACGAGTACACCTACTGCACCATTGACCATATTCAAAGTACCTATTGAGCTGCTTCCAAAAATGGCTAAGGGGCCAACTAGGCGTGTAGGACACCACTCAAAATTTGCCCATAACTACAACATCATGGACAATTTAGCACAATCACCCGCTGCCATGTCAGCTTTAGAGGTCCTGCAATATTTCCCAAAACAACAGAAAGCCTTACTTTTCGCATTAGGCACAATCGACCCTTCCGATTCGCGCCTAATGGCTTTTGAATTAGACAAATCCACCCCTAGACTTCTTTCACTGGTCGCCTTTCAGATACTGGTTTCAGTCCAAAATATGACCATAAATCGATGTATCATTAACGAAGGTGCATCTACATGCATCATGTCCAAGTCCGTTTGGCAGGAGTTGGGATCACCCAAACTGAAGCCATCCAACATCATTCTCAAAGCATACGATGGTCGACCTTCTGCTCCTATCAATCTATATCAGAATGTCCCTGTAAAATTGGTTGGAAAAACGATACTCATAAACATTGAAGTATTGGACACCCAACTTGAATACAATATACTCCTTGGGCGAAGTTAAATGTATGCGATGACATCAATATCCTCCTCCATTTTCCAGGTGTTGATGTTCCCCCACAAGGATCGAATCATCACCATTGACCAACTTACATAATATGATAAGAAACCCATGACGACTCTCGATGTCATTCTACCTTATGTAGGCACAACGAAAAAATCACTCATGCGGTACCAAAAATATGGCCCCGGTCTATTCAAACTATCATCAATCCTAGGATTATTCCTAGGAGATCCCCTGTCATACCAGAGGCAAAGTCATGGGGGCACCAGTGTGCATGATGCTATCATCACGAGACTAGCCCGTAGATGGAGACTAGTAGTACAGAAACCGAAGCTGTTGACACAACTTTCCTACCCTATGATATCTCCCAAACCCCATATTTGTACCCTCCACCTGGTTTTGTGTCAGAGCAAGTATTGGCAACTGTAACATTGCCAAACATGTATTTTGCAATACTTGTCTGGTATTTGGTCCCACCAGCCATGCTGGGAAGCCCTGACATCACTTCTACAGGGATAGCCCTTATCACCCCCCAAGAGGCTAAAATGGTTAACAAAACTCCCGTAGTAGCGCTAGTTAGAGCGACCAAGGAAACCAACAAAAAATGGAAGAAAATTGAAAATCCCAACATACCTAGGGCATTGCAACCTTGTGCATTATGTGATATCGTAGGCCATCCTACCAATATTTTTCCTGGAATTAGAAGAATTAAAACCTCTTCTAAGCACTGAAATAAATGTCGCGGCCTACGACCATGTCATTTTCTATGCCCAGGTGTGTCACTCTTTCGTCTATGTGCAAGTTTTGTAGATGGTAATCCCAAAAGCTGTTGGGCAGATTTCCAGTTAACTCTCGGGGTTGAAGGTAGTGGAAGCAATTCATGGACATCCAACTACTATTGTTCCTTGACATTTTCTATGTTTGATGAAAATTCACTCCAAGTACACACAAATAACCTTAAAATTCCGTAGTGAGTGCCACACAAATTCTATTTATCAAATAAAGGAAAAAGGGTGTTGGCTAACTTTTTATTATGTGCATTCAACCTTAAATTTTTACCTGCAATTAAATTTGTCTCTTTTTGTATTTTAAGAGTGTCTCTAGTTCAAAGGATTTGATTCTTAATTAAGATTAAAGACCAATTTAGACCAACTTACAGTCATATATATATATATAAAGATTTTTTTGTTTATATAATCTTATATATTAGTCTAGATTCATCTTAACTTCAGATTTATTAATGTTGAAAAAAATGAATCAAATCTATGAAAGTGCAAACTTTTCTTCAAATTTTACACAAATTTAATTAAAATAAAAATAATAATAAAAAAATTCTTAACTAAAAAAATTAAAAAATATTAATAACTTTGAAATTTGTTTAACCATCCACCACAATTTTGCTAACCTACTATCGTTTAAACCTTCCAGCAACCATATCCACCATCCCTGTCGAGATTAAGATTATGTAGGTTATTATAACGTTCTTATGATTTAAGAAATATAAATATGCCCGTCCCATATAAAACAAAGTAAACCAGACCGAGATATTCAAATCAAATTAAAAGGGGAGGGGCAACGTAAGTGTTTGCTGATATTGGATTTTCACTTTCAACCATTATAATTCTTGGTAATATTGATTTATTATACACGATCTCATTTATGGAATAGAAGTAGATGAAAAGTAAAAACATACTTAAAAATTAATTACTAAATTTTTTTCCCATAAATATTATTTTTTGTGTCACATAGTTTCGGAAATCATTTTTTATAAATATTATTTGGCTCTTGGCACTGTCACAAAAGTGCTTCCTTGTCAATACAATTCGATATTTTGTTTTTGTGTTAAATTTATATATTTAAAGAGAAAAGTGATTTTTCATTAGGACCGATATTAGATTAATTAGATTAAATTTTAAATGTTAAATATTAAACATTACACTTAACTGTACTCAAATATAAACCTCGAGGATCCAAATTTATTTAATTTAATAATATATTAAAATGAATAATAATAATAATAATAATAATAATAATAATAATAATAATAATAATAATAATAATAATAATAATAATAATAATAGGGTTAATAATATTTTTTTGGCATGGTATTAATAATAATTTGGGTATTTGGTTCATAGACTTCACTTAAATAAAACTTTTTTTTTGAGGGTTCATAAATATAGAGAAGATTTTGGAGTAAATATAAAAAGAGGTTTTATTTATTTACCATATGACACATTTTGAAGCGACTCATTCCTAATTTCTGTTGGCCAACATTTTATTATGTACACCCAACCCAAAAAAGTCTATAATCCAGGTTTTTTGGACATTAATATGAAGATCCATAAGAAAAGCACTGCATTGATTTACCTGCAATTATCAGAAATCAAACTAAATATAATTACATAAATTGAACATTAAAAAAAAACCTATGAACCACCAACTAAAACCATTACATTACAATTCAGAAATGGTTGGTCATAAAAGCAAACTGTTGTGAATGAAACACGAAATTGTAAAAAAAAAAAAAAAAAAAAAACTAACCCACAAGCTGTTGCAAATAGATCATAGGATTGGAATCCAAATTCCTTTCATTAAAAAAAAAAAAAAAAAAAACTTTACATAGCCCTCCCTACCATGGCGACAATGAGGCTACACAACCTCTCCAACCTTCTTACATCAAAAACACCTATGTAGCACTTTCCAACCAAACAAAAATTTACATTATATGCAACATTACTGTAATGGCTGCAGGGAGGTTGCACAACCTCTCCATCCAAACTTGTTACACACTCCCAGAGACACCTATGCAACACTCTCAAACCAAAAGACACACTCACAACCCAATGAATGCCCCCTACATAATCCCTAACCTTAATATCATGTGGAGGGGAATATTTTATTATTTTAATGAAAATATCTATAACTACTCAGTTTCCATCCACATTTTATGGCATTTCAGTTTCATTTCATTTCCTTTACATTTACATGTACATTTTACATATATTTTTCTAGTTAACCCAAGTTCACACTTAGGCTCGAAAAATCCATGACCAAGTGATGATATCCCTTAATGATATTCTCTGCATAAGGTGAATTAAAGTTGAAAAAAATAGTTTTCATCCCCAAAATGAAAACTATCCAAATACTAAGTAGTACTAACATCTTTGAGATTGTACTGGAAATTATCATTTTTTAGTATATCTTTCCTTGATGTCACTACTTATGGACCTAAGAATACAGTCTCCTGAAATTTATCTATTCTTATTGGCATCTTTTAGTACATCTTTCCCTGATGTCACTACACATGGATCTAAGAATACAAGTCTCGTAAAATTTATTTATCATTATTTGCATATTTTCGAGTTTTTCAGAGAAATCTTGGAGATCTAAGAATATAGGTCTCGTAAAATTTATTTATCATTATTTGCATTTTTTCGAGTTTGTCTGAGAAATATTGGAGGAAACCTTTTAATGAAATCTTGAAATATTTATGTATCATATGAATATTTTTTTTCCATTATTAATACCTTTTTAAATATCACATTTAAAAACACATTCCCTTTATTAAAATCAACTACACAAAACAAAGATGTTGATTAACAACTATTACATAAAATAAAACACTTTTCCCAGATCAACTCAACTTTTTATATTAACCTGATTTTATATAAGTTATAGTCAATTTAATAATATTTTCATTGCAATTTCTATTACATAAACTCAGTTCATTTGTATTTCCACATGTAATAATTATTGGATCTTCCACACTTGTCATCCATACAATATTATCATCTAGTCAATGAAATTATCCATGGCTTAGGAACACTAGGACCACTAGATAAAACGCGTGCATCAATATACTCTTTTTCCCTTCAACAAATATTACAATATGAGGGTTTCATATGATTTTGATTAATATCTTTCACAATGTGATATGTGATTGAATCAAACTAAGTTAGTGAAAACATGGGTTTCTATTATGATAAAGGCACTCTAATGGTTGGAATAAAGAGATAAAGCTTGAAAGCAAGAAGGTTCTCTCCTCTCTCCAAACATGTGCTTGGAACATCCATTATCGACATACCAATATTTTTCTTGGTCATGAGCATTTAGGATAACACCACATTCCTTGGCCTTTTCTTTTTTGTTTCCACTTCTTTATGTTCTTTTTAGAAGCTATTGTTGACACGAGTGTTAGCAAACCTACTCAAGAAAGGAGAGGCGACCTAGATCAAGGCTCTTCATACAAACCTAACTGTTTGAGATGGTATTTCTCAATGAGTTTTCAGGCTTCGTTGGCCTTTTTCCTCTTCATCTAAAAAGAAAAAGATAAGGAGACACTAATACCAACTACCTAGGTTTAAACTAATACTAACAATCTGCTGCAAAATCAAATCATATGTTACAAAAAATTAAATGAAATATATATATATATATATATATATATATATATATATATATATATATATAATGTCAAATGAAATTAATATTTAATTTGTACAAATGTATGTATATATAAAAGGATAATGATAACCAAAACTTGATGTAACTGGTGTTAATGAAGAAAATGATTTCACTCCGAAAGGAAGCTTGGTTTATAGTGCAGCCAAGTCTCAAATATAATTAAAATATAAAGCACAAAAGAAGCTAAACTATGAATAATCTAGATGCAATCCAATAACCATGAGAAAATAGTTACTGAATCACAAAAAAATAAAAATGAAACACCTATCATGCATGAGAAAAATGATCTAAATTGTTACAAATTATGTGCATATGTGAATGATAAGAATATATAATTAAAACATACATTAAAACCATCCAAGATCTTGAATATGAATCAGAATTAAATCATTATCATTGCAAAATACTTTTAAAATCTACATAAGCTAAATTAATTCACAGTTGATATATCAACATTTGTAAGGAAACCTACTATCTAGCAGGGGAAAATAGTTTACTTCGATATCCATTGGATTTGTTCCCATATTTGTGGAAAATATATCATTCAATTTCATTCATAAGAGGAGATAATGAGTTTCCTTGTGTAGTAAAGGAATTTTTAGATCTAAAAGTTTGCAAGCAAACTTTATCAACTTTACAATTTACAACCTTATGTCAAAATTGTGACAAGTATAAAAGTTACTATAAAATAGCTTTGGGTACTTAACATAGTGTTGTTGTTGTGTTTGGATGGATCAATTGAGATTCTATTTCCTTGATTGCTGATACACTGGTCCGCTTTGAGAAATATATGCAGTTTTGATATAGTTGATTCCTTTGTGATTTCTTCCTTGATCTATCTTTTGTTTATCTGCACTAACTTCCCCTTGATGTGATTTTGCATAGCCTTGAATGCCTTCGCTTCTTGTGGACCTAGAGTTGGATCCTCCTTTTAAAGGTTGCTAGGGGTTTGTGTAGCCCAATCATGCTTTGTTGTCAGGATAAATTTGAGTGTTGAGGATGCTGTCCAAGGTGTCTATTCCTTCAGTGAACTTAGGATCTAGATCGATCTGGCTTTGGAATTTTCGAGATCCATTATCAAAGCTACAAAAGTTTTCTCTAATATGTGACAATTCTTATTCCATTCAACCATTTGATTAATAAGTAACTTATATTTTCTCTTGGATTCTTCCATCTAAGTTTCTAGTGATATAATTTCCTTTTTATATTCATCTGTGACTATTTTCTCTTGTTTCTTGGATAATTCTAGTTTTAAGAGTTCATTCTCATTCTCTAGCTTATTTTGAATCTTTTTATTTTTTTCAAATTGTTGTACTAAAATGTATTAAGTTTAAAATATTCCTCTAAATTTATGTTTCAAAGATCAAATTCTTTAGTATTAAATTGGTACATAACTTCTTCTTCTTTTAAAATTTGTTTTTTTAGTAGTTTAATATTTTTTTCTAACCTTCCTTAATTCATCCAACGCGCTAATGATATATCTTTTGAGATTCATAACATCTTCCACTTATTCTTTGAAGTCTGAGTTATATTCAAAGTTTTATTCAAATTAAAAATCCATAAGTAGGTATTCATCATGCTCTCCTTCAGATGATTCTTCACTGCTTTCTTTTGATGAATGGATATCTTCTTTAGAATATAATTTTTTTTCTTTTTTTCTTTTGAGGCTTTCTTTTATGGGATTTTTGTGCTTTATCTTTGAAAGTTTGATATTTTTCCTTTTTGATGTTATATGTTTTAGTATAAATACACTTTGATTAAGGTGGCTCCAGAAAGGCTCAAAAATCAAAGATGGCTCTAGAAAGGCTAAAAAATAAAAATTGTCATATTTTGTCGGAAACAAGACCAGAATGTAGAGATCATCATTGTTATTCCAATGAGGAAAATGATACTCAAATCTAAGTTTGTATACTCAAAATATTCCAGTCAAAGATCTTCTCAACTAGGCCCACTAGCTAAATTTGGTAGAGAACCAACTAAATTTGGAGCCTAGCTAAAACTGGTGGACTTGTTTAATTGCGGAACCAACCAAATTTGGGGGCAGTTAAATAAGGGGAAAAATGGCACTTAATAGTTATGGTTTTTGACAATAAAAAAGGGAAAAATTTTCGGCTCTTTAAAATTTCTGGTGACCTCAAAATTTTGGCTGACAAGTTTTAAATTTCTTAAAAAAAAAAAAAAAATTAAAAAAAGTGGGGCAGGGGCATGCCACACCCCATAGTTACATTATATATATATACAATAATATATCCAACAAACGTTACAATAAATCATGGGCCAACGGTAGTCACACCCACGCTGACTTGTGGCTGGACTGCCCATTGATAACCCCACTTATATGAACCCCATAACATTTATTAATAAAAAAAACAAGCCAATGGTTAACAGAAGGGATAAATGGGGGAGGCCTGTGAGTTTGACCATGGGACCTCCACCAGCCAAACGTGGAGACTTACCAACAACCCATTTGGCCATGTGTTGAACGTTCTGCCCACACAAGTTATAAAAGCCCAAAATTTCTTTCACCCAACAACAAAGGGGAGTAGTGGAACAACGAGCCGCAAAACTAAGATGGGTCCACCTAAGCACATTTTTCAAGAAAATATTCCACGGGAATATTCTATGTAATATTCCAAATTTTTCCTTCAATAATTTGGAATATTAATTTTGTCCATTTTCACTTAGGAGATGAATAATTGGGTGAAGAGGCCCCTTCATAATAAAAACATGGATAAAATCCCTCTAGTATGAAAGGGGATCAGCCTTGGAACTAGATTTCACACCCTCATGTGTGAAAGGAGACTTTTGCAAAGAGGCTTGGTTAAAGCATTGGGTATGAGGTGGAAAGCACTACATGAGACAATGCAGAGATAAAGGAGGGAATATTCCTTTATGGAGGAAAACCTAATGGATGGGGCCCATGGAGAGAGAGCCTTCACTTGCTATATATGGAGAGGAGGAGATCCATTGTGATTCATGCTTAGGATTATTCATTTCATGTCTATTCAGACATTGTGCATTCTTTTCTGTTTAGCAAGAATAGCTGGGGAATTCCTGTTTAGGATTTCCTCACCTTCTTGAGAGGCCTCTTGAAGGTTGGTTTTTCATTCTCCACATCTCTTGGTTCAAGGCCAAAGCATCCTCCTCCAGGACAACGTTATTGCTGCAGCAACATAACTCTGTGTTGCAGGGTGTTGCAGTGGAGACTCCACAACACCTCTTCCATCTCTTGTTTTTCAGAGAAAGAGTCTTTCCTTTCTTTGGGAGATCAGATTGGAAGCTTGGGAGCTGATTTGCAGATCTTTCCACTTGGCCATAGTGTTCTATTCCACTCACTGCGCAGTCCCTCTTAGTGACTGCGTTATTTTCATGAAGTATTTGCAGTGAGGGTTTGCAGATTGTTTGGAGGGTGAGATCTCAAGCGTAAGGAACAACCTTCCACTTTGGAGATCTATTGGAGGAGGTTTACTTCAGATTTCTCATCATCTTCAGCCTTCTCTATTCAATTCCATATTTGAGTTGTAGTTGCTACCCAACAACTCCGACATTTTTTCCATTTTGTGTATTTTAGCCAATCCCTTGGAGGATTGTTGTATTGTTGCTTTCAGGGGTTAGAGCTTTGCTCCCCCACTTTCTTTGAGCCATATATTGTCATATATTTAAGTTATTATGTAATATGGAGTAGTTCCTCTTATAAACTGCGTCCTCATAGCCTGGGTTTATGCAGAAATAACAATATTCTCTATTTTCATGTACATGTCTTGTTGAGGCTTGCATTGCCTTTCTTGAGAGGTTGTTTCCTAAAGAAATTGTATTATCTTTGCTGCTATAACATTATTCATTGGCTATTCAGATCTTCATATGCTCATGGTTGTATAATAACGCTGTCATGCCAACTCTTGTGCTTACATTATTGCAAATCATTCATCGGGCATTTCCTGAGGACATCTAAGTGTGGTAGATCTGTTTAACCACCTTAGAAGGATTTATTTGGAGCCATCTCTTGGATTTTATTCTTAGACACTTTGATCTGAGGGATCCAGGTCATGGTTTCAAATCCTGCTGCCTTCATTCCTGGAAAATGCATTTTCCAGCCATGGATTGCTAGCTGTTCCATATTGGGAACATTACAGTGGTAGCAGAGAAAATTTCTTGGCTCAGCCTGTGAGTCTAAGCCCAAGAAGATTAGAATGTTGAAGAAGATGATTGTACTCTCAGCTATTTTCAGATCCATAGGATACCTCTCCAAGGAGGTCAAGAAGATTGAAGAAATAGAAGAGGAAGGACCATGCACTTCCTATTCTCATCAAGAGGAAGACATTGAGCATGGAAGATACTTGGATCATCAGATTCTGAGTGATTACCTTGTTGAGTAAAAATCTCAACCTAGAGCCTTCAAGGAGACTTCGGATTTTCCTCATTTCATCCAGCTAAAGGAAGAGAAAAGACCCTATAGGAGAAAAGAAATCAGAGGCAATAGATTTTGGTTGTCTACAGCAAGAACCTGGGTGAGAGAGTTGGAGGAATTTTTCCTACTACATCCTGTAGCAGGGAAAGAAGCTATTGAAATCTCAGTGCTGCACTTGGAGGGTGAAGCCTATGATTGGTGGAGCAGCCACTTGAGCCATGCAAGGGAGAAAACTTTTGCAAAGTTCATCCAAGGGTTGACCAAAACCTTTGATGGTGAAAGGGCAAAGGAAGGGAAGATCACACCACCACTTGAGGAGACTTGTGATAGCGCTGCCACACTCATGGAGGAGCAACCACATGCATCAACAGTTGGGGCAGCCAACACTTTGGAGGAAGGAACTCTTGCAACCCTACAAGAAGTTCCCAGAGATCATCAAGGTATGAAGATATTTCCACATTCTTTTGTTGCAGCAAATTCTTTTGATCAATGTGGGGATTTACTTTTGCATGACCAAGGGTCAAATCCCATTGCTACCATAGAGAAGCTTGGTTGCACTGTGCTGTGCAACATGAAAACTTTCAAGGAGGAAATAAACCATAATATTCATGAGCTTTGGTTGGATTTCATATCACATTGGAGGTTGGGGTTTCAAGCCTTGAAGGATGATAGTAGACATATTGCAGTGAGAAACCCTTTCTCCCTTCAAGATGACACTTTCTCAATGAGCTCCTCTCAGCTCAAAAATGAACTTCTACTTTCAGATCCAAGACCTCATTGGTTTTGGAAGACTATTGATGAGAGGGAGGTCTCAAGGAGAGATCTCATCAGAGGTGCACTTCAACACACCATGGAGTGCAATGATTTTCTTCCTTTCTCACAAGAGCAGATAGAAGATGGAGGACATCTTAGGATGGATAACATCTCTCATGCTTGTGTTGGACACTCCTTGAGCCATAAAAATCATGATGGGAGGTTTTTACCTACCACCTATTTGGGTCTTGATAGGATCTCATTGATCCTTGAGAAGATTGCATTTCAAGATGCCATGAAGTGCAAGAACAGGTATTTGATTTGGGAGAATGGTAGCCCTCATGGGAGGAGTACCAAGATGGGGAGAAGGAGAAAGCATCCACACGTGATTGAGTGGATGTGGTTGGTAAGCAAGGAGCTGAGAGGCTACTTGCAAATTTATGATACTATGCAGCAGGAGGCTTGGCTGCGCTGGTTACTCTTGAAGGAGTTTGGCCATCACTTGGAAAACACTCTTCCTAAGAGTAGGAGGATGGGAAAGAGATGGCAGGATACTTGCATCATTGAGCAACATAGAGTGTAGATGCATGGCATTGATGTGATACTCATATCATTCATTGTGTCTTCATCACATCAGTTGTATGATGGAAGTATGGGGGGGGCAGCAAAATATTTTGTTGCTTTGCTTCTTCTTGGGAGAGTAAGAGCAGATTTGCTCTCACACCTGGCATAATGTTGCAGGAGGAGGAGATGGAATTATCTCCTTGGTCTTTGATGATGATTTGGAAGCACTTCCATCTTGTGAAGTATTCCATATTTGCTGCAGCATTATTAGAGGAGTCTTTGACAAGGAGCATGTCAAAGAGTAGAGCTTTGTATTGATAGGAGATTGTTTGCATGAGCTCACAACGCTATCACTTTGGAGCAGAGATTTATGGATGGAGTGTCCCCAAGATCACTTCACATTATATGCACTTGGTGAACAAGGAAGAGATTTTGATGATAGAGTGGTGGATAGAGGCATCTATAACTATGGCATATTCTTCTTGACTTGGGTTTCCAAGCACGAGGAGGATTATCTTCTTGCAGCACATGGTTCATTATTCTTCATAGCATGCCACAACACTATGAAGGACTCACTCATGAATCCATGTACCATATTACTTCTGACATATGGTAAGGGGTTTGTTTATACATTCATTGACTTGCACACTCTTACCATTCTTATGCAGTGCATTGCTTCACAAGAGGGCAAGCTTGTCACATTGCTCCATGTGCATAATTGGGCCAATCTGTATGATGGAGACAACCATCTTTTATATGGCCTTGGGTAAATGTTTTATTTAATGTATGATAAGATATACTCAGCAATTTTCTATTCATCAGTAGCTATCATGACATACATAACTATCCATGTAACACAAAACAACTTGCCAAGTGATTTTCTGGAGCAGCCGCTTTGGAAAACTGCGCTGTCACTATTGGGAAAACTGTTGGTACATTCTTGAAACACATGAGACCTTCAACATTTTCCTCATTTTATTGATGATCATGCCTTAATTTTCTGATATGGATCAGATTTGTATAAGAAGCATGGTTATGAGAGAGGCACATGAGTTGGATGTGTCCTTGAGTGGGAAGAATTCTCACATTTTCTGCACTACATGTTCTAATGGGAGCATGGGAGGAGATATGGCCACCACTACTACATATGAGTTCTATTTTGAGGTGGACCATAAACTTGATAGTCATCCATTGTACAGCCATGGGAAAGTGTTTGGTCTTGTATTTTTGTTATATTTAGCCATTTACTATCCCTTAGTAGATGTGATGGAATTTGTATGTCACTTGCCATGTTCCTTTCTGAGATTGCAGTGGATGAAACTACGCTGTATCCTTGTGAGATATTGTTTGCATCATGCATCATGATGTAAAACTTGTAGCAAAAATTCTCCTTGGGATACTCTATGATGATCTTGTCCTATTCATCATGGATGGATTGTTTTGGGCCAGCTTGTTCTTCATTGTTGGAGGAAATCTCTTTGGAGGATTGTTCTTCACTTTTCCATTTGATGGCAATACTTTTGCAGCCCAGGATCAGGACACACTCTACACTTGTCATGAGTGGAGAGAAGGATAGCTTGGGGTAGGCTATGATTCTTTCCATGTTCAAATTTTCATCCCACCTTCATTTCCAGAGCTTGAGGTGGAAGGAGATTTTTAGGAGTTACCATGTTGGGAGGTGACTCATTTTGTTTTGATGATTGCTTGGGGATGGAGGATCCACATGAGGGAAATTTTCCTCATCACATTTATGACTCCATGCCTTGAGTGGATATTTTCCAGTTCTATCCTTGCAGTTTCTTGAGGACAAGAAACTTTTGGGAGGGGAGGACTGTAATATTCCAAATTTTTCCTTCAATAAATTGGAATATTAATTTTTTCCATTTTCACTTAGGAGATCAATAATTGGGTGAAGAGGCCCATTCATAATAAAAATATGGATAAATTAACTCTAGTATGAAAGGGGATCAGCCTCGGAACTATATTTCACACCCTCATGTGTGAAAGGAGACTTTTGCAAAGAGGCTTGGTTAAGTTTGACCAAGTCAAACAGTGTTGGGTATGAGGTGGAAAGCACTACATGGGAAAGCACAGAGATAGAGGAGTGAATATTACTTTATGGAGGAAACCCTAATGGATGGGGCCCATGGAGGGAGAGCCTTCACTTGCTATATATGGAGAGGAGGAGAGCCATTATGATTCATGCTTAAAATTATTCATCTCATGTCTATTCAGACATTATGCATTATTTTTTGTCTAGTAAGAATTGCAGGGGAATTCCTGTTTAGGATTTCCTCAACTTCTTGAGAGGCCTCTTGAAGGTTGGTTCTTCATTCTCCACATCTCTTGGCTCAAGGCCAAAGCATCCTCCTCCAGGACAACGTTATTGCTGTAGCATCATAACTCTGTGTTGCAGGGTGTTGCGGTGGAGACTCCACAACACCTCTTCCATCTCTTGTTTTTAAGAGAAAGATTCTTTCCTTTCTTTGGGAGATCAGATTGGAAGCTTGGGAGCTGATTTTTAGATCTTGGCACTTGGCCATAGTGTTCTATTCCACTCATTGCACAGTCCCTCTCAATGACTGCGTTATTTTCATGAAGTATTTGCAGTGAGGGTTTGCATATTGTTTGGAGGGTGATATATCAAGTGTAAGGAAAAACCTTCCACTTTGGAGATCTATTGGAGGAGGTTTACTTCAAATTGCTCATCATCTTAAGCCTTCTCTATTCAGTTCCATATTTGAGCTGCAGTTGCTGCCCAGCAACTCCGACATTTTTTCCATTTTTTGTATTTCATTCAATTCCTTGGAGGATTGTTGTATTGTTGCTTTCAGGGGTTAGAGCTTTGATCCCCCACTTTATTTGAGCCATATATTGTCATATATTTCAGTTATTATATAATATGGACCAGTTCCTCTTATAAACTGTGTCCTCATAGCATGGGTTTATGCAGAAATAGTAGTATTCTCTATTTTCATGTACATGTCTTGTTGAGGCTTGCATTGCCTTTATTGAGAGGTTGTTTCCTCAAGAACTTATATTATCTTTGCTGCTATAACATTATTCATTGGCTATTCAGATCTTCATATACTCATGGTTGTATAATAATGCTGTCATGCCAGCTCTTGTGCTTCCATTATTGCAGATCATTCACCGGGCATTTCGTGAGGACATCTAAGTGTGGTAGATCTATTTAACCACCTTAGAAGGATTTCTTTGGAGCCATCTCTTGGATTTTATTCTTAGACACTTTGATCTAAGGGATCTAGTCCTGGTTTCAAATCCTGCTACCTCCATTCCTGGAAAATGCATTTTCCAGCCATGGATTTCTATTTGTTCCAGATTGGGAACATTACATTCTAGGGGAATATTCTTTATGCAATTTTTTTGAGGAATCTTGGTGATTCCTTAGGGGCCGAATTTTGACGGTGTCAAAATTATGCCAAGTTTATACTCAAATGAAACGGTTTTTTATCAGGACTCTAATGGCACAATCCATTTCCTCATCTGAGTAGTGGAATTTTAGTCAACCTACAAAGGAGAATATTTATGGAATCTTGAGGAATCTTTGAGATTCACAAGGAGCCCAGAATTGACCGAGTCAGAATGTGGTCGATTTTACAGTCATATTTGATGATTTTTCACCAGGAATTCAACCATGTTGTCCTTCATTTCCTTAGCAGAGTTGTGCATTTTCAGGCCGTCCCTGAAAGTGGAGGTATACGATGCATTGATTCCATGTCTTCTTTTGATTTTTGCTGAGATTATTATTTGATGTTGAGATCCTTGTTTTCTATTTTGTTGGAGGATCCTTGTATGCCACTTGATGTGAGAGTTTAATATTTTGTCATGTCGAAGGAGAGATTATATGACTGCGAGTTATTATAGGAGAACTTCTCAGGGAAAGACATGCCACTCTAGTTAATGGAGTTATTCCTTTTATTGAAAAAGAATACATAATGTACTCATCATCATCTTGGAGAATTTAATGAAGTGGCCTCCCCACTCTTAACACCAAGACCAGAGACGTAGTCCACACTTGACGAAATCCATTATCAAGTTGTGTGTGTTCTTTGATTTAACTGTTTCCTTTATGTTTCCTCTTATTTAAAGTATGCACATGTGGTTTCTTCATACTCTTTCACATGAAAATTCTCTAATATCACATAAGTAAAATATCTTGGTTAATTCCAGTAGATGAGAGAATCCAGATCAATTTTGATATTAGAGAGGTCTTCTTGCTGATGCAAATTGTGAGTGTGAATGATAACCAAATATTGAACGTGAAATAAGAAAATAAAATGATGAAAAGTAAAAATATCTATGAGACCTTCTACAAGATGTCAAAAATGGTATATATATTGTTTGTCGATTATGAGAAGAAAATAGAAAAAGAGGAATAGGATAAAGAGATAGGAGAGGATGATGCTCCATCTCCATCTTCAAGTGAATATTCTTCTTCTTCATATTCTTCCCATAATTCAAATGAAGAGATAAATCACAACCTTCAAGCAAAGAATGATGAATTGAGGATACTTCTACAAGAAGCAAAAGAGGAGAAGTAGATATTACAAATTTAGTTGTGAGCCACAAAAGAGGTCTTGGAAAGGTTGAAGTATGGTGAGGTCATGGAAATTCCATCATCACTTGCTTAAGAGGTAAACAATGTTGGTAATTCTTCAGTTTCATTTTCACATGATGATGATGGTTTGGGTGCTTTTGAAAAGCACACTACAAGCATTGGTTCAAGATTAATGAGGAAGATGGGATATGAAAGCAAGGGCCTAGGTGCTAATAGGAAATACTTTGTGAATAAGCCTCCAAAGAGAGGGCTAAAGTAAGGTATAATAAGCCTCAATATTCTAAAGATAATTTTGATTAAAAATAAATGGTAATAGTGAAAAAAACTTGTGGCATAGAAAACCATGTAGTTTTTTTTGGCTTGTATAACCATGTGGTTGCCAAGTGCTGGAAGAGAATGGAAGAAAGGAAAAAGAAAAGACATGTAAACCCTTCTCCACATCAAGGTAGGAAGAAGGTAAAATAGGTCTGGATGAAGAATAATTTTTGCAACCATTGTAAAAAGAATGGGCATCAGAGAGCTAAATGTTGGGGGCTCCATATAGAGCAATGACCAAAGGAGGACCAGAAATAACCTGTGAAGGAAGAAGGATCAGTTAATGAAGTTGATCAACAAGGGAAGAAACTACAGGAAGAAGATCCATTAACCTGGTTTGGTAAGAAATGGAGATTTATGAGTAGTTGATCTTGGCCATGTTTTGTAAACCACTTGTTGCGAGATATTTGTTAAAGTGATGAAGATTTTTCCATCACTTATGAAAGAAACATGATGATGTTTTTTTGGCATTTTTTTTGATAGCTGGGGTATTGGTTTATGTTATAATTTTGAAGTAAAATTGACCAAAGAGTGTATTATAAACTCTTGTCAAGTATGGGGTTTCTTGGGTCATGTTTGGTCTTGTAAAAGAAAATGTATTTTGCAAATTGTACCACATGTTTGCATAGGGTACATGTGTTGGTTCATCACTTATGGTTCTGAAGTAAAAAGGTGAAGGAGAAGGAAGTGTGGATTGTTAGGGCACTTCAATGAGCAGACATGGGAGTACAACAAATTGCAGAGTGTGTTCATGATTTTGGAAGACCAAAATATCCTTAGTGGGGAGGAATGATCCAGGTGACTTTAGAAAGGTTCATAAATCAAACATGGCACCATAAAGGCTAAAAAATAAAAATATTTATATTTTTTTAAAACCAGGACCAAAATATAGATCTTTTCATCCTAATTCCAATGGCGTAAACAAGATTCACATCTATGTCCTTATGCTCCAGATATCCATAGTCAAAGTTTTGGTCAAGTAGGCCCACTAGCTAAATTTTGTAGATCAACAACTAAATTTGGAGCCCAACTACAACAAGAGGACCTGCTTAATTTGGAGGCACCCACCAAATGTTGCGGTAGCGAAACATGTGTCAAAATGTCACTTAACGGTGACTGTTTCCTGTAGTAAAAAATGGTGAAATTGTCACCTCTTTAAAATTTCTGGTGACCCCAAAATTTCAGCCAATAGGTTTTGAATTTGTTATATATATATATATATATATATATATATATATATATATATATATATTAAAAGTGGCGTGGGGTCGAGCTTGGTAGATCTTCCCACACCCCAGAGTTACATTATATTTATATAATAATATGATCTACAACTGTTGCAACAAATTTGGTGTCGACGAGATTTGGACTCGCCCACCGAAAATCCCTCTTAAATGAACACCATACCATTTACCCATGCACATTTTTCAAAAATTTTTTATGGGGGAATGTTCCACAAGAATATTCCTTATGGAGATTCTTTGAAAAAACTTGGATATTCCCTAGGGGCCGATTTTTTACTGTGTCAGAATTATGTCGAGTTTATACTTAAACGAAATGGTTTTTCACCAGGAGTCTAATGGCACAATCCATTTCTTCATATGACTAGCAAAATTTCAGTCAAACAGTAGAAGAGAATCTTTGTGGAATCTTGAGGAACCTTTGAGATTGTAGGGAACCCAAAATTGACCGAGTCAGAAGGGGGTTGAGTTTATAGTCATATTTCATGATTTTTCGCTAGGAATTCAATCATGTTGTCCATTTCCTCAGTAGAGTTGTTCATTTTCAGGCCATCCCTAGAAGTGGTGGTAAGATGCATTGATGCCATGTATTATTTTTATTTTTGTTGAGATGATGGTTTGATGTTGAGATCCTTGTTTTCCTTTTTGTTGGAGGATCCTTGTATGCCACTTCATGTGAAAGTTTGATATTTTGTCATGATAAATGAGAGCTTATATGAGCGAGAGTTCTTATAGGATAACATGTCATAGAGAGACATGCCACTTTAGTTAACAAAGTTATTCCTTGTATTTACAAATAATACATCATGTACTCATCATCATCTTGCAACATTTAATGAGGTGACCTCCCAACTCTTGACACCGAGCTTAGAGATGTTGTACACACTGGAAGAACACTGTTATCAAGTTGTGTGTGTTCTTTGATTTGATGGTTTCCTTTATGATTCATCTTATTTAAAGTATGAAAATGTGGTTTCCTCATACTCTTTCACATGCATTTTTGCTAACATCACAAAAGTAAAAGATATTGATTAATTCTAGTAGCTGAGAGAATCTGCATCAATTTTGGTATCAAATAAGTATTCCTGCTGATGTGAGTTGCGAGTGTGAATGATAAATAGAGATTGAACGTGCAACAAGAAATTAAAATGGAGAAAAAATATATCTACGAGGCCTTCTACAAGAGGTCAAAAAAGGTAGATATATTGTTTGCATATTTTGAGGAGAAAATAGAAAAAGAGGAACATGAGAAAGAGAAAGCAGAGGATGATGCTCTATATCCATGTTTGGGTGAATATTATTCTTCTTCATATTCTTCCCATCATTCAAATGAAGTTATCAATAATATCCTTCAAGTAGAGAATGTTGAATTGAGGATACTTCTACAAGAAGCATATGCAAAGACAAAAATATTACATATTTAGTTTTGAGCCACACAAGAGGCCTTGCAAAGGTTGAAGTGCAATGAGGGCTTGGAAAAGCCATCATCACATGCTTCAGAGGAAAACAATGTTGGTAATTATTCAATTTAATTTTCACAGGATGATGATGATTTGGGTGCTTTTGAAAAGCACACTACAGGAATTGGTTCGATATTAATGAAGAAAATGGGATATGAAGGAAAGGGTCTAGGAGCTAATGGGAAAGGCATAGAGAATCCAATCCAGGTGGTGAAATTTCCATGACATGCAAGATTGGGCTATGTCAGAAAGGAAGAGACAAGAGAATCTTCAGGCGATAATTTCAAGACAATGAAGGATGGTGAGAGTACATCACAATCCTCCACTGATCCTAATTGTAGCTCATTTCCAAATGGAAGTGAGAATTTTGAAGAGAGGGTTAAAGTAAGGTATACAAAGTCTCAATATCCTAAAGTTAATTTTGATTACAAGAAAATTGGTAATAGTGAACAAAACTTGTGGCATAGAAAACCATGTAGTTTTTGTGGCTTGTATAACCATGTGGTTTCCGTGTGCTGGAAGAGAATGGTAGCAAGGAAAATGATAAGACATGTAAACTCTTCTCCACATCAGGGTAGGAAGAAGGTCAAATAGGCCTATAGGAAGAAGAATTTTTGTAGCCATTGTAACAAGCATGGGCATCAAAGAGCTACATGTTGGGGGTTCCATCCATAGTAGCGACTGAAGGAGGACCAAAAATAACCTATGAAGGAAGAAGGACTAGTTAATGAAGTTTATCAATAAGGAAATCAACTACAACAAGATGAACCATTAACCTAGTTGTGTAATAAATGGGGATTTATAAGTAGTTTACCATGGCCACATTTTGTAAATCACATGTTGCGAGATATTTGTAAAAGTGATGAAGTATTTTCCACCACTTATGAAAGCAACATGATGATGTTTTTGGAATTTTTGTTGATAGTTTGGGTGTTGGTTTCTATTATGATTCTGATGTAAACTTAACCAAAGAGTGTGTTATAAACTCTTGGAAAGTATGGGTTTTCTTGGGTCATGATTGGTCTCGTAAAATAATATGTATGTTTCTAGTTGTACTACAAATTTGCATAGGGTACAGGTGCTAGTTCATCTCTTATGGCTTCGAAGTACAAAGGTGAGGGAGAAGGAAGTGTGGTATGTTAGGGAACTTATTGTGTAGACAAGGGATTACAACAGACTGTAGATTATGTTCATGCTTTTGGAGGACCAAAAGATCCCTAGTGGGGAGAAATGGTTCAGGTGGCTCTATAAAGGCTCAGAAATCAAAGATGGCTCTAGAAATGATTAAAAATAAAGGTTGTCGGACTTCATCAAAACTAGGACCAGAAGGTAGAGCTCGTCATCCCGATTCCAACAACATAAACGATTCTCAAATCTAGGTTCATATGGTTATTATATTTGCAATCAAAGTTTTAGTCAACTAGGCCCACTAGCTAAATTTGGCAGAGTGCCAACTAAATTTAGAGCCCAGAAAAACTGGAAGACCTTCTTAATTTGGGAAAACCCACCAAATTTGGCAGTAGTTAAACAGGAGAAAATTTGACACTTAATGATGATGATTTCTAGCAGTAAAAAATGGCGAAATTTTCACCTCTTTAAAATTTCTAGTGACCCCAAAATTTTAGCCAACAGGTTTTGAATTTGTTTTTTAAAATAAAATAAAAAATAAAAAATAAAAATTGGGTGGGTTCAGGCTTAAAGGACCATCCCACACCCCACATTTACATTATATTAATATAATACTATGACCAACCACCATTATAGCAAATTTGGTGCCAATGAGAGTCATACCTATGTCGGCGGTGGCTGTCCCACCAGTTGACAACCCCACTTAAATGAACTCCATGCCAGTTAATAAAATAAAATAAGTCAATGGTTAACGAAACAGATAAATGGGGGAGGCCCATAGGTTTGACCCTAAGACATCCTCCCACCAAATGTCGAGACTTACCAATGACCCATTGAGCCATGTGTTAAACATCCGCTCACACATGTTATAAAAGCCAAGAATTTCATTCACACAACAATGAAGGAGAGAAGTGGAACAATGAGCCGCGAAACCCTCAGGGCTCCACCCAAGCACATTTTTCGAGAAAATATTCTAGGGAATATTCCACAAGAATATTCCTTATGAAGATTCTTTGAGGAATCTTGGAGGGGAATGATTTTTTACTATGTCAAAATTATGTTGATTTTATACTCAAATGAACTAGTTTTTCATTAGTAGTCTAATGGCATAGTCCATTTCCTCATCTGAGAAGCATAATTTTAGTCAACCTACAAAATATAATATTTGTGGAACCTTGAGTAATATTTGAGATTCCCGGGGAGCCCAAAATTAACCGAGTTAGAAGGGGGTCGAGTTTACAATAAGATTTCACGATTATTTTGTAGGAATTTAACCGTGCTATCCATTTCCTTAGTATAGTTGTGCATTTCTAGGTTTTCCCCGAAAGTGGAGGTATAAGATGCATTGATGCCATGCCTTCTTTTTATTTTTGCTGAGATGATGATTTGATGTTGAGATCCTTGTTTTCCAGTTTTTTGGAGAATCCTTATATGCCACTTCATGTGAGAGTTTGATATTTTTTCAGGTTGAAGGAGAGATTATACATGTGAGAGTTATTAGAGGAGAATGTCTCATGGAGATACATGACACTCTAGTTAAGGGGGTTCTTCCTTGTATTGGAAAATAATAGATCATGTACTCATCATCATCTTGCAATATTTAATGAAACGACCTCCCCACTCTTAACAACAGGCGTAGAGACATAGTCCACACTGGATGAACTCCATTATCAAGTTGTGTGTGTTATTTGATTTGATGGTTGCCTTTATGTTTCCTCTTCTTTAAATTATGCACATGTGGTTTCTTCATTCTCTTTCACATGCAATTCTTCTAACATCAAAAAAGTAAAAGATCTTGGTTAATTCCGGTAGCTGCGAGAATCTAGATCACAATTGGAGGAAAAGTGACCAACTCTATCGTAGTCAAAACATTTGAAAGGTAGTTTCCCTTTGTACTTACCTAAGGCTCTCTTTAGTTTTCTTACAAAATGGGCCATCTCCTAATTCGAGTCACAACTAGAGTAGTATTTATGTTATTTATGTTCCTTAGAATCCTTTGAGGCTTTAAATGCTACCTCCTTTGGATCTGCCTTCTCTTTTGCAATTCTCATCTCATAGGCCTTGAGAATCATGTGACTACTCCATTGTGAGGGATTTGAAGTTTGAAATCTCTTCTATGGATGAGATCTTAGCATTGAATATCATTTCAATAGATATTAATACCTTCTAGATATCTACTTCATTTTTAATGAGAGAGAATAATGAGAGAGCTCCAAAATTGAACTGACAAAAGCCAAAAAACTTGCCCACTGATCCCCAAAATACTTTTTATCAATGAGGCCTCTAATTTCTTCATTTTCCATTATTTTCCTTCATTATGCAACCTGTGGCATTTCACCTCCTTTTTATCCTATTTCCTTTATTTTCATAAATAAAATTCCAATTAATGCCTCATGACTTTCTAAATACTTTTCCATTTCCTTTGTCAATTCCTTTAGCCATAATAACTCAAATGAGCACCCTCACTAGGATGTTTTTCCCAACATTCAACTTGGAATAAGTGTCCCTTAACCATGGTCTTATTTTTTTCCTTTATTAAATTTTCTTGCATGAAATTTTAGCCTAGGTCTGTTATAGAACCCCTCCCCCTGGGGGAAAACCGTCCTTAGTTCTCAACCACACCCACACCTCAATAAAATAATTGAGAGAAAATTATACTACCCATGGAGCTTTATAAGCCAAGTTGTTGCAGTATTTACAATGAATAACCTACTAAAAACACGACAATCATACAATGTATTGGAGCTTTATAACACAACTCATTGTGATATTTACAATAATATACACATACACATATGAAAATTTACTTAACTAACAAATAAAATGATACAATGATTGTATCAACAACAAGGGAATCCATAGGTTCACACGTCCACACTCAAAGTAGTAACAGGACTCACTTTCTTCCCGGGAAGTACATAACCCATTTTCAAATCCAAAGCTACATCCTATGTCCAGCGTTACCATCCTATTCCACTTTTCCTCTTAGTGAAAAATTACTGACTCATTGTTCCAGGGCACACTCCCATTGTGCATCTGACCCCATATGGAAATGACAATGACAAAATAAAAAATCCATCCCTGAACTTCCCTTCTCTAATACAGAGTCCCTCGAGAAATCCAGTAACCCCCTTCCATGCAGTCACTTGCCTTCCAAGTTCCTCGACATCCCCTATCCTGGACGATCCATCCCTTGGCAAGGATTCCTGGCATCAGAAGATACAAAAACCAAGGCAATACCTACCTCAAAACCAAGGCATATCCCTACCTCAAAACCATCGTACTGGTCATAGCATGCTCATGGAAATCAATGGACACTATTGGGTAACAGTGTCCCACAAAGACCCTGCTCCTGAAGTGGTTTACTGACATACTACTTCCTATTTCAATTCCTTTGTTGTTTCTACTAATGCTTACAATCGGTTTCCTTGTATCCTGTACCAAGCACATAATTTCCATTAGATTTAAAATAAACTCACATCATACCTCATTGGTATCTCATCAATAAGGTACACTTGTGATTCTGTTCACTTCCTGTCACAACAAGTTAAACTAGATGTTTGATCAAATCATCATGTACAAACATATCACATCTATTGAGCTCAAAATGAAACCATCATAAATTAAAATCATGAATCACATGAAGTCACCATAAACCATAATCATAAATCACATGTCACCATCATAAGTCAGAATCACAGATCACGTGCATAACAAGAATGAAATAAAATATCGATACTTATCCTTCATCGGTCCTTACTTTTTCCTTCATTTTTTCTGTACACATAATGAATCGGTTTCCATGCCCGATAAGCACCCAATGTCTTTGCTTCTCTTCAATAATGTGCACATACACACAATGTACATCATAACACATGCACCCACATATGAAATACAAAACCATACAATACATGCACCCACACCAGCATACAACACATACACCTACACCCGGTGTAAAATGCAACATAATACATACACCTACGCCGACATACAACACATACACCTACATCCAATGTACAACACAACACAACACATACACCTAAATCTAGTGTAGAACACAACACAATACATATACATATACAAAGTACAACACAATGAATACACATGGCACGATAGCACGACTACACCATGCACATACATAGCACCGCATGCCCGCAACACAACATGTATGACATGCACACAATACCACATTTATACTGGTACCATATGCACAACATGTACACAATACCACCTGTACAGAACACTACTTTCACAATGTGTGCACATCATGACATGGACACGACGTCACCTACATAATGTGTACACAATGCCAAATGTACATTGCACCACCTATACAATGTGTACACAATATCACATGTACACAACATCACATGCATGACATGTATAGGACACCATATGTACATAGTGACACATGCACGACATTTACACAACACCACCTGCACACAACACCCCATGTACAACATGTATATAGCACCACATGCACACAACACCACATGTATGATCATGCACACAACACCATATGTACATAGCACTACATATACAACATGTACATAGAACCATACATACACAACACCACATATCCAACATGCATAGAACACCATATGCACACAACACCACATATCCAACATGCAAACATTACAATATGTACAAAACACCACATATCCAACATGTACGTAGCACCATCTATAGCTAGCAATGCATATGAAATATACACATAACAATAGTCTTGAACATTCATATACCACACTCTGATACCACAAGCAACCTTTGTTTTAGTGTCTTTCCACTATCTATGCTTACCCTAGCATGCTACATATCACACTACTTTCACTTCGCTGATGTACCCATCAACATTACATGTCCATAATATAGACATAGGAATAGTACAATCATATAATATTAATTCATATCCACATGATCTTGACCTTGTAGATATGTTAGGCTAATCTTCCCAATTAATTCCCCATAAGACTCGGAACCTATTTCATTCCATTGACATGCATAAGCAATCATTCCTCCACAAGAATGATCCCTGACAACATTGTCAGGCAATGACATAGATACATAGATACATACATGTATAATCATTAGCATAAAATAATCATGATCCTGTCAGAAAATGACATACATACACACATAAATACATATAAACATTTATCATTAAACAACCATGATCCATGAAGACACTATCAGAAACGACATGCATACATACATACATACATGTATACATATATAAACATCATCATAATCATACTCACAACATACAAAACATTGATAACAAAAATTCCCAACATAGCCAAGTGATCTAACGCCTCAAATCCATTTAATTTACATTTTTTGTTGCCTTTCTCATGTCTACACTGCCATTTTCCATTTACACCAATGTACCCAACCAATCCAATTGATTTTCATATTCCTACCTTCAACTTCCCTCACTCCTGCACCAAGCTTCATTTGGGTCTTACATCACTTTTTTGGTTTCATTCAACTCTTCCCAAGCTCCATTAGCTTTCCTCTTTCTCACACAATTCCCAAGAATCTCAAACAAAAGGCAAGAACAAGAAATAAACAAGAATAAAATCATGAAAAAAAATAAAAATACGACACCGCAAACAAAGTGGTATGGCCATATAGTATACATAAACAAATTTGCAAATTAATCGGACGAACCACAAGAGACCAAAAGCACAAGACTGAAAACAAACACCATGACTCAATTCCCCATGGGTTCCCAATGCTTCCAAGGGAAAATCAACTTGATCCTTCTCTAAGATTTCATGGTAGTTTCTTTTTCCATGAAATCCCATGCATCATACTGCCATAAACACATAACTGTCAGTGTATAATATAAACCCACAATATACCAATTACCTTACCTTGTTATGCCATGCACACTGTCTTGTATTTTAACACATACATATATCATCTCTCAAGGGACTCTAATCCCTTGAAAAATCTAGTCACAACTAGAAACCAACTGTTATACTTATCAAATACATGTTCATAATAAAAAACATGTCCACATAATTCTAGACAAGATTAGGGTTAAGAAGATTTCATGTTTCCATGAAAAGCTCTCATTCATTTGGATTTGTGGTTCCCAAACATTGCCAAAGGAATTGTTATCCTATTCCTTTTTTTTGCCTTACTGCAATTGAGTCTTACTATGTACTATCACATCACCCATATGTTAGTTATATAAACACATAAACTGTTACCTTGTCATGTTAATACCATGCATGTTTCCATGCAACTATTCACACATGTCAGTCACATGTTCCAGATATCAAGACAACATATCTATTAATTTCAAATCAACATTTACCAAGTCTAACAAACATGTCATAATCAATAATCAAATCACAATCACCAGTCATAATAGATACCGCTACTTTTATGATCACCTACTTACACTCAAGTACATATCAAATGTATCAACACATATGTGTTAGTATAACCATATTAAAACAATATCATTTCTTCATGCAACCTTACATACACATGCTCATATCATGCGATTAATCAAACATTCAAACAAACTCTAAATGTAACGTGTTATAAAAATAAAATAGATGGCATAATAGACACCAAACACTCAACACTAGATAGATGACATAATAAAACAGTTAAGCACCAAGTACATGACATAATCAAACTCATACGTTAATGTATCTTAGGGGAGGATATCTTGTCTACACAATAAATCTAGATTTGCACAATATAACTTCACAACATATCAACCCAAACATAATTAAGGCCATGATGTCCATAAAAATAAATAGCTAACATGTTCACATCGTAAACTCATAAAAAATTTTCATTCATGCATAACCATCACATATGCACAGTTAGTTTAGATTATTACAAAACACTATCACGATAGGTCGACTCATACATGAAGGTCATAACCCTAACCAAATGCACATGCCAATACAAATTAGCATGATACCTATAACATCAAATTTATAATGCAATAACCCTAATCATCAAGTTAAATAACATATAACAATAAAAATTTAACATATAACATACTCATCAACAACACATAACATACTCATCAAGTTAACTATAATGTAACAATCATCGAGTTAACATATAACATACTTATCAATAACATATAACATACTCATCAAGTTAACTGGCATAAAACAACAACAATGCATATAACAACAAGTTATTAGCGTTGATGACTATGCGACATAGGTGCATATGACCAAACTAATTCACTAGCATCTAACATGCATGTAACCACAAAAATAATAGACTGGAAAACACATTCATAACCCTAAAGCTTATAAAAACCATTAACCAACATACATGCATTCCAAACATACAATTCCTGTATGAAGATCTACTCTTATCCAAAGTCTAGTGCTACAACTTCACTTGATGATATGCATCTCCTCCTCTATCTCAACCAACAAATCAACATCATAACATAGCAAAACATTACGCTGACCTAAAATACATACAATGACCTCATGGATAGCAATGTTAACCATGAAAATGCATGCATAACAACATATAGACCTTGACATTCATAAAATATGCATATACAACTAACATGCATTCATGATGATCACATCCAACCATCAACACCATCAACTTTCACATGGAGACACCACTACAACTATGACTAACATCATGCATATGCAAAAATCACATAGGCCGCAAGAATACGAAACACATATGAAATCAACATATATGCATGAAAAACACATTAACCCAAGGAGAGCACAACCACGATTTGATACCACCTATAATGTACACCTCCCCTCACATCTACCCAATTATCTTGCCAACTACTTAAGGATGAGGGCAGTTAAGCGCAGACTCAACCTACTTGATGAATTTAAGGAAGTGGAATCGACATGAAAAAACCATAACACAGACCCCCTGTACCTGCTACAGGATCCCTAGAGGCTATCCTAGTCATCCACCTGACCTGTCCCTAGGTCCCACTGAATTTTAATGAATAAAAACCCCAGACACTCCTTTGATATACAAAAGGGTGCATCTGGGAGGCTCTAGAAACTCCCACAACATGGGCATGCATGCGTCTAGGGACTTTTTCACCCAGACCTGTGCCAATGTCTACAAGATTTATGGAACGTTTTAAGCCTAGAATCCCATACACTAGTGAGAACTTTCTGTAGCTTCCAGAATCCATCAAACACATGATGTCAATGCCAATGAACCAAAAACCGACTCCACGATTGGGCTTGACCAACCCCAACTAGGAATGATATTCTGTCAAACACTTGACATCAATGCAATCTATGGGTCTTGGATACAAGACAAAGCATGAATGACTGAAAAATCTTATGAGACATGACAAGAAGGATCACCACCCTCTTCCTTGAACTATTATGACATCAATTAGATCTTGCATCCATTATTTTAACATTTACAAGTAAATACATGAAATAACCATTACTTGAACCAATCATTTAACCAAGATTATAACCACCATAAAACCATGGAAATAAAAATGAGATAAAAAAATTAAATCCACATATTAATAAGTACATAATCAAGATAAATTAGCTTTTACTAAACATAGGCAATAACTGACCAGGTTCGCGACTTCCATGTACCACCCGACCATAGACATGGCTGAGCCAAACTCTCTCTTAGCTAGTCTCCCCCATGCCATATTCTAAGAATGAATGTGGGATCTTATGGATAAACCAATCCAAAAACAACCAAGGGAATCCATAGGTTAATCCACCTCCACCCTCACCATACTATGATCACACCTAAACTAGTGCCCCGATCACAAAACCAAACTGAGCTTGGAATGCCTCCAAAAATCTATCACTATCCTTGATAAATTTTCCGTCTCCCAGTCTCTCAGGATTTGCTGCAATCCCATCCCGGATCACTAGGCCCTAAATCGAGACACCATCCTTAGAATTTACCATGTGTACCTCAAAAACCGGTTAAGGGATTCCTAGGCCTTTGGGAATTTTCCTTGTGAACACCTCCGCACTAGATTCCGAAATCTATCCGACAAATCCACAACTCAAACCAAGATCAAAATCCAAACACACCATGGATATCTAAAAAAGGCAAGGCAAGGTTGAAAATCACTGTCAGAACCTGACAAAACCATGCCATTGACAACAAGAGAACCAAATACCAACATGCATAAGCCATGCATGTCCAAACCAACTAGTAAATCACACACACAATATGTTACTGCAATTATTCCTGTTGAAGTTGTTTGATCCTGTTCTTCCTTGCTTTATCTTTATTTCCTTACCTTTCCTTGTCCTTCCTTTAATTTCTTTCCTATTTTTTGGTCCAATGTTGAAATGCTCCAATAAAACTCTAAGTGTCTAAGAGTGAGAGAGAGAGAGAGAATAATGAGAGAGCTCCAAAACTGAACTAACAAAATTCTTGTTCAAAAAAACTCTCCCACTAATCCCGATAAGCATTTTTTATCAATGAAGCCTCTAATTTCTTCATTTTCCATTATTTTCCTTAATTTTCCTCCTAACATGCAACCTGTGACCTTTTACCTCCCTTTTCTCCTATTTTCCTTTATTTTCATAAATAAAATGCCAATTAATTCCTCATGCCTTTCCAAATATTTTGCCATTGCATTTTCCAATTCCTTTAGCCATAATAACCTAAATGAACACCCTTACTAGGATGTTTTTCCCAACATTCATCTTGGAATAAGTGTCCCTTAACCATGGTATTATTTTTTTTCCTTTATTAACTTCTATTACATGAACTTTTAGGCCGGGTCTGTTACAAATTAAAATTAGAATAGTTTTACATATAAATATGTGAAGTCCATGGGGTCTTGGATAAACATTGGTGCACTCTTAAGAAACACCTATATGTTAAGTCACTAGTTCAATTTCCTGCCCTATTCGGGTGTTATTTTAAGGACATGACCATGAGGTTGCCTCACCAATTCCTAACTTACAAAACACACACGCGCGCGCACACACACACACATGCCATATAAAGATGTGAAATTTATATAATATAAATAATACTATTAAGAAAAATCACAAATACATCTTAACTAAGGATCCACGTGATGAATACCAATAACAGAGGAAAGATAGTGCATGATTTTTTTAAGTTTTTAATTATTGTATTTTCTTTGACATCATTGATCCAAAATATAGGTTTAATGTTTTATAACCCATTTAGTTTTTTTAAATTTAGATACTTCCTTAAACATAATACAATGGGAAAAAAATTAAGAGAGAGAGAGAGAGGGGAGGAGGGGAGAGGGGGAGGGAAATAATGAAAAAGCTAGAGAGAGAGAGAGAGAGAGAGAGAGAGAGAGAGAGAGAGAGCATTGGAGGGGGGAGAGAGGGAGGAATGAAAAAAGAAATAGAGAGATAGAGGTGGAGAAAGAGAGGGAGTTCCAAGGGAGAGATGGAGAGAGAGTGAGGGAGAGAGGAGGAGGGAATAAATAAAAGAGGAGAGGGGATAAATAGGGAGAAAAAAGGAATATAGAGAGAGGGAAATAAATATATTAAGGGGAGAGAGAGAAGGAGAGAGGGAGGAAGATAGTGACAAAGTTGGAGAGAAGAGAGAGAGAGAGAGAGAGTGATAGGGGGAGAGACAAAGGGAGGTGGGAGAGGAAGGGATAGAGAGGAATCAAGAGATAAAAGGAGAGAGATGGAGTTGGAGGGGGATGGAGGGGGAGGGAAGAAGAAATACATAGAGCGATAAAATATAGAGGAGATAGAGATGGAGAGAAGGGGAAGACAGAGAGAGAGGAAGGAGGGAGAGAAAGAGATAGATAGATATAGATAGATAGTGTGTATGTTTGGGGGGTGAGGCAGAGAGAGGAAATAAGAAAGAGACACATATATACAAATGTAGATACTATATAACTATCCTAGATCCATCTTAACCCCGGATCTATCAAGTGTTGAGAGGGATCAAATATCTCGAGGTGAAAAACTTTCCTCAAGTTTTTCACTCAAAAAAAGAGTTTCACACATCGAGAGATTTTAACCCTCTTGGTTCTTGATCGATCCAGGGTTAAGATGGATCTAGGATAGTTTTTATGAATGCAGGTAACATTAACAGTAAAAAAACCATGCATGCATGCCTGTTTTCATACAAGACAAAGAAAAGATATATATAAATCGTATTGTGAAACAAAGCATAGTTATATATGTATAATTACCATAAGAGAGGCTGGAAATTCATGAAGGCTTATTTTAAGTAGAAAATTTCTAAATATGGTAGTATTTTGGACAAAAGTATTATTACTTGGTCTAATATCTTGAACAATGAAAACTAGAGTTTTAATAAATAGTTTTTCTTACATGCTACCCTACAATCATATAGAATAATTAGATAAGTAGGTTTAGCATGCTTATAAGCTAGTATGGAGGGATAAACTCGGTATTAAGTTCCTAGTGCCTGAAATACCCACTTGACATGTAAAACACTCTCAAGAAGTAGTTCATAATGCATTTTACAACTATTCCCACAAAGAGTCTGAAAGAATTCTATGTCTTGACTTTAGTGAAGTGTGTAGGGGAAAAAAACTGAGACACTATGTGTTAAAGGAGTATCTATTGTTAAAACAATGTACTAAATCAATTAAAAGGAATAACCATACATACTCTCAGAAGAATTCTATGTCTTGACTTTAGTGAAGTGTATACGGGAAAACATAAGACACTGTGTGTAAAAGGAGTATGTATTGTTAAAATAAAGTACTAAATCAATTAAAAATAATAACTATACATACTTTGGTTAAAGATTGTTGAAATAGCCATAGAATTAAAAATATTTACAAAGACTAAATGAACATGTATAAAGGAATATATTCATGATATTTTTTAATAGTAAATATATTAACCATGCTTAAGTTGTGGGTTTAGTAACCGTAGTCACCTAAAAATGAGTACAAAGTATTTTAGTTCATGAATTACTCCAAAACTAGTTTTCTCATGCATACTTGGATTCAAATTAAACAAATTGTTCGAAAGACAAGGTATGAAGTTAATAAAACTGAGATCCTTAAGTTAATAGAATAACTCGATGCCAATTATGCAAAAGCCCTATACATAAAAGCTCTAAAGAAGCAACCATGGCCGTCGACTTCATCCTCCATATCATTTATAGACGTGTGGCAGAAAAACAATATTAAGAGGTTCTTACTTGGAAAGGTAAAATTAATGTACTTAGTTGAGAAAATATAAATTGAGATTTGGAAATCAAACAATTACAAAGCAATAGCAGGAACTTATGTTAGTACCCTCACCATAATACTAAGCCATGAAATAAGTTTTTAAACAAGAAAATCAACAATGAAAATAAAAAATGAATTTTACCTTGAGGGTCTCAAAGTAGCTGTGGCCATGAATGAATATGAGAATAATTTTTGGGTTATAACCTTTAAACCAGAAAAAATGGATTCACAGATATAAAACCCTTTAGTGTAAAATAGGTTAATAAAAATACCAAAGCAAATCAAGAAATAGATAATTGTAAAATGGAAAAAAGGTGCCGCGAACCTGAAAGAAAGTGTCCATGTCCATGGCATGTGTGTGGAATATGGTTTTCAAGCTATTTCAAATTTGAATATAACATATGCAATAAAAGTCATGCTTGCAGTGGTTTGTATTTTTTTCAAAATTGATTCGATATATCAATTTTTTTTAAACAAAATTTATTTGTTATCTTCACTCACTAGGGCTTAGTTTAGTTTTTCTAAACTTCTCCGTATAACATTATTTGGTCTCCTAAATTCAGCCACGCTTCAACCAAGTATGGCATTAGCTCAAGTGCAATTTTGTTAACCATTAGAAATTATATAAATTTGCACATTGTCCAAGACATGCAAATCCCCCCTATATATACACAGACATACTTTGCTGCTTGTATATTGAAAAGCATAAGCCTATAAAACCGATTCACTTAGTGAACCTACATATGTACTCCCACAACCTTGGATATTATCCACTACTTTAACTAGATAGTATGAAAGCTTGAATACTACAAAAACATTCATACTATAAAAGCAATTCACTTGTGAACCTGGATTTTCCATGCATGCCATTCTTTTGGAAGTCAAACACTGGTCGCCATGAAGGCAATTTACTTTTATGGTTACTTTTAACCTGGTATTCCTTTTACCTACGTACCTTATGCAACCTACGAGGTTCAGCCCGCTTATTCCAAAGTTTTTTTTAGTATGATATGAGGGTATTAAGAGTATAGTAAGAATTCAGCAATATACAATCACAAATCACATAGAAACTTCATTGTCTAGAAAAGGAGTTTTTCGGATGGTTGCTTTTATTGGAGGAACTGTTTTAGTGTGAGAAGTTTTTAAGAGTGTATAACATGGGGCAGGACTATCGTTGCACATATTGGTCTTTTTAAGAAGCCACCACTCATGATGAATCATGATGAATCGGGAGGTAACAGGAGAAATCCTTCACATATTCTTGCTGCCCTTCATCTCTCTGCTCATCATTTACCAGATTATCTTAAAGCACTATCGACTGTCTATAAGCCCACATGTATAAATCCTTTTTCTCGCAGACAATCTTGGGCTCGGACAAAGATTCCAACTCATATGAATCCATAAAATAGTCAAAATGGTGCCTCCTCTAGAACAAATGGGTGGACTAGTTCATAATTTCCAAACCTTGTAAAGACTTCAGCTTCAACTGCTGCAACCATTGGTGGAACTTTATGGGGTGCTGTTGTTGTCACCTATAACCAAGGTTCTTTCCACTATATTCCTTATGTGACACCAATACCTTCATCCTCTGTATTTAAAGGCACTTCCCACCTCTATCACCTCCATCCCTTTGTAGTTTCCGACAAAATTCCGGCCATCACCTTTTCTCCGGTGGTTTACTTTTTGGGGGCGCGATTTTTGAACTCACCCACCCCCTTGACATCGGGCTGGAAACTGTCCATCATTGCCATTGACATTCTTTTTATATTTCACTTACCTGACGCACATAGGATCAAGTGATACATTCTCGAGGCTTCTCATAAATGATTTGCACAACATCCAATGTTGTGAAAACCCATAACCGTCACTCTTTATAGTAATCGGGTCGTTCGTCTGTATATCTATTTAAGAAAATATCCTCCATCGTTCCTCTCAAAATCCAGGTGGTTGACATCTGACATCCTCTGCCAAAGTTGATCCATCGACGCACTGGCTCCCAATAACTTCATTATGTTCCAATGATTGTCTCACCTAATTTAGCAGTGCTGACTCACACCTACATCACACATGGGATCTATCTACTGACTGGACTCCGGTGCCCATCTGGCTATCCATGGAGCGAACAGTGGAACCTATGGGTTCCAACACATCTACCCACGAGGCGTTCATCCGTGCTACGGTTGAGGCATAACAATTATTCAGGTCGGACTTGCCTAATCTCTTCGCTATACCTGCTGCTCCTCATTCTGCAATTGAGGTTAATTCATCTCACACACAGGCGGGCCGCACAAAGGGACTCTACCATGGAAAAGGTTACTACAGGCTTCGCGGGAGGGCCTCACTCTTTGCGAATAAGTTGCTACAACCTGCTTAGGATATAAAACTATTTACTTTCGGCTTCGAAGATCTCTGGGGTAGGGTTACAAGTCTTCAGAAGCGCACATTGATTGGAAGTTGGGTTTTCACAGCAATGGAGGAAAATGAAATGCTCGGTTGGATGAAATATGTGTGGGGTAAGTTGGCTGGGTACCCTCCCAAGGTGAGCCGAATGATGAACTCATGGTAATCCATACATTTTTTGTATGAGGAAGACGCTGCAAAGTTCTTGAAAAGCACTTGGGTTCGAGGGTGTGGCTTTCTTCAGCTACACCCATGGTACAGGGGCTACAATGTGATCATGGAAACCCCTCCAAAAAACATAGTATGGGTTAAAATTCTGGGTTTACCCCTCGAATACTGGACAAAACTGGACCACTTTTCCATCAGCAATTTGATTGGCAAGCGTAGATATCTTGACGCTAGTTCTATGGGGGCGCGGGATAAGTGCGTTTCTTGGCTTCTTGTCGAAGCGAATTTTACTGGGGGCTTGCCTAGCTGTGTGGATCTCAAAGGGAGGGGGCTCACCACAGACATTGCATTGACTACTGGGGCATACCTCTTCGATGCCTCCAGTGCCACCAAACCAGACATTTGATGAAAATATGCCCACGTCATCGTCCTCCTTCATGGAGAACAAGGGTTGATTCAACGGTTCGCAGCACTATTGTCGCTCCACAATATGATGCAATGGTGGTATGCAACTATGATTCATCTCCACGGTGGGTCATTGGAAAGGTTCGTAACTCTCCATTGCATGCTGTTTCGAAGCCTCCAGTCACGGGTATGTTTTCTTGGTCACATCCTCTTTCTTGATCATCCTCTGCTATTTATCGAAATACATCCTGGACCAAGACACCCCACAATCCTCTTTGCGCTTGCCTCTCACTCCCACTTCGAATTCCTTCAACCCCTTTGATGGTCCTCAATCCTCTCATAAATCCCACCCATCCAGTGAGGGCGTACATCAGACCGTCAGCCTGGGAACTCTGATTACACGACCCTTACTCACTTCGCCCCCAACCTACTCACTTCACCTCCACCATTACTCACCTTGACTACACTCAATATGAAAGCCTCTGTTCTAGCCCCGCCCATACCACCTTTGGAAATTTCCTCCCCCTCAGATGTTGCTAACCCCACCATGCCTCCTCTGGAAGATGCCTCTCCCCTGATTACAACAACTCCTGATGCACATCCGATTCCCATGCACATTTGACTCCTGATTCCCCGCACAATTATGTTGTGAGAGATTATGATTTCCTTTTTATGAATCCTGAATTGGACATGAAATCCCTCACTTTCCATGATGGCCGAGAAAAATAAAGCCCTCCAAAAATACCCCCCATCTCTACATTGAACATCACTGTCCGTAAGAGGGGGAAAAATCACAGTCTGTAATATCCCAAAATAGGGAATTTCTACAACAACAAGAATATCTTAAGATATGATGAAGTTGGAGAACCAGCGAATAGACTCATATGATGTGTTCAAAAACACATAGCCCTCAAATGAGTGGAACAGCAAAAAAATAAGAATGTCTACACCTTTCTAAGTGGGGAAAATGCAGAAATTAGACCTTGCAAACATTATTTTTGAAGATCTACGTTTTTTATGGGTGAAATAATGCTGGGTTCCCTTAGCATATTCTATTAGGCTATCACATACAAAAGGGGATCAGAAAGAAATCCCTTTTGATATGTTAAACAGACCTCCCGGCTACCCGACAACTTAAAAATAACCAAATCCCATGACTTAAGTTATGCAGAAAAAGACTGAATCATAGACAATGTTATTTTATGAGGGTTTCTATGGTAAAATAATGAAATAACATGGATTTGGAGTTACATGGAATAATATGCCAATAAAATAGAGTTCTAGCCTCCTTATTACATTATAAAGCTAACTCGTCAAGGGTTTCATGAAACACATGTACAAGAAAGAGCATATCTGAATATTCAGCTCAGAAAATGCAGTCCTACTGCAAAAATACAGAAATATAGCTGAATAATACAAAAGAGGGATGAGGATTCCTTCCTCTAGATTTCCAGGAGAAGGGTTGGCCCTTTCCCTAGGAAACTAGCTCAAAAACAAGGGTCTTAACCCTGCTGCAGCAACTCTGCATAAAATGACGCAGTTCCTACAAGGGACTGCGCTGTAGGAGATGAGAACCACTTTGGCCTGCTACCAAGATATGAAATGTGCTCATAAATCTTCCTAGATTATTTCTCAAGAGGAGGAAAGCACCTTCTACTGAGAAACAGACCCGGAAGTGGTGTAAGAATCCTCCACTGCAACACCCTGCAACTCAGCAATATTCTATTGCAGAAATAACGCTGGGACTGAAGAATGCTACTTGGCCTTGAGCCTGGATGTGGAGCAATATATAACAAGCTCTCCCAAGAGGCCTCTCAAGGGAAGAGGTGGGATTCTCGCCCGAGAACACCTAGTGCTGCCTTGCTAAACAGCAAGGGGAAGCCAAGTCTAAACAGACAAGATCAATAGATCGAAATACAAAAGCACGAATAAAAAAGGTCTCCATCCTTTCCTTATGTAGCAAGTGAACCTTTCCTCATTGGGTCCCATCCACATGTTCCATCAAGCTCATGCAAGTTGTCCTCCACCAAAACTGCGCTGTCCATCAAGGTGGTTCAATGTATCTAAACAACTTTGTTGACTTGGTCAAAGTGGACTGAATCAACATGTCCCCATCTCTGCTCACACCCAATGGTGCTCAAATAAGCTGCTTATTCTTTCTCCTTTCACATTAGGAGTGTTATTGATCCTTCTAAAGAGGTTAATGGGCCTCCCTACCCATTTATTCACCTACCTAGTGATGAAACAACTCTAATATTCCATTTAGCTTGAAGGCTAAAAATTTGTAATATTACAGTCCTCCCCTCCAAAATGTTGCTTGTGCTCAAGCAACTGTATAAGGAGAGAAAAATCCTCCCCTCCTCTTCTTATGGCCTCTTCATCAGAAAGTCTCCACCACTACTCAACATGATCTGCCACAAATCTGTCCTCCAATGTTTCCTCCCAAGCATGCAAAACCATATGGCTCACATCATAGAAAGATGGAAGATGTAAGTGGAAACCTCCCTATCGTCCCATGGCCTCCTCAAGGTAGGAGTGATGATGAAAATGGGGAGTATTATTCCCAATGAGTGACTCCCACACCTATGCTATCATCCAAATGAAATGAGCCAATCTAGTTAGCTCAAAAAGATCCTCAACCCCAGGTTCATACAATGTGTTGGGGCTGCATGGAGATATTGGATCCTCCAAACCAAGTGGTTTCTCTCTCCATCTATGATAAGTGTGGGGCTGCTACTAATATTGGGCTAAAATATCATGACCTCCAAGAGTGGCCCAAGCTACCCCATCAAACAAATAAACCATGAAGTGCCTCCTCTGAAAACTCAAAATCTCCAAATGTCTTCTCCCACATGAAGAAGAGAGATATAATTTGGCAATCATGGGCTGCCCATTTCTCCTCTGGAAACATACATGATGCAAATTAGGGAGAATCATCCTCCCAATGGGCATCTTTAACTCATATCCCACTCTCCAATCAAAGCTTCCCATGAACATAGAGATATCAACAATACACGGGAGCAAAAACGAATAGAAAGTTCAAGTTGTCACATGACAACTGGAAAGTGGATCAAGGTCCCATACAAGGAACCAACGCAGTGCATTCCTTGCCTGCATCAAATCAAACAAAAACAAGTGCTTTTTTAGCCACTTGTTTGCTGCCACAGTCATTTTACAAGATATAAACATGAAAGTACAAAAGAGTGTCAATGGTGCACACCAAAAATCATGTGGCCTTCCCTACAACCCACCAATGAGATAGCCAATATCAATGCTAAAAATGTCTTCAAGTACATCATTATACAATATGAAATAAGGAGTAATCATCCTTGGTACAATATGCTGCTCATAAAAAGACAAGAAGTACAAAACATAAGGTGAAATTGTACATTCTCCATTATGTACTTGAAGACTTGAGCTGAAATGGCTCGACTGAAAATGCTCCCTTGCTCCCAATGAGTAGGAAGGTGGCTGTGACATCCTCTCCATCATCATCCGGGCTATGCATCACTCAATATGCTGAAATATGTCTTGATGAATGCCCTCCCAAATGAACTCCTCTGCCAAGGCAAGATATGCATCAAAATGCATGGAAAAGAAGTCCTCATGTGCTGCATGCAACAACTTCTCCTTGAGCTTAGAAGCTCTAGTCAAGAAGACTCTGCCATAAGAATAGACGACCATATCATCCACCATATATCTTTCATATCCGCCAGGGTCATCAAGAATCATGCATGCACCGATATCCTTGGAGTACTCTACTAAGAGCTAAGACCTCCAATAAGGATCAATCCTCCTAAGGGACAACACTGATGATTTGTAATGTGAAGCTCTCCACATGCTGTTGCCTCCTCCTTTGACATACCTCATGCCAAAGTCATCTTCCAAGTTTCTGCCATTCCCATCATGCAACTGCTCATTCTCAAAAAGAAGTAGTGACCTTTGGAAGTTGGCCTCCCATGAGAAGCTCTCATCCAAAAAGAATCTCTTAATCTTGGCCAAAGCAAGCACGAGTGGCCTCCATCTACTCCAATGTATGGAGGATTCCTTCCTCAAAGGAATTACCCTCTGTCTCTCCAAATCCATGGAGCAGCTCCCTTTCACCATGAAGATGCCATCCTCCATGACTGCTGCAACCTCTGTCAGCGCAGTACAGATAGTGAGAGTGGGTGGTGCTGAAAATGGAAGGATGTCCCCCTCCTCCTTGAGTTTATCCCAAAATATCTGCGCTGTACTAGACTCCTCCAAATTTTTCACCTCTCCAGAATCTAAGAGGGGTGAACCAAATGGCAAGATGCCTCTCACCATCTCTAGATTAGGTGGCCTCCTAGGTGGAATGCCTCCATGTAGTGATACATCTATGTCAAGAGTAGACTGTATATATGGTTGGGCAACCTTGCCCCTGCCCTCATAGCGCCAATCAGTCCGCCTCTTCCTTGCATTAGCTTTTTAAAATAGATAGGGGTGTGTGCTCCTCATCAAGTGATGATGTCCTTCCTCCCTACCTTCTCTTTCCATCAATATCATCTCACAATCACGCTGCTCATTGATTTTACTTTGCTTCCCATATGTGAGATCCTGGGGAACTTCTTGTAATGACACAAGAAATCCTCCTGTTGGAGAATGTGCTCCTCCTTCCTCTGCATGAGGCACTAGATATGCTCTAGATGTGATAGTGCTGTAACCCCCATCCTTCTTTTCATCTTCAATATGAGTAGGAGGTAACTGCTCAATAAGAGGACCCTTCTTTGCAAAAGGACCCTTCATGCCCTCCTGTCCAAGGTTATGAAACAAATATCTTACCTCCAGCAAGGTATCATGCAAGATGTGATCTCCTCCAATAGGTTTCTGAAGTGGTTTTGAGTTTGCATGTCCTCCCAACTTATGCAAAAGTTTCATTGGTTTGATTGTTTCATGTTTTACATCAAATATTTCAACCAATATTTTAGTGAAATTTGAAAAAGAAGAAGTATTAACATTTTTCAATGAAAAAGACTCAAATATCCACCAAGCATAGGCCTTACCTTCAAAGTTCAGCGCTGCAACTCTGATGGCTTCTCCTTCAGTAACTGGGTGCTGCTGCAGATAAGTACACAACTTCTCCACCCAAGCTTTGGCTGAGAAAGTTGGGGATCCATAAAAAGTAGATAGAGAAAATCTATCCATGTCATGCAGCTGGCTCCTTTCCACCTTGATCTTGCAGAACTCTTTGAAATTAATATGATATCTAAACTTCTTGGTTTGAGATTCATACTCTTGTAGGAAATTGCTAAGAGTTCCCTTCTCTGATATTTGCTCTTCTTTCATCTCTATCATAGAAAACTTGGGCATTTGACTGTGCTATGCATAATAGGGTGTAGCTGCATGCTCACATCTATCATGTACCAATCTAGATCTAGCTCTAGATCCAAACTCTTCTGGAGATTCCATCTCTCCTCTCATCTTCTTAAGATTTTCATTGATGCATTGTACAGATTTTGGAAGAAGCTTTGTAAGCCTATCTTCCATCTTTCCTCCACATAATGGAGCCTTCATTCTATTCATCTCTCCTTCCCGGGATAGCTGCATGGCTGAGTTCCACAGGCTGAGCCAAAATTGAAGCTTCGATACCACTGTAATATCCAAAAATAGGGAATTTCTACAACAACAAGAATATATTAAGATATTATGAAGTTGGAGAACTAGATAATAGACTCATATGATGTGTTCAAAAACACACAACCCCCAAATGAGTGAAAAAACAACAAAAGAAGAATGTTTACACCTTCCCAAGTGGGGAGCATGCAAAAATTAGACCCTGCAAACGTTATTTCTGAAGATCTGCATTTTTTCTGGGTGAAATAACACTAGGTTCCCTTAGCATATTCTGTTAGGCTATCACATACAAAAGGGGATCAGAAAGAAATCCCTTTTGATATGTTAAACATACCTCCCAGCTACCCGATAACTTAAAAATAACGAAATCCCATGACTTAAGTAATGTAGAAAAAGACTGAATAATAGACAACGTTATTTTATGAGGGTTTATATAGTAAAATAATGAAATAACATGGATCTAGAGTTACATGGAATAATATGCCAAGAAAATAGAGATCTGGCCTCCTTATTGCATTATAAAGCTAACCCATCAAGGGTTTCACGAAACACATGTACAGGAAAGAGCAGATTTGAATATCCAGCTCAGAAAATGTAGTCTTACTTCAACATTATAGAAATATAGCTGAATAATACAAAAGAGGGATGAGGATCCATTCCTCTAGCTTTCCGGGAGAAGGTTTGGCCCTTTCCCTAGGAAACTAGCTCAAAAACAAGGGTCTTAACCCTACTACAACAACTCTGCATAAAATGATGCAGTTCATTCAGGGGACTACATTGTAGGAGATGAGAACAACTTTGGCCTGATACCAAGATATGAAATGTGCTAAAAAATCTTCCTAGCTGATTTCTCAAGAGGAGGAAAGCACCTTCTACTGAGAAACAAACCCGGAAGTGGTGTAAGAATCCTCCACTGCAACACCCTGCAACTCAGCAATATTCTGTTGCATAAATAATGCTGGGACTGAATAATGATACTTGGCCTTGAGCCTGGAAGTGGATCAATATAGAAAAAGCTCTCCCAAGAGGCCTCTCAAGGGAAGAGGTGGGATTCTCGCCCGAGAACACCCAGTGCTGCCTTGCTAAACAGCAAGGGGAAGCCAAGTCTAAACAGACAAGATCAATAGATCGAAATACAAAAGCATGAATAACAAAGGCCTCCATCCTTTCCTTACATATCAAGTGAACCTCTCCTCATTGGGTCCCATCCACATGTGCCATCAAGCTCATGCAAGTTTTCCTCCACCAAAACTGCACTGTCCATCAAGGTGGTTCAATGTATCTAGACAACTTTGTTGACTTGGTCAAAGTTGACTGAATCAACATGTCCCCATCTCTATTCACACCCAATGGTGCTCAAATAAGCTTCTTATTCTTGCTCCTTTCACATTAGGAGTGTTATTGATCCTTATAAATGTTGGGTATGTGTTATATTCTTTCCACGACTAAGCACGCGGGTGGTCCTTAATTTACGGCGGGTAGTCCGCGTCCATGGTTTTGTGCATGGTTTTGCACATGGTATTGGGGTATGATGGTTTTCGGCCCCTGGTATTTTTGTAGATCCAGTCAAGGGAACTACGATTATGTTCTAATCCAGGGTTAATGGATTGGGGTTTATGTATGCTTCGGCATGTATATATATGTGTTGTAACACTAAAAGGAATATAATGAAAAATCAAGCTGGTCGTCCCGATTTGGGATCCAGGGAAAAATATCTGTGTTTATCTGTTTTATGTTTTATGCTCTCGCTATTGTTTATTTTCTGTTATAAGATTCGAGTGTAGATAATTTCTGTTCAGGGTTAAAACCTACATTTGGTATCAGAGCTGTTTCGGCTTCAAGGGGACGCCTTTGCTGATGAGGGTTTTTTTTTCGGGCCTGAGGTAGACCCTGTTCAGTGGGAGATCTACAGGATCGATTCTTGCTATGAAAGAAGATGGCGAGCGGCGGGAAGATAGAGATCGAGAAATTTAATGGTCAGAGTTTTGAGTTGTGGAAGCTCAAGATGGAGGATTTGATGGTGGATAAAGATCAGTGGATCGCGGTAGATCCAGGTACTAAGCCAACAGGAATGTCAGATGAAGACTGGAAGAAACTGGATCGGAAGGCTAAAAGCACAATACAGTTGTGTGTCTCAGATTCAGTATTGTTGAATGTATCTGGGGAATATACGACGAAGACCTTGTGGGAAAAGCTAGGGACTTTGTACCAATCTAAGTCTCTGGTGAATAAGTTGTTCCTGCGGAAAAAGCTGTATAACCTGAGGATGAAGGATGGAGACTCGGTGACAGAGCATCTGAATGCCTTCAATACTGTGGTAAGTCAAATGTCATCTGTTGATATTAAAATCTCAGATGAAGATAAGTGCATCAGTTTGTTGTGTTCTCTACCAGACTCGTGGGACAGTCTGGTTATTGCAATAGGTAGCAATACAACTACCTTGAATTTTGATGACATTGTCTCGGCCTTGCTGTCGGAGGAAATGAGACAGAGAAATATGGAGGGTCAGAATGGAGATGCCTTATCTTACGAGGAAGGTCCCAGAAGAGAAACAAGAATAAGGTTTCGAGTGGGAGATCTAAATCTAGAGGGAGATCTAAATCTCCTGGAAAGTTTGTAAAGGTGTGCTGGAAATGCGGAAAGGAAGGGCACTACAAAAAGGATTGCAGATCTAAAGCTCCTGAGAAAGGAAAGGGATCTGATGATGCTCCTTCTGCAGAGGCAAAAACCACCTCGGATGAAGGTGGGGATGTGTATTTGGCTTCTTCTTCAAATACACATGTAGATCATGAGTCATGGTTGATTGACTCAGGTGCATCCTTTCACTTCCCTCCCCATAGGGAGTGGTTCTGCGAGTATGAGAAATATGATGGTGGTGATGTCTTCCTAGGGGATGATAGGAAGGCCAGAATCGTCGGACGTGGAAAGGTCAAGCTGAAGCTACAAGGTGGGAGGATTAGAACACTTCCTGGTGTTCTGCATATTCCTGCATTGGCCAGAAATCTGATTTCTGTAAGCAAGATGGATGATGTAGGTGTAAAAACAGTGTTCGAGAAAGATGCCTGCAAGATGGTTTGGGGAGCACTGGTATTAATGCGGGGAGTTTGGACTGGAACTCTGTACAAGATACAAGGTAGCACTGTTATTGATGGGTGTAATAGTTATGTGGTTCCTGAAAGTGGAGCGGAAAGCCTAGCTGTCTCTAGAGAAAAGACCATGCTATGGCATCAAAGGCTTGGACATATTGGAGAGAAGGGCCTTCGAGGTATGTCTAATTGTTCTCTGGATTTCGATTTCTGTGAACATTGTGTATATGGGAAGCAGAATCAGGTGAGTTTTCCTTCTAGTGCTAAGAGGGCAAACAAGATATTAGAACTTGTGCACAGTGATGTGTTTGGGCCTGTGTCAGTTCCATCACTGGGAAAGTCTGTGTACTATGTTTCATTCATAGATGACTTCCCAAGGAATACATGGATATATTTCTTGAGGAAGAAATCTGAAGTCTTTGACAAATTTAAAGAATTTAAGGCTCTGGTGGAAAACCAGACAGAGAAGAAGATAAAGGTGCTGAGGACAGATAATGGTGGGGAGTTCTGCAAGAAGGAATTTGAAGAGTTATGTAAGAAGTGTGGTATAGCACGATAGAAGACTACTCCATACACACCTCAGCAAAATGGAGTTGCAGAAAGAATGAATAGAACATTGATGGAAAAGGCAAGAAGAATGCTCAGTGGTACCGGGTTAGGACAAGAATTCTGGGCAGAGGCAGTGGAGACTGCATGTTACTTAGTTAACAGATCACCTTCATCAGCGTTGGAGGATAAGACCCCACATGAGGTATGGACTGGTAAGAAACCCTCTATTTCACATCTAAGGGTATTTTGGATGTGATGCATATGTACATGTTCCAAAGGAGAAAAGGACCAAGTTGGATAATAAATCTGAAAGGTGCATCTTTATTGGGTATAAGGATGGTTTAAAGGGTTACAAGCTTTGGAACCCAGAAACAAGGAAGGTTGTGTACAACTGAGATGTGGTGTTTAGAGAAGTGAAAGATGCTGTTAAACATGAAGTCCTACCAAAGGAACCTGCGAAGATAGAGTTTGAGCTAAAGGAGGATGAATCGGACTCTACAACAGAAGAAGACTCAGAAGATGAAGAGCCACAAACTCCAGCTTTGAGAAGATCAGTTCGGGAAAAAAGGCAACCAGAAAGGTATAGTCCATCTGCTTTCTGTTCAGGTTTTGCCTTAACTATAACTGATGATGAACCCGGAGAGCGCCGGGGGAGCGGTGAATTGAGAGGATAAACTGCCGGAAGGAAGCCATCGGTTGATGAAATGGCATCCTTCGCACAAAAAATAGGGCATGGGATACGCTGATGGAGTTCTTGCATTTGGAAGAAGCCATCGAGAGCGAGTCGGTGTTTAAAAAGAAAGATGAATGTAGAAGGCAAGGTGGAGAAATACAAAGCTGCGTTGGTAGCAAAAAGGGTTGTTCTGGTCTTGAAAATTGATTTTTAGTGATATTTTTTTCTGTCTGTTGCCAAGGTTAACTATATTGAATTGCTTTTGTCTTGTTCTTTGCGACATTTGATTTTGAGATAGAACAGATGGATGTGAAGACAGATTTTCTTCATGGGGATCTAGAAAGGAGATCTACATGAAGCAACCTAAAGGCTTAATGGTGAAGGGTAAGAAAGAACTAGTATGCAGGTTGAAGAAGTCTCTGTATGGGTTAAAACAGTCACCAAGGATGTGGTATCAGAAATTTGATACCTATATACGGGGACTTGGCTTCACCAGAAGCAAGGAGGATCACTGTGTTTATTTTAAATTAATTGGTGACCGTGTTATTTATTTGGTCTTGTGTGTGGATGATATGTTGTTGATTGGAAATGACAAAGAAATTATCCAAGATTTGAAGACCCAACTGTTCTCCAAATTCGACATGAAGGATCTTGGTGCTGCAAACTATATTTTGGGCATGGAAATTAAGAGAGATCGGGCAAAGAGGAAGCTTTGGTTAAACCTGAGGAAGTATATCGAGACTATATTGCAGAGGTTCAATATGCAGGATAGTAAACCAGTGGTGTTCTATTCACAACAGGTCTGCTTCTGGCCGAACAGTGTCCCAAGACACAAGAAGAAGAGGAGGATATGTCCCGTGTTCCATATGCAAGTGCAGTGGGTAGCCTGATGTATGCAATGGTCTGTACTAGACCAGACATTGCACATGCAGTGGGAGTATTGAGCAGGTTTATGTCAAACCCGGGGAAGGAGCATTGGACAACAGTGAAGCGGGTTTTCAGATATTTACGTGGCACTAGTGATTATGGCTTGTGCTACCAGGGAAGACCAGGATTGGAAAGAATGTTGGACATTCGTGGTTTTGTTGATGCAGACTGGGCTGGAGATCTGGACCAAAGAAGATCTACAAGTGGGTATGTGTTTAGCCTATTTGGGGGCGCAGTCAGTTGGATGAGTAAAAGACAGTCTGTAGTGGCTCTTTCAACTACAGAGGCAGAATACATAACAGCCACTCATGCAAGCAAGGAAGCAGTTTGGTTGCAGAGATTGTGTTCAAGTATGGGGTTGGTACAACAAGCTATAAGGATAGACTGTGATAGCCAAAGTGCATTTTTCTTGGCTAAGAACCCTGCTTACCATTCAAAGACAAAGCACATTGATGTTCAATATCACTTTTTTAGAGATATGGTTGAGGCTAAAAGGGTGTTGCTGGTAAAGGTGGACACTTTGAAGAATGTTGGAGATGCATTGACGAAGTCTGTGAGCACTCAGAAGTTCTCTTGGTGTAGAGAAACAATGGGTGTTGAAGAATTGGCCCAATGACTAAGCTCTCCTGTGGCCCCCTGTGGAAAGAAAACAACAAGTGGGAGAATGTTGGGTATGTGTTATATTCTTTCCACGATTAGCCCCACGCGCTGTATGTTGCGTCGGGTGTAGCTGGGGGGTCACGAGGGGCGAAGCAGTCCCCACCGTTGGGGTCCGAGGCAGCGCCCCGGCCAAAATTTGTTTTTTGTGCGGACCCACTCATAGGCGGATCCGCCCATGGTTTTGTGCATGGTTTTGCACATGGTTTTGGGGTTCGATGGTTTTCGACCCCTGGTATTTTTGTAGATACGGTCAAGGGAACTACGGTTATGTTCTAATCCAGGGTTAATGGATTGGGGTTTATGTATGCTTCGGCATGTATATATATGTGTTGTAACACTAAAAGGGATATAATGAAAAATCAAGCTGGTCGTCCCGATTTGGGATCCAGGGGAAAATCTCTGTGTTTATCTGTTTTATGTTTTATGCTCTTGCTATTGTTTATTTTCTGTTATAAGAATCGTGTGTAGATATTTCTGTTCAGGGTTAAAACCTACACAGTGATTGTTGTCCTTAATTATTGGTTTGGAAAATCCCAATCTATGGAATGTTTGGATTAGATTTGAATTACTACAAATTTAATTCATATTTTTTTAATGTCTAGCAGAAGCGAACCACCCACAATGAATTGTACCATCTTCTGGTAGATTTTTGTGCTTGCACTTTGTGGGTAAGTGGGAGTGAATCCCCATACAATTGCAGAAGACTCCATTGCTTGATCACCTTACTAACCATGGAATACCTTTTCCCTTAAATACAATTGCAGGACAACTCTGTTGAAAATGCAGCAAGATGATGGAGCTTAGTGAAATGAAGTCGCCTTCACTAAGTGGGCCCGTAGGCAAATTTTGGCGCAAAGTCTATTTTTAGACTATGTCTATTTTTAGACATATGGAGCATGGTTCGGGGATTCCAGTATGAGATTCTTGGAGCATTGGTCATGTTGGTAAAAATAGATGAGACTCTATTTTTTAGGTCGAAGAGGTCGAAGTCTATTTTTGGACTGCTCTCTCCTGTGCAATAGGGAAGTCAAATATTATTGTCTAATAATATTTGGACTATAAACCTGGGCTTACTCCTTGAGCACTCCCGCCGTAGCTAATATGGCTCATGTATCCTGGCTGCAGGAATCAGCATGATTCCCAAGGGTTTGATGGCATCATGCATGGTTGACTTCAGTTGGACTTCAGTGGCAGAAGTTTGGTGGAGTTAATGAGACAGATAGTGGAGTTGTGTTCTGTTTATTTTAGTTGAACTAGTTGAGATTAGTTTAACTAGCTAATCAATTATTTACGAGTGGAGTGAATTAAATATTATTTAATTCATTAATTAGTAACTCATTATTCAACTCAAGAACACATCAGCTCACTACAGTGCATGATCAGTTCAGTGGAGACCAGTGAAAGAGGTAGATGAAAGGGTGGAGTTAGCTATCAGTGGCGACATCAGTTGTGCATGAGATTTGCACCACACTTGGAGGATTTTTCCATGATGATTGCACTGTCAAGCCAAGGAGATTCGAACCTTGGATCTCTATATAGACAGGCCTGGATTGCGCAATAGAGGCAAGGCAATTGGCGGTGAGTTTTGAACCAGTAACCTGTTCAAAACTGAGCTAGATTGTGTGTAACTTCATGAGAAAGTACCGAGTACTTGTGAGGAGTATTGTACTGAGTTTGTTACATGATTTCTCCATTATAATATACACAATAGCTGCGGGGTTTTCAGCTATAAGCTTTCCCCATACATACTTTGTTAATGTGTATGATGATTTGATGTGTTATCGCTTGATTTTATTTCCACATGTTTGATGATCTGAGTGGAAGAGATTATGTGTTGCATATAAATTCGAATTGTATGTGATCAGGATAGTCTCGGTGGATAATTAATCATTATTCAGCAAATTTCTACAAACTCTATTTCAGAAATTCTACTTCGCAATCCTCGGATATATTTCCTCCGCATTTATTTTTGCGAGGAAGAACCTTGTTCTAGTTATCGATTTGTGATGGACCCAATATTCAAGTACTCTTTATTGTGTAGGTACATCCTCTCCACAGAAAGAGATGATACCTCTAGCCCTAGAGTGGGTCTAGCAACAAGAGAAACAAGCTAATACCTACTTTCCTAGATTATAAATGAAACATAGATCGAAGGAGATGGCCTACCTCGATCTGATGTTGTGATGTTGCTCTTCGTCGAAGCTCCTTGATCCTTTGCTTTTCCAAAACTTGATATTCTCTACTAACAACATTCAATTACATGCACAAGTGACCAAGAAATAACAAGAATCATACAAATGCAACATGCGTATACAAATATAAACTATCTAACTGATCAAGGAATGCTAGAATTCTTTATCATAAACATGGACAAGAATGGAAAATAAATATCAGTTGTATCATATTATTAATAGAAGAGGAGTTACAACCTGCGCCTTGATTTCAAAGCTCTCCTTCACCGGGTACGAATCTGGGCACATCTCCAAAGCACTTGTTTTCAACTCAGTGTGAGAAGTCTAAGGGCTCAACTCTCTCCTTCAAAGCTTATGACAATCTTCAAACCTCTCTCTGTTATGCTCTTCTCTTATACTCTAACTAGCAGAGGCATTGGAAGATGATGAATTTATAGAGATGTAGGAGGGGACATGGATCCACTTATGATGGGAAAATGGCTTATCTCTTTGGGAGGTTCGTCTTTTGTATGAACAAGAGGCCCAAGGGAGGAAGCTCAGTCATATCCTAACCAACAAGCATCCAGATCTCTGCTCTCGAAGCTTCTAGGCCATGAAGCTTTGTTTCCATTTTAGAAAACCTTCAAGAAGTAGATTGGCGCAGGTGTGAGGTCCATACTAGCATCGATCGGCACTACTCATAAGCTTACGATGGGTCATCGGCGTTGGTGAAACACAGAAGGATCGCGCTGCTCCAAAAATATGGGTTTTAAGGAGCTACTCCAGGAATGATCAACAAAGAGATTGTTCTTATGACTGAAAGGGATACAATGGCATATTTTCATGATGGAAAAGGTACACAAGAATCACTATTAGGGTCCTCCAGGATTTGAGAACATGGAGTATAGGGACAGTGACAAGATGTTGTGTAACAGATGCCCCCTAAAGCATGAAGGCAGAATGAGAGTGAGGGGTGAAATGCTTTATGAGAACGTACCAAGACTAAGAGGTCGACGTCGGAAAACCTACAAATCAAAGATATATATACAACTGAAATATCTGATATAAATACATGAGTATAAGGCATGGACGCAACCATCCATAAAAGAGATCATGTAATAGGATCCACGGCATGGACACAACCATCCAACAATAAAAGGATCACAAAAATGGACTCAGGTATGGTCGCAGCCATCCAACTAGAAGATTCATGTATACAGTCGTGAATAACTCATATCGCCTCACAACCTGGACTTTATCAAACAAAATCCATGGTCTTGTGCTCTGCCATGACCCGATCAAGTATAAATTTAGGAATGTGAATGAGTGATTTGAAGTCGAACATGCAAGAAAATCACCTAATTACCAGTCAATGATGTAAACTATTAACAGGCGTGAGAGAGACCACCAATAATGATGATGGCCCTCAAGGTACTAGCAGTACAATCCACGAGATATGAATACAGAACCGAAGTCAAACACTCATGAAATCATTCGATCGAAGGCCAATGAGGTGAACCCGTCATGGAATGCGAAAAACTTGCCATTAAGGCATGCAGGCTCCAAGGTACTGAAAGGAGTCCCTAGATCAACTTCCCAGATAATGAGCCGAAGTCGACAGGAAGCGATCCATCGAAGGAGGGACATGATGCATCCCGCAGCATTGATGTGAGGCAGAGGAACAAGGTGGTTATGAATCAAGACTGAACATAGAATAGGTAATGAAAACTGCAGAAGGAACTTCTCTTGAACATATCAGTGACACGAATCCGGAGCTTGGCAGTATTTGACTGAAATGGAATCAAAGGTCATGTTGACAAGATTGGGAATTGCATGAGAGGCAAAAAAAATTCCCAAACCCATGGAGGCAAAGTGACGAATGTAGGATATGCCCAACCCGATATGAACTGCAAACAAGTGTCATGTTCAAGGGGGACATACTGTCGATGCAACTGATAAATACTTCCATTTTCCCCACCATTTCTAGTGAGTACCCTAATTATTTTTAAATACAAGCTTGAAGGGGATAACATATGCTTGTCGTATAAGTGTTTCCTTCAGACATATCCATCCTAGTACATTTTACGAGCCCTATGAGGGAGGAACTCGGTAGCGTCATGGTGACAATTACAATGTTGCTAAATTTGAACGAGTTTGACAAAGGTGAAACTCAACACCTTTTCATGTTTAGAGAGTTTTAAAAGAAGCTGAAAAGAAAATTCCATAGTGCCCTTTTCATAAATAGTCCTCGAATTCAAAAAGGTAGAAAAAAAAGTTCGAGAGAACCTCTTAGTCATGATTAACTAAGGTATTCCTTTTTCGTAAATAGTTTATCCCAGCCCGAAAAAGGGGTAAACATATACTAGGTAAACAACATTTTGTTTCCTTTAACGAGTTCAAAACAACAAGTACTCGGCAATCTTTTCATTTTTCGAGAGTCAGAAAAGAGCTTCAAGATGACTCCAAGGGGGTGACTTTTTCATTTGTTTTTACTAAGTTTGAAAAAATAATAAACTAGAACTCATTTTCCTATCATCCGTCAAAATTTGTAGCCAGTTGCTACACAAGAGTGAACACATTATCTATTCTCAAGAAAATAAATAATTAAAATATTGAAAAAACCCTAAAACTGACTTGAACATTTACAAATTAATAAATTAAAAATAAAAAAGTAAAAACAATTTTCACTTTTCACTTTCACAAGTCACTAGAGAGGTTTTTTTACCCTCTTTACCTTGATTCTTTAGGAGTTGATTGTGGGTGATCCAGGGAGCTGATCGACGAACTGTTGGTGCCATGTAAGAACCATGCTCATTATCTCTGATTTCATACATGTTTTAGCATTTTTTATGATGTATGTTGATTTTTGGGGAAAGAGTTTCAATCTCTTTTTTTCGCTGCGGATCAGCGCATGAATGCCCTATCGGGATCGCGTCGATCCGAGTTTTTTTGCAAAAGCTGCACGTGGATCGGCACACCTGTTTTTAAAACATGCACGTTGATCGCAGAGATTTAAAAAAAAATGCGATTTTTTTTTCCAAAAATCATAATCTAAATTCGATTTTCATGCTCATATTTTTAACAAAATTTTGTTTGATTGTTGTGACAGGGAGAAATCATTAAGAAAAATGGTGATTGAATGGAGAGAGCGGGAGCATGAAGATGTGGACAAAGGAGCCATGGAGGATCAATATTGTCTTGCTGCCTTGAGGAACTGCAAGCTCCTCAAGTTATTCTTAACTCCCAGCCTAAGATCTCAGCCGAATTTGCTACAATACCTAGTGAGTATATGGGACACAGGACGAGAGAGATTCATTATTGGCGACCAAGAGTTGGAAATCGAGGTTGATGATGTCTATTTCATCATTAGTTTATCATTGAGGGGGGAACAAGCTCATCTAGAAGGGAGCCAGATTATGGGTGAGAGCATGGATATGTTAATAGGGAGGCAGTCAAGTCTTCCAGTGGGAAGGTGGACATCATAATCGTAAACAACTTGCCTCTCAAGGTAGTTTTGTAGATTATAACACGTGTCGTTGGGGCACAAGCACCACACGAGGCTACCAAGTCTCAACTCTAGACTGCCATTGACTGTATGGCACCCACGGTCTTTAACTCGACAAAAGCAGTTTTAGCAAATATGAAGAAACAACTTTCCAAATGCAAAAATGGCAAACTTAAGCAATTTGGGTATGGTTCAATATTAGCAGCATTCTTTTTGGAACGAGTGTCGTTGTTCCAGTTTCAGTGGGCGAAAGTGGTCATGTCGGCACCACGAGATCTGCGCTTGAATAGATGGAGCGAGCTAATGCCTCAATCAGGAGGCATGCAACATATGACATACAAACATGCTTTCTTCATATGGTTGAGGTGCCAGCTCATCGTCGTGGAGGATTGGTCGTATTATGGGACTGATTCAGAGGTGACCCAGACCTTCCACTTCCAGAGGGTGGTCAGTGGGATGATTGAAGTAAAACATTGTTTTGGTTAAAAAATTTCATGTTTATATATTTTTTGGTATACGTGTTCTAATGTTTAAAGTTATGTGTTGTAGATGTTGGACCACAAAGACCTGCTGGAATTTCCCCTATAGCCAGAAGAGTGGCAAGGGAATTCGAGGTTGCTCCTTATGAGGAAGGAGCAGATGCTTAAGAGGAAATCACCCAAAACCTATATGCTTTGACCACCGGGATTCTGAAATATGCTCATGTTCATGATATTCCCTGTCGCTACCGGAGGCATACTGTAGGGATCTCAGACCACATCCATCGGTTGTTGACTCGAGTCATTCGAGCAATGACTTGTTACCATGAGCATCATGTGAATTAGTCCATTTTAGCTTTCATTTTCACAGTTGTTTTTTTGGGACCCGTGAGTCTCTTATGTACCAGACCACATATTTTTTGGATTATGATGTCTATATATATGTCTATCTTAGAGAAATGCATTTGTTAAATAAAAAAAGATAAGCAAGAAAACGGTTCACAAAAAGAACATCAAAACCAAACTGTACATTAACGTACAAAAATATGATGAGGATGGTTTCATTTTTACACAAGCTTGAAACATGGGAAACTCTGCTTGAAAAAAGTTTGCATGCCCCCAACATGGTTGTGAGCGTGAATCTTTCGTTGTAAAAATTCACTTTAGCTATGCATACCAAATAGCCCTAACATCAATTATGGTTGCAAAATATCTTTACGTTTGCTACAATAATTCAGATCTAAAAGACATTAAGCAGATAAAATACAATATAGCTCCATACATCCAATAGATAAGACAATAACAATGTGTTTAAAAAGAATATTTATATTATATTAAAGAATGGGGCACCTGTGAGGAAAACAAGAAAGGTGTTTTCCAATTCTCCTCAGTGGGATGGGTTCTTGGTAGTCCTCAGTGTTTCAGATCTAAAATTCCTCTCTTTGGTTGACGTGGATAACCCTAACAAACATGGAACTCAATGGGAGTTCAAAATGCAAACAAATGAAAATGGTGACCAAGAGTAGATCTAATGTGATCTAATGCAATGGAGGTGACTAATGAATAGGGAAAACCCTTCTATTTATAACAAAATATTGGGGTGTTCTAGAACTTGGTGCATGAATAAAATATTATTAATCACATTCTAGAATCACCCTTTAGGAATATTTTATTATATTTGTTGGAGGGAAAAGGGTTTTTGACTTGGGTCAATTCCTTTATTTATAAATAACAAATAAATAAATGATTTATTTATTATTCAAGGGAAATGAGGGGAATATAATTAAATAAATAATGGTTTATTTAATTATTTTAAAAGTGATTTAGTCAAATTTAACTAGAATAGTATTTAAATAATGATTTAAATAACTTATTCTTCGGAAATAATTAAATAAATAATGATTTATCTAATTGATTACCTTGTTTTGGGTTAAATATGACCGATAAATGTGAACAAATGTGGTGAAAGCAATTTTACTCAGGGTAAAACTGGTCTTACATGGTGTACTTAGGTTCATCTACCGGTAATAGGTTAGATGACCAAAAAATGGTGTAACAATGGTGAATCAATTCAAGGTACATGCCCCCAAGCTTCATTTCATTCACCGAAGTAGATTGCTAGTTACTCACAGGTGGATGGAGTGAAGGTTCAATTACGAGATTAAGTGAAAGACGCGACTGGGATTTAACGAGATCTAATAAAAATCTCGAATTGAAAGGGAACTTATGTCATTGTTTAACGACGAGGTTGACACAGTAAAAGAACTATCCTCAAGGAGGGCTAATTCATTTTTTAACGAGGTTGACATAGTAAACGAACTATCCTCATGACACCTTGTTTCATTGTTTAAATAGATTGACACGAGAAAAGAATTGTGCTCTGAAGAGCTTGTTTCATTTTTTAAGGAGCTTGACACAAGAAAAGGAACTATGATCTGAAGACCAGATCTTGACCTATAAAATTTCATGGTTTCCAAGAGGTTCTCATCAGATGGGAGAACGAACGACACTCTGTAAATCAGCGTACAATTGATCTAGGTAGCTCCAGACACCCTAAGGAGATCAAGAGGGCTAAAAAATGGTCAAAATTCGAAGTGCTCAGATTGCTCTCAAACCAGGTTCAGATTGAAGTACTCGTCGCCCTGATTCCAACGGCGTGAACGGATCTCCAATCCAAGCCCGTATGGAGAAGTTAGAGCGAGTCAAATTTTTGGTCAAAGTTGGGTAGTGGGCCAGGTTTAAGTGTCCCACAAATTCACCGTCAAACGACAGGGAACTTAGCTCCCAAAAATGGGCGAAATTGTGGGCTCTTTAAAAATCTCAATAACCTTTATTTTCGTTTAAAAATTAAAAATAAAAATAAAAAATATTGTATTACAAAAATTTAAAAAAAAAAATATTAAATGGGGTGGCGGGTCACCAACCCCGCCACCCCCCCTCCCAATGAACATACCATAAAAATATGAAATATTTTGGGTTGACAGGCCATGACCCTCGTCGGACCCCGTGGGAATAACCACCATATGGGCGGTCGACGGGCCACCTCCAGTGTACCCAGCCCACGCCCCACTGTATATGGCCATACATATATACGGGCCGACGAGAATTGAACCTGCCCGACCACGTAGGCCGGCTCGCTCCACAGGTGGCCCAACCAACCAACCCAAATATTACAAACACAAAAACGAATGCCAAACCAACGTAATTGCATACCATATTAAACACTACGGTCCAAACCATGTTTGACCACCGTTTATAAAAAAAAAAAAAATGTAACAGTTTAAACTTATGCGCTCCAATTGGGGGTTGGTGGGGTTTGAACCCCCAACCACCCGCAACAAACTTAGCATTTGAACCATTACACCACCATCCAACTCTCTGTAAATTTTGCCCAAGCGTGCTTACTTAAACCCAAAATTCTCATTCAAGGGCGGGGGGGGAGAGCGAACAAAGGAAGCGGGCGGAGGACTAGCATGAATTTCCAAGATTTATTATTATTTTATTGCAGAGAGAGGAGAGCATGAAGTTGGAGACATATATTATTTTTTTATTTGCAGGCAGAACCACAAGCCATGGAGATAGTGGAACCATACCCCACGGAACCTTAAGGGCAATCGAAGTTCCTTGAGGCCCAAAATTTGTAGGAGTCCATTTTCGACAAAATTTATGTTGATTTTACACCTCTCGACAATAGGAGTTCAATGGCGATGTCCATTTCAGCAATAAATCTTCCTATATTTTATCCATTTTCCATATTGGAGTGACAGCATGTGATTCTCAAGTGTGGGCAGTTGATTCTATGCACCTTTATGCCACGAGTTTGATGGTACAGCCAAATTCAGTAGCTGAGCATCTACTTCTTTAGATAGCTTCAGGGGTTGAGGTATATGCATTTTGATCATGTGCCTTTTTTTTCTATGAGATGTATTATGATTTCTAGATCCTTTCTTGATGCATGTGCAGGATCTTTGTTTTTCTTCATGTGAGATTATGTCATGCGTCGAGGTCCATTATAGTGAGTTCACGTAAGCGGAACATGTTTAAATTTTGCAACAAGAAACAATGAAATTGGCATCCAAAAATGGTTACCATGGAGGCTTTTGATTTAATTATTTCTTAATTAAATTAGAAGAAATATGTGTCAAATTTATTTATCCCTTAAATAAATTGTAATATTGTTACACACCGATGGTATCACGAATCCACCATAATCCCCATCTCGCCCATTGGAGGGTCGTTTATGTGATCAATAAGCAGTGTCATGCCTTGCAAATACCATCATTGCATCCCTTGCCATGAGGACAACATTCCTTCTGTTGATCATTTCCTGAGAAGACCCCTAAAAACACTTGTTTTTGCCTTGGCGTTGGTAGCCTGTTATGTCCTTGCGCCAATGAGGAAAATTAACACTGAGCCCACGCCAGTTGGCGCTCTGTCCCAGTTAAGCACCCACACCAATATGCTTATGGAAAGTTTTTTATAAAAGAGGCGAAGTTTCTATTACAACTTCGTGGATGAGTCATGAGGAGTGGTTTCGATTGAATAACCACGGCCTTCCTCCTTTGGCCTCTTGTTTCCACCTTATGGGGAACCTCCCAAGGGATAAGGCCTCCCTTCCACTATTGTAGGGATCCCAACCTCCTCCTCTCCTCTATAAATATAGCCATCTTCCATTGATGAAGGGGCTGAATGGTTGAGCAAAGTAGTATTGATAGCCTGACTAGAGCTGAATCAATTGTAAGGAGATTATCGTCAGACAACCAAAGAGAGAGAGACTTGTCCTTTTCCTGACGAGCTTTACCGAGACGTACTCCTCTGTCGACTCGCCGAAGGAAGATCCAGCGTCAGAGCTCAGGTTGTATCTTTCTTTGTTCTGATTAATAATAAACGACTTCGATTATGGTTCCACTCAGATGTTCATGTTTTATGATTATGAGTTGTATATTCTCTGACTGATACATAGTTGCATGTATTGGGTTTTACGCTTGTTTGTTTGTTGTTTATTCGTGTACGTGCAGGTGTTCAAACACGCTAGCGGGAGCATTGTGATCTGCCATAGCGAGGGACAGAAGCACCATCTTCTCTGCAAACGACAACAACGTAGGACTTAAGGTAGGCCTCTTGTCGTATCTTGGTCTTTTGCAATTAGAAACTTGCGTCTTAGCGTGACTTGGTTGTTGCTAGACCTGATCTGGGCTAGTAGGGATCGCCTCTGTCTGTAGAGGGGATTTACCTCTCCAACAAACTGGCGACTCCACTGGGGAGACATTAATTGGAGTTTGTCTTGTATTTTTTGTTGATTTTGGTCTTTGTCTGCTTGATCAACTCTTTTGGTTCACTTTTTTCTAGTGTAAAACCTCTGTTCAGCCCTAGAGGATCAGATCTGACCTCTGCTTTTCCGAAATTTTCATCTTTTCATGGTTGGTTTGATTGGTGCGGTTTCCACCCTGACAGTCGCACCCATTGGCATAGGTTGCCAGTTCATCACTCGCGCCATCCCCTGTCTGGCGCGGATTACAGCCAGACAGTCGCGCCATCTCCTGTAGGTGCTAGGGTTTTCCCTTGTACGGAAGTTTCTTTTGGTCAGTACTTTGCTTCTGGGTTTATTTTAAATTTTGCTTGAAGTGGTGAGTCTAGTCTTGGTTGGGAGAAATTCTTTGTTTTTTCATTTTCAGGAGTTGGCGCTTGTTGTCAGTTAGCAACCCGCGCCAATTGGCCATTGGCGCTAGTTGTCAGTGAGCAAGCCGCGCCAGTTGGCGCTAGTTTCACCCACAAAAGTCGTGCCAATTTCAGGGTGTGTGAAAATTGAGATTTATTCCATAAATCCTTCACTAGTGTGTCTTTCCCTACCGGTCTTTTCTCTGTATGAGCATAGATTACATTGCTCATTGTTCAACTAGAAAGTCTTCTTTCTTGAGTGCTTGATGTAAAAGGGAATGAATGCCTTGTTTTGATCTCGTGCTTTAGAAGTCCTTTTTGTGCTTGACCTCATATGTCTTGTAGCCTTTTGAGGAATTTCGTTACAAAGTGTTTTGAAACAACGATTGCATTCTTAGTGTTTGTTTGCATCCCTTTTGCCTTCATCCTTTCATTAAGGAGATTTGCGTTCATTTAGTTTTCGTCTCAAAGTTTTCTTTTCGTTAAAATGCATTAGATTACATTGCATTGAAGATAATTATTTGATATTTATCATTGAACTTAGATTACATTGTTTAATGATTGAAAGCTAAAAATCGCATTGAGTGCATTCTCTTTCATTAAAAGCATGCATCAAGTAGATTCTCATTTCATCGAAAAATACATTGAGTGCATTCTTATCGTTTGAAAAAGAAAAAAGGAAATTGTGCATAGATTACAATTGCATAAAAAAAAAAAAAAAAAAAAAAAAAAAAAAAAAAAAAAAAAAAAAAAAAAAAAAAATTGCGTAGATTACATTGCATTATTCGCATCGTTGAATGTTTTAGATTACTTTTGGATAGTGAAAGTCATCTAGTTTGGAAAAAATTCATTTTCAGTATTGCTGTTTGTTGCATCATTGTTTGAAGTTCTTCCCTTAACTAGATAGCATTCATCGAATTGAAAAGTTTTATTTTCTCATATAGCTGCATATAGGAGATTGTCATATGACAGGTGGTAGGGCCTTGAAACTGAAACATAATTGAAGATCAACGCTAAAATTTATTTAATTTACCTTAAGGCAGCATTGAAACATTAACGAAATATTTAGAGGTCCAGGCTAGTGACGTGTTCCGACGTCATTAAACTTAGTAGCTGTCGTTCTCCTCTTGGCTTTAAACAACACTAGTACAAACTTGTGCTCCCTGTACCGTCACGTATATAACGGGATACCCCACTAGGTTGCTATCCTTTATCCGTAGGAAGCCGAGTCTGCCGCCTTATACCCGTGATACACCAGACACAACATTCAGGGAGATTGCCTGCACGTACATCAAGTCCTTGGTTGATTTCTCTTTCATTTTGAAACCAAGGTATATATTGCAGTTCATGGATATCTGGTACACCCTTTGCCTAGATTACCAGAGTAGTCATTTCAATCTTTTCCGACTCATTAAATTTGAAAAGATCATCAAGCTCTTGTCCTTTCACGCTTGTTTCCAAACTGAAAGCGATAGAGTCACCTTTTGCCTGTTTCTTGACTCATAAAATATGAAACGATAGAGTTTTGTTTCAATGTTTTAAAAAATTAACTTCCCATGAAATATTCCTGGTTAAAGTTAGTTTCCTTAGGGTGTTGTTCTAAAGTTGTTTCTAATGGCAAATTTTCCGGAGTTCACCAACCAAGGAATCCCCTCCGATGGGAATCCTGGTCATTTTCCTCCTTTTGGGAATGTCGGTGCTCCTTATATGGAAACGTTGTCCCTTCCTGGGTTAACTGTTAGGTTGCCTGTTTGGTTGTTTTCAACCTCTGTGGTCCCGAATGTCTCGACTACTGTTCAATCAGTTCCTCCGCTTGAACAACATCATGTTGATCCCAAGGTGGGCCTCTCCCCTTCTTTGCCTGTTTCTGCATCCTCCTCTTCTACTTCGCCTGGTGAAAGTCTGGATTCGAGTAACCAGGTGGCTAAGAAGAAGAAGAAGAAGACAAAGAAGAAGAAGTCCGATAAGGGAGAGGCCAAGGTTGCAGCTACTGCTTCCGAAACATCTCCTTTTGATAAACCTTCCAACCCTCCGCAGAAATTCAAGTTCCCCTGCATGTTGTGCATTGGAGACCATTTTCTTCGAGATTGCCCTGACATTCCCAAGATGCTCGAAGTATGGTCCAACAGTTGTCCACCGTTGCCTATGGCTTCCGGGAGTCAGGTTGGGGACACATATTCAACTGGTGCTGGTAAAACTCCTAAGAAGCAGGGTAAGCTTGCCAATCCCTGTAAATTGTGTGGGGGGCACCATGCCATTCACCTTTGTCCGTATATGGATGAAGCCAAGAGATTTTTGGACAACCCGACTATTTCTACACCATGCCTTCTGGCTAGTTACCAACAACTTTCTTTAAGTCTTCCACCAGCTGATGCCATGATTGGTCAAGAGTCATCCTTTGTCGATCCCGCTCCCCCGGAAATTCAAATTCAGGAATCCATTCCCGACCAACCATTAGTCGTGGGATCGGTTGATCTGGCCCTGTCTACGGTGCACCAGGTCTTTTTCGTGGAGAGTGGATCTCAAACCCCTCATGTTCTTCTTGTTTCTTCAGATTCCTCTGACTTGGAGAAAGATTCTCCTGTCCCCATACCTGAAGGAGCTACTCCTCTGCCTCCCGTGATGGAAGTCTCGGAGGATACCCTTCCCGACTGCGTGATGGAGGTCATGGAGGATGCTCCTTCTTCTCCCGTAACACCAGGGGAAGACCATCTCGGTTCGATGGTAGCCCCTCCGAGTAGTTTGGTCGCTTCCTTTGACTGGAGTCAATTTGTAGGATACCGCCTTCCATCTTATGTGCCTTTTGAGATAACGGTACAAGCCTTTGATCAGGTCGTACCCAACACCATTATAGATGAAGGTGTGTCTGTTAGTATTTTGTCTTCAACTACTTGGAAATCTTTCGGTTCGCCGCCGCTTGTGCCTGTTACACAGAATCTGTTGGCATTTAACAGAAGAACTAGTCAACCGTTAGGGATCCTTCCAAGGTTACCTGTTACATTGGGAGGTAAAACCGTCCATATGGACGTGATGGTTGTTCCAGGCCCCTTGGATTTCAATTTGCTCTTGGGGCGCGATTACACCTATGCCATGGGAGCGCTTGTCTCCTCCCTTTTTCGTGTGGACTGTTTTCCACATGAAGGACAGATCATGACCATTGATCAGCTTTCGTTCTTTGGTCTTGATGTGGCAGCTGGCCCGCCATCATCCCTTCCTGGTTTTTATCCACCTGTTGTATCTGCCCCACCACAGGTCAACTATGTGGCTACCTACCTCATGCCTGTACTCAGTGATAGTGCCGTTGTGCATCAGGTGCTAGGGGCATTGGGTCCTGACTTCCGGGATGTTTTCCTTCCATCGGGAGTGGAAATCTTGGAAGCGATGACTTCTTGTTCATTATGATGAGTCCTCAGAGCAGAGTTTGTTTTCTTGTGTCAAGCTCATTAAAAAATGAAACAAGGTCGTCTGAGGATAGTTCTTTTAATGTGTCAACCTCGTTAAAACAATGAAACACGTTCCCGTTCAATTCGAGTCTTTGATAAGTTCTCGTAAAATCCCAGTCGAGTCTTTCTATTGATCTCGTAACTTAAACCTTCACTCCATCTGCCTTTCATATGGATTGAAGATTGGGGGGCATGTACCTCGAATTGAGTCACCATGTTGGGGGCATGCTTACTATTTCAAGCATAGTTTGTTTCCGTTTCAAGCTTGTGTAAAAATGAAACCGGTGTCAAGCATAGTTAATCTTTATTTCAAGCTTGTGTAAAAATGAAACCAACTTCAAGCAGATTTTCCTGATTTCAAGCATGTGTAAAAATGAAACCATTCCCATTTTACCTCTTGTGATTGCCATTTTATCAGCCTGTTTTACCAGATGAGCCTTGGTTTTCTCATTCCACCGTCACTATCTGCTTGGCCGATCATATGCCTTCACTTGGTTGTTTTACCTGTTCCTGAGGAACCGCTACGATGAGTGGTATTGTTAGCCAGCCTCTCAACCTTTACTTGTTCTAAGAAGTTCCACCATTACTGAAACCAGTTGTTGCCCTTTATACCACTCGTTCCTCCAGGAGGAGTCATCTTCCAGCTCTTTTCTGACTCTCTAAACATGAAAAGATTGCCGAGTCGCTTGTCGTTTTGATCTCGTTAAAGAGGCTGCGACACGACATCTACCCAGTATACGTTTACCCCTTTTTCGGGCTGGGATAGATTATTTACAAAAAAGGAATACCCTAGCCTATCGCGACTAGGAGGTTTTCTCAGACATAGTTTTCTACCTTTTCGGATCTGAGGAACTATTTACGAAAAGGGACTGTTGGAGTTTACTTTTCTGCTGTCGTTTCAAACTCTCTAAACATTAAAAGACGCCAAGTTCTTCATTTGTCAGACTCGTTAAAAACTGATGACATTGGACTTTGTCGTAATGATGTTACTCAAGTTCCTCCTTCCTAGGGCTCGTTAAATGTACTAGGTTGGATTTGTCCGAAGGACGAACTTATATGACAAGCATATGGTATCCTCTTCAAGCTTGTGTAAAGATAAAGAGGTACTCGCCAAAAATGGTGGGGAAAATGGAACCAGTATCGTCGTCGTGTTGGCAGTATGTCACTCTTGAACATGGTACTTGTCTGCATTTGTGTTGGGTTGAGGATATCTCATCTCGTTTTCTGCTTGCCTCCATGGGTTTGGGTGATCCTTTTTGACCTCTCATCTGCTCTTTGCCTTGTCATCATGACTTATGATCTTTTGATGTCGAATACTGCCAAATCCATTGTCGTGCCGCCGATATGTTCAAGAGAAGTTGACCTCTGCAAGTTTCAACCTTCCTCTAGTTCTCATCTGATCCTGATTCACAAACATTATTTTCCTCTGTCTCGCATCAACAATGTGGGAAACACTATGGCCCACCTTCGATCAAGGTCACTTCCTGTCGACTTCAGCTCATTATCCAGGAAGTTGATCTAGAGACTCCCTTTCGGTACCTTGGAGCCTGCATGCCTCAATGGCAGGTTCTTTGCATTCGACGCAAGGCTTTCATCATTGACCTTCGATCGGATGATTATGCGGGTGTTTGACACCAGCTCACTGTTCAAATTCCGTGGATTGTACCTATAGTACCTTGAGGGCCATTGTCATTATTGGTGGTTCCTCTCATGCCTGTTAACAACTTTTATCATTGGCTGGTAATCAAACGATGTTCTTGCGTGTTCGACTTCAACTCACTTATTCACAGGCATGAACTTGTACTTTGTTCGGGTCGAGATGGAGCGCAAGACCCTAGATTTTGTCTGTTAGAATCCAGGCTGCAATTTTGTGGATTATTATGATTGGTTACATGACTCATTGATTGGATGGCTGCGACCATACCTGAGTCTATTTATCGATCCTTACTGGATGGTTGCATCCATGCCTTGGATCTTGATTATTGTATACTCTGTTACAAATAGCTGCGCCCATACCACATATATATCATGTATTTGAGATATCAGTTGTACTTGTCTACACAGGTTTTCCGACGACAGTGTTTTCAGTTGGACACATTCTCGTAAAGCATTTCACCCCTCTCTCTCTCTCTCAGGCCTCATGCTTTAGGGGGCATTTGTTACATAGTAATTTGTCACCGTCCCTGCAATCCGCATCTCGCCCATTGGAGGTGTTAACCCCCTATGAATTTTTTGACAAGCAAACAGGGGGCTAAAATGTTTTTGAGCCTTTAAGGAATGCATTTCCCTCTGAAAACACATCATCCTTGAAAGCCTCCTTACGCCCTTGTCCTTTGATAAATCCCCATTACTGTTTCCAGTTAAAATGCCTCTCTGTTGTAAAGAAGAATGCCCAAAAAGGCCTTTTTTTTTCCATTATATCATCCCTTCTAAACCTCTGTTTTCATCCCCTTGTCTCCCCTTCTAATTCCCTTCTTACCCTTCGAAATCATCCTAATTCCCCTTTTAAACCCTTCAAATGCCCTTTGTTTGGCTTAATAACCCCTTTTTCCTCTACCGTTACCCCTCTTTGGCCTTAAAATGCATTGAAAATAGGCCCAAAATCACGCATTTTACATATAAGGCTTAAGCCCCTTTCGGCTAGCCCCTTAACCACTTCCCTGCCATATGCCCCGCGCCCAGGACCAAGCGCTTAAGCCCCGGGTGCTTATCGCAATCGGAGGTGCCGGGCAAGCGCATTTCTTTGTTAACTTAAAATCCCCAATGCGATTGGGCTTTGATCTGTAGACCTCCGCCGCGATTCCGACCGTTGATCAGTTAGGATCCAACGGCCCGACATTAATCGTATCGCGCCCGTTTCTCCTCCCCTTTCGCCCCTCCGATCATATTTGAACCGTCGATTTTCTCGCCAGATCCGACGGCTGGCGCTTAATCACTCCATTGCAATCGCAAGTTCTTAACGGTGCCACCCTCCGCCTTTTGCGATTGCGATCCCCGATTTGATCTTCATCATTGATCTCTCGAGATGCAACGGCCCAGATCTCATCGCCTCCCACTCATCGCACCAACCTTCATCCCCGCCGATTTAATCTCCGCCATCAATCTGGCTCCGGATCCAACGGCCAGCGCTTAATCGCGCCATCGCCAATCGCAAAGTTTAAACGGTGCCACCCTCTGCCCCTTCCGATTACGATCCCTTGATTCAATCATAGCCATCCATTGATCTAAATCGACAATTCCCATCGCATCGCACATTTTCACCATGTTCCCCCATAAAATCTCCCAAATAGTTCATCATTCGATCTCTGTCGTTCGTTGATCTCCTCCTGAGATCCAACGGTCTAAGCTAATCGCCCTCCACCCATGACCGAGTCCCACATCCGGCCTCATTTCATGGTGTTTTCATAAATTTCTTTGTAAATTGCCCGAGCCTTAAGACTTTGGGCTTTACACTAAACCTTATCGCTCCGCCTGTTTTTCATTGTTCCTCCACTACAGCCACAGTTTCCACAGTCGCACCACCATTCCTCCACGGGCCTCCGTAGAATTTCTCCACCACTGCCCGGGTTGTGTGACAAGTTTATTTTATTGTGCAGAGATCACAGAGAAGCCGTTACAGCAGCACCAAAGAGTAAGGTGTTAGAGCCCGAAAATTAAATATTAAATGCTCTAATCCCGTGTTCAAAGGATTAAGGCACAATTTGAAGACTAAAGAGAGCATCAACAAGTCATATAAGCACTACATAACAACAGAACGGGTTTTCTCCAGAGGTACACCTTCCTACAACAGTCTCCATGCCTCCTCCAGCCCATAAACAATAAACTACTCTGACATAAACTTCTTAAAGACTGTCAGGACCGCAGTTATGGAAGCATGGAGACCTGAAGACCTTTCAGTCACCTTACTTGCTTCAGAAGATAGAACAGAGAGCCTTATAGCCAGAAAGGACTCCAAAGAAACATCAGAGGTCAATCTCGACCTGACAAAGGCTCCCCAAGTAGCCTACCGAGTACACACAGCACTGCAGAGCCATTAAGCAGTATGGGCGTGAACGCTTCCACCATTCTGTCTTAATGAAAAAAATTAAATGTACATCTACTCCCGCTTTCGCTCATTCTCCTATAAAAATCCCCAAGAACATATTGTAATGGTGGTTGTTCGGTTGTTGCTATTGTAGTTAGAGGGATTCATTTCGACTGTTAGAACAGTCTTGGGAGGGAGTAGCAGAGTAGTTTGTAATGTAGTAGGATGGGAGGAGAAAGTTTGGACTGTATTAGCCATTGAGCTTAGTGTATGTGACTGGTTTTGCATCGATTAATCAAGCAAATTTCACAGGATCCTAGTCTATTACTATTGGTGATGTTTTCTCTAACACTGTTTATTACATTTTTCATACTGTTCATTGGTCTTCTAGTATGCATCAAAAATATAGCATAGGATTTACCCTCACATGGTACGCTATGTTTCTGCTCTCTCTACCTTCAATTTTTTCTGCTAACTGTGAATCTAAGAGTAAATTCATGTGGTTTAACCAGTGTAGTAGATGTTATTTCCTGCTAGCTGATGTGTGAATTCGGGGTTTTCTACTTGGATGTTTCTCGCTGGTGTTAGAGCATTGAAGGTTCAAAGTCCTTCTCTGATCTATAGACCCTGGCTCTATTTAAACTTATCTCTGTTTTTCCCTTGGAGCATGCTAAAGCAGACCTGGAGTTAAATGACCTCTGGTCCGATCTATAAGCCGCCCCTTTGTCTCTCCATTGAAAGCTGCCTTTGAGTATGTCCAAGCATGTCTAGAGTTAAATGACCTCTGACCTGATCTATAGACAGAAAATGGGTTTCTTTCCTTCTTTTACCTTCTTTCCTTATTGTTTCATTCCATCATCTATCTGAAAGATCCTTTAGTATAGATGACTTGCCCTCTGAAAGTCTTGGCTAGTTGTTTGTAAGTAATCCCCTTTCATGACTCCATAGCCCAATGGGTGGCACCTTCCTAACCTATCCTCTTTTACCGAAACGTCCTACTGCTTTGCTCCTTTCCTTTCCATTACTTTCTCAGTTTATGATCTCATGACTCAACCCAGCAACCAACCAACCAAATCATTTCACACGCCCTTCACGCTTCATACCTAGCCTAACATCTCATTTTGAGCTTCAAAGATATATCATTATTTATTCTTTTGGAGAGATCCCTCTCCGGATCCAGGAGGGCTAGATCCTAGGATCCCAAAGTGGTTTGATGTTGTCTTATATTTTGGTATTTCCAAATCTGCCAAAACATAGGAACCCCAACAGGAGGGTCGTTTATGTGATAAATAAGCAGTGTCATGCCTTGCAAATACCATCATTGCATCCCTTGCCATGAGGACAACATTCCTTCTGTTGATCATTTCCTAAGCAGACCCCTAAAAACACTCGTTTTTGCCTTGGCGCTGGTAGCCTGTTATGTCCTCACGCCAATGAGGAAAATTAACACTGAGCCTGCACCAGTTGCTGCTCTGTCCCAGTTAAGCACCCGTGCCAATCTGCTTATGGAAAGTTTAAAAAAAAAAGGCGAAGTTTCGATTACAACAACTTCGTGGATGAGTCATGAGGAGTGGTTTCGACTGAATAACCACGGCCTTCCTCCTTTGGCCTCTTGTTTCCACCTTATGGGGAACCTCCCAAGGGATAAGGCCTCCCTTCCACTATTGTAGGGATCCCAACCTCCTCCTCTCCTATATAAATATAGCCATCTTCCATTGATGAAGGGGGTGAATGGTTGAGCAAAGTAGTATTGATAGCCTGAATAGAGCTAAATCAATTGTAAGGAGATTATCGTCAGACAACCGAAGAGAGAGAGACTTGTCCTTTTCCTGACGAGCTTTACCGAGATGCACTCCTTTGTCGACCCGCCGAAGGAAGATCCAGCGTCAGAGCTCAGGTTGTATCTTTCTTTGTTCTGATTAATAATAAACGACTTCGATTATGGTTCCACTCAAATGTTCATGTTTTATGATTATGAGTTGTATCTTCTCTGACTGATACATAGTTGCATGTATTGGGTTTTACGCTTGTTTGCTTGTTGTTTATTCGTGTACGTGCAGGTGTTCAAACACGCTAGCGGGAGCATTGTGATCTGCCATAGCGAGGGAAGGAAGCACCATCTTCTCTGCAAACGACAGCAACATAGGACTTAAGGTAGGCCTCTTGTTGTATCTTGGTCTTTTGCAATTAGAAACTTGCGTCTTAGCGTGACTTGGTTGTTGCTAGACCTGATCTGGGCTAGTAGGGATCGCCTCTGTCTGCAGAGGGGATTTACCTCTCCAACAAATATTATCTCATAATCACTTGTAATAGTTAACTAAGTGTGATAAACTCAGTTAGCTCATGAAATTCGAGTCGAGGGTGGTTGGTGAGGCATGTAGAGTGATTCTATTTGTTTTAGAGTCCATGTTGCAGTTAATGTATTAGTTTAATGCATGAGAAATCAGTTAACTCAATTAAGTGAGTTAAAGTCAGTCTAATTAGTTGTAACTCAGTGTTGCACTAGTGAGAGGTCAAGTGAATTAAATCAAATTTAATTCACATGTAGTGATTTGTAAAGTGACTGATGATTTACTATTAATAGTTGCATGCATGTCAGTGCTGATGAAGACCCAGTTGAGATAGAGGTTAAAGGGAAGTTATCTATCAGTTTTATTTATAGCAAATTGCCCGGGCACAATTATATACACGATAGGATGCCCATGATGTATTGCTCAGTCAAGGAAGGCTAATTTTCCTAATTAATAGGGATTAATTACCTAGGGATTGCATGAACAAGGCAGGTTGAAGACAGTTGAGAATTGGCTAAGCGTTGGACCAATTTTGTCTGGATCAATGTGAGACAATCAGGATAGTGCAACAGGCTTTTGTGAGAAGAGTGCATTGTATTGTTTCATGATTCCTTGGTTCATTATACAATAGAGATAAAAGGGTTTTGAGCAGCAAGCTTTCCCCTAGAAAAATATTTGTGTTGTGCGATTGATTTACTTATTTCTCTTACTTGGTGTGATTGTGCGATCGTGTTTATTTTCCACAAATATTGTAAAAGGATTCAGTATCTTGTTTTAGTATATTGCATGATCAGATTGAATCCATTGGCATACATATTTTTTATATAATTTCTACATGGTATCAGAGCTGGAATTTTTTGGGCGGCGAGTTTGAAAAGAATATTTGAAAATTTGGATGCAAAATTTGCAAAAAAAAAAAAAAACATATTTGGATTCCTTGCAAAAAAATACCCAAATTGAAAAAAAATAAAATAAAAAAATTATGTCGAATCAGAGCTTGGATGAGGGAGATATCGTCGATTTAAAATCAACTATTCTTTCAGAAAATTTTGCGACAACTGGATAATTACAATGTGCGCGAGTAAAAAAAGGAAAGAAAGCCAAGGGAAAGAAGTCCTATGGCAAAGAGGGCAAGAGAGACTTGTCCAAGATCAGATGTTTTCACTGTCACGAGCATGAGCACTATGCTTTGAATTGTCCACAAAAGAAGGCAAGCTATAAGGAGCCTGCAGTTGCAGCGGGTGAAGCATTGAATTCACAGTTCGAGCTTGATTTTACTCTCATTTCATGCATGGCCATCACTGCAATGGATGCATGTGGTATCTAGACAACGATGCCTCATTCCATATGATGGGGAATAGAGATCTCTTTAGTGACTTGGAGGAGAAGGACCTCCATCAGACCATAGAGTTTGGAGATGACGTGAGGTATAGCATGACCATGATAGGTACAGTTACCTTTCAGAGGTAGTCTGGCTCCCCTCTCAAACTAGCAAATGTTTTGTATGTTCTAGGCTTGAGGAATAATCTTGTCTCTGTAACGATATTGGAATACCGTGGTTATGAGGTGATGTTTAGAAAATGAAAGGTGTTCCTTAAACACATAGCCACGGAAGAGGTGAAGCAGATCGGTTCAAGAGTGAAGAACCTGTATGCTCTCGAGGTTGAGGATGCATGCAAGGCTTTGAGGAGAAAAGCAGTGGTTAATGACTTGGTGGTTGAGAGGGAGCAATTATCTCTCAACATGCAGCCTCAAAAGCAGTCTCAAAAGTTTGTGGAGCATCCACAATTGGAGAAGCAAAGAGGAGACCGAGTGGAAGAGTCCACTCAAGCAGAGACCTCCAGGAGGGGGAAATTTTGAGCTAGATGGGTAGAGGGAGTACATGCAGCTATACCTCCAGGTGTGAAGTGGGGCGATATGTAGAATTAATTCCAAGAAGAAATTTGGGCAGGATTCATTGAGATGATGTGTCTCATGGATCGAACCTGGCCACAAGGAGCACACAGTACAACAATAGCAGGAAGGATCGGTTAGATTGATGCATTCAGATGTTAGGAAGACAGAAATTAGAGTGACAGGTGTCTGATACTGGAGCGCAAATCAGAGTTGGCAACAGTGCAGAGTGCATGGATGAAGATGTCAGCAACGCAAAGAGTCCAATAGACATGTGCAATATGATCCAACAGTCAAAGACTCTGATGACATATGCATTATACTGATTTAGTTGTTTGGAGGCTATTCAATTTCAAGATAGTTGCATGTGCGAACAACAATAGATAAGTGTTTCATGCAAGGACATTCCAAAGGTATCGGATCATGACATATTGATTCCTTTCTTATTGAGAGGGAGTGTTGAAATTTGCAATAAGAAACAGTGAAATTGACATCCAAAAACAAAATCCATAAAATGGCATCCATAAATGGCTACCATGGAGGCTTTTGATTTAATTATTTCTTAATTAAATTAGAAGAAATATGTGTCAAATTTATTTATTCCTTAAATAAATTGGACAATAAATTGTAATCTTATCTCATAATCACTTGTAATAGTTAATGGAGTGTGATAGACTTAGTTAGCTCATGAAATTCAAGTTGAGGTTGGTTGGTGAGGCATGTAGAGTGATTATGTTTGTTTTAGAGTCCAAATTGCAGTTAGTGTATTAGTTTAATGCATGAGAAATCAATTATCTCAATTAAGTGAGTTAAAGTCAGTCTAACTAGTTGTAACTGATTGTTGCACTAGTGAGAGGTCAAGTGAATTAAATCAGATTTAATTCACATGTAGTGATATGTCAAGTGACTAATGATTTACTATTAATATCCACATGCATGTTAGTTCTGATGAAAACCCAGTTGAGACATAGGTTAAAGGGAAGTTATCTATCAGTTGTATTTATAGCAAATTGCCCGAGCGTAATTATATACACCATAAGATGCCCATGATGTATTGTGCAGTCAAGGAAGGCTAATTATCCTAATTAATAAGGATTAATTGCCTAGGGATTGCATGAGTAAGGCAGGCTGAGTATTGGCTAAGTGTTGGACCAATTTTCTCTGGATCAGTGTGAGACAGTCAGGATAGTGCAACAGACTCTTGTGAGAAGAGTGCATTGTATTGTTTCATGATTCCTTGGTTCATTATACAATAGAGATAGAGGGGTTTTGAGCAGCAATCTTTCCCCAGGAAAAATATCTGTGTTGTGCGATTGATTTTCTTATTTCTCTTACTTGGTGTGATTGTATGACTGTGTTTATTTTCCACAAATGTTGTAGAAGGATTCAGTATCTTGTTTTAGTATATTACATGATCAGATTAAATCCATTGGTATACATATTTTTTGTATAATTTCTACAGAACGTCTCGTGGAGAGACAAGCAACTCATGTTGAGGGCACATCCTTGTATGACATAGAACATCATCCATGTACATATTCCCATTTTCAACACTATATGAAGCAACCTACCCCATTTTGACACCGAGCCCGGAGACGTAGCCCACACTGGGTAAACTCCGTTATCAACGTCTCGTGTTCTTATGTTGCATATGGTTGTCTTGTTTCCTCTTGATCAAGCATGCATATGTGTTATTTATGCTCTTTTAAAATGTAATTCTAACACCATCACAAAAGTAAAATATCGTGGGTAAATCTTGTAGCTGACAAACCCGGATCAAGTGGTATCAGAGCGGTCTTCTTGCTGATGTGAATTGCGAGCGTGAACAACGATTGAATGTGTTGCAATGGAGGATGACAAAGACATGTATGAGACCATGCTAAGGATGTCCAAAATGGTGGACATGATGTATGAAGCTCATGAAAGACGGGAGAAAGAAGAAGCATAAAGTGATGCTTCATCCACATCTTCCAGTGAATATTCATCGCCCTTGCCATATTCTCATCATTCGAATGAGGAGATCAACCATAGCCTTCAAGAAAATAACGTTGAATTGAAAGTGCTTCTACGACAGGAGAAAGAGGATAAGAAGAGAGTGCAGCTTTAGTTGCAAGCTGCAGAGGCAGCCTTGGAAGAACTAAAGTGCAATAACCAGAGCCTTCAAGAAAAGGATGTTGAATTAAGGAGGCTTCTACAAGAAGAGAAAGAGGATGAGCAGAGACCACCTATTTCTGAATCGACATCTGAGGTAAAAAATGTTGATGTTTCTTCAATTTCGTCTTCACATGCTATCATTTCCGTGGGAAATGTGGAGATACCCATTATAGGAACTGGCATGAGACTCCTTACCAAAATGGAGTACAAAGGAGGAGGACTTGGTGTGAATGGCCAAGGCATAACTCAGCCATTGGAGGTTGTGCAGAGACCTTAATTCACATGTTTGGGATACACCAAAGGACAATGCTATAAGGTGTGAGAATCTTCCAATACATGGTTGAAACCATTGGGGGAAGAGAAGGACAGGAACACTTCACCATCATCCCATTACAGTGCACATTGCAGAGAAAGAGCTGAGGCAACCTCTTGTCGCCATGATTGCACCAGAGACCAACAAGAAATGTATAACAAGTATCGGTATTCTAATGTTCATTTTGATTACAAACATGTCGCTAACAATGAACATAGATCATGGCATCATAAAACGTGTATTTTTTGTGGATTACATAACCATTTCTTTGCTAAATTTTGGAAAAGAATGGTAGCACAAAAGAGGATGAGGCATGGAAGGCCTTCTCCATCGCAGGAAAATAATAAGGTAAAGTAGGTTTGGAGGAAGAAGACTTATTGCAGCCATTGCGACATAAGTGGTCATTAAATAGCCACTTGTTGGAGGCTCCATCCAGAGCAACGCCTCAAGGACAAAGTGTCCATACATGAACTAGTTGAAACAATTGTTCAACAAGAAAATGCGCCATAAAGAGATGACCCATTCACTTTGATAAGTGATAGATCATTTTTCTAGGTTTGGTAGTGTGTTTGGCCTTACTTTTTAAATCATGTGTTGCATGTTAAAATGTAAAAGTGATTATGTGTTTTCCATCACTTGCTAAGCAACAATGATATTTTGGCCTTGTATAGATAGCTGGGGTATTCATTCCATTTGATGTAAACTTGACCACAAAGTATGGTTAGAAACTCATGGCAAGTGTGGGGAATTCTTGGGTCATAGATTGGTCACTTAGTTAAGCATGTAATTCTTAAAATATTGTACTACAAATTTGCAGAGGATGCAGGTGTCGGCTCATCGCTTATGGCTATGAAGGACAAAGGTGAAGGAGAATGAAGGGTGACCTTTCAGGACACTTGTGGTGCAAACAAGGTACAAAGCAGCTGTAGATTATGTTCATGATTTTGGTGGAGAAAAAGCTCCTCAGTGGGGAGGATTGATCCAGGTGGTTCTAGACACCCTCAGGAGATCAAGAGGGCTCAGAAATGGTCAAAATTCGAAGTGGTTGAGTTTCTCTCGAACCAGGTTCAGATTGAAGCACTTGTGACCATGATTCCAATGGTACGAATGGATCTCCAATCCGAGCCCATATGGAGAAGTTAGAGCGAGTCAAAATTTTGGTCAAAGTTGAGTAGTGGGCAAGGTTTAACTGTCCCACAAATTCACCATCAACTGGCAAGGAACTTAGCTCCCGAAACAGGTGAAATTGTGGCCTCTTTAAAAAACCCAATAACCCTTATTTTCATTAAAATAAAAAACGACATTATTGTATTAAAAAATAAAAAATAAAAAATATTAAATGGGGTGGTGGACCACCAACCCCCCCAACGACCATATCATAAAAATATTAAATATTTTGGGTCGACGGGCCATGACCCCTGCCGGACACCACAGGAATAACCACCATATGGGCGGTGGGTGGTCCACCTTCGGGAATTGAACCCGCCTAGCCACGTAGGTCGGCTCGCTCCACGGGCGGCCCAACCAACCAACCCAAATATTACAAACACCAAAACGAATGCCAAAACAATGTAACTGCATACCATATTAAACAATACGGTCCAAACCATGTTCGACCACTGTTTAAAAAAAATGTAACTGTTTAAACTTATGCGCGCCAATTAGGGGTCGGTGCAGTTGGAACCCCTGACCACCCTCGGTGGAGTTGGAGCCCCCGACCACCCACAAAAAACTTATCATTTGAATTTTTATACCACCAACCAACTCTATGTAAATTTCACCCAAGCGTGTTTACTTAAACCCAAATTTCTCATTCAAAGAAGGGGGGGGGGGGGGGGGGGCGAGAAGAACGAAGGAGCAGGAGGACCAGCACGAATTTCCAAGATTTATTATTATTTTATTGCAGATAGAGGAGAGCACGAAGTTCGAGACATATATTATTTTTTTATTTGTAGGCGGAACCACGAGCCATGGAGACAGTGGAACCATGCCCCAGGGAATCTTGAGGGCATCAAGAAGATTCCTTGAGGCCCAGAACTTGCCGGAGTTCATTTCTGACAAAATTTATGTCGATTTTACACCTCTCGATGACAACAACTCAATGGTGATGTCCATTTCAGCAGCATAACTTCCTATTTTTTCGGCCATTTTCCAGGTTGGAGTGATAGTGTATGATTGTCAAGTGTGGACATTTGATTCTATGCCTTTTGACGCCACGAACTCGATGGTGCATCCAGATTCAGCAGTTGAGCATCCGCTTCTTCAAGAAAATTCAAGGGTTTATGTATAGGTAGTTTAATCATGTTCCTCTTTTTGTTGTGAGATGTATTATGATTTCTAGATCCTTGCTTGATGCATGTTGCGAGATCTTGTTTTTTGATTCATGTGAGAATATGTCATGTTGATGTGAGGTCCATTGTGAGTGAGAGTTCCTGTAGCGGAACGTATCGTAGAGAGACAAGCCACTCATGTTGAGGGCACATCCTTGTATGACAGAGAACATCATCCATGTACATCTTCCCATTTCCAGCACTATATGAAGCGCCCTACCCCATTTTGACACCGGGCACGGAGACGTAGCCCACATTGGGTGAAATCTGTTATCAATGTCTCGTGTTCTTATGTTGTTGATGGTTGTCTTGTTTCCTCTTGCTTGAGCATGCATACGTGTTCTTTTATGCTCTTTTAAAATTCAATTCTAACAACATCACAGAAGTAAAAGATAATGGGTAAATCTGGTAGCTGACGGACTCGGATCACGAATACCCCTAGAACACGGTACACGACATCACTGACGGAACCATCAAGGGATGCAGGCATGGAACAGGTGGCCACATAATTAACCTTTGGCGAGGAAGATACCACCGACGTATAAGGACCATTAAGGGATGATGGCAGACTAGGTGTCATATTAGGACCAATGAATGAAAGCTGATCAATTTTCACAATTCGACCTTCATGTGGAAAGCAGATCACATGAAAGAGGGAAGAGACAAGCGATCCCATGACATAAGTATAGTCGTGCCTTAGGAGTAAGTTAAAATCCAAGGGGCCTTGGACAATCATCACATTTATATAGACAATCTTTCTTCCCAAAGTAATAGGCAACTTCAGAAGGATCCCTAATGGTTGACTGGTTCCTTTGTTAAAAGCCAACAGATTTTGAGTAATAGGCACAAGCTGTGGAGAACCGAAAGCTTGCCAAGTAGTTGAAGACATAGTACTACATATGCGCCTTTGTCTATAATCATGCTAGGTATGACCACATTATAGGCCTGTACCGTGATCTCAAAAGGCACGTAAGAAGGAAGATGATATCTTGCCAGTCAAATCCAAACAAAGGAAGTGACCAAACTACATGAAGGGGGTGCCACAGGAATGAGAGTATTATCCCCTTGTGTTACTGGAACAGGAGGATCACCCTCTTGGACTGCGGGAACGAGAACTAGAGGATCACCCTCTTTGACCGTTGGAACAGGAGGATCTCCCTCCGGTCCCAGGGAATGTGAGGAAACAAAGAGAACTTGAGTGGGATGAGATCCACTCTCTACAGAAAAGACCTGATGAATCGTAGGTGGAATCAAGTTAACCTCATTCTCGACCAATGGTTGGTCGGGGATGGACTCATGATATTTACTTTCGGAGAGAGTGGGATTGACCAGAAATGAATCTTGATCAATCATTTGATAAACTAGTGGAGGACTCGAAGAAAAATTCTGGTAACGAAATGGAATACAGGACTTAGAAGCCGAAAGGGTATCCAACAATTTCGAGGCTTCATCCATATAAGAACAGAGGTGAATGGGATGGTTCCCTTCACATAACGTACAGCGAAATTTGATCTTACCATGTTTCTTAAGAGTCTTATAATCTCTAGTTGAAGGTTCATCAACAACATGATCTCCTGATGTTGATGACAAAGGCTGATTTGGGCCAACGGACCACACTTCTAACACCTTAGGAATACCAAGGCAATTTCTAAGAAGGTGTTCACCCTTACATAGCTTGCAAGGAAATTTGACTTTGCGAGATGAAGTGGGAGGTTTTTCAGTATCAGTCACATTGGTAGCGATGTTGCTGATTTTTTCCCTTGCTTATTTTCCTTCTTCTTCTTCTTAGCCACCTGGTTACTAGAATCCAAAATTTCACTAGGCGAAGAAGAAGAACGAGGTGAAGAAATGGGCGAAGAAGGCAAGGGGTCAACCTTAAGATGAACATGGGGTTGACATTGTTCAGGCAGAGGAGAACTTGGTTGAGAAGTAATTTGGACGTTTGAAACCACGGGGGTTGAAAATAACCAAACTGGCAAACCAATGGTTAATCTTGGGAGGGACAACGTTGCCATATAGGGAGCACTAACATTTATGAAAGAAGGAAAAGGACCAAGATTCCCATCTCAAGGGATTCCTTGGTTGGTAAACTCAGGAACTGTTGCCATTAATCTCAACGTAGGATCAACTAAGGATATAAGCACAGGTAAAATGTTATTGTGGACAAGAAATTTTAGAATTTAAACATAAAATAAAACCAAAAAAGGGTAGACTAGGCAAGAGGGTTTACCAAGTATCCGTGAACAACAATGTACACCTTAGCAAATAAATTTACCAAGGACTTAACGTACAATAGCCAATCTCCCTGAATGTTGTGTTCGTTGTACCACGTTTACAAGGTGGAAAACCCGGTTACCTATGGTAGGTTTGCAACCTAGAGGTGTCTCCCAAAATATATGCGACGGTACGTGGGAGTCCAAGTGCATAGTAGTGTTGTCTAATGCGTAACCGTTCGATGAGAGCACCCCAAATATACTTATCTTACATCAGTATACTTCGATACGTGGGACGGGATATCACCCCCGGATTGTAACGCAGACTGTTAGCGATAACTCCTATGCTTTACGACGCTGGAACACGTCTCTAGCCTAGACCTTGAAGTTTTTTACGTTAGGTTCCAAATGCTCCTTAGGTTAATTAAGGTTCATTTTAAGTTGATCTTGATTAAAGTTTCAATTTCAAGGCTTAAAATGATTGTCACCTGAACACCTATAATGCAACTAATATGAAAAATGATTCTTTCAATTTGATGAACGTTATCTAGTTTAGGGAAGAGTTTCAAACAGTGACGAAGCAATTAACAATGTAGAAAATGAAACTTTTATGAAGTAGATCACTCGCACTATCCTAATCCAAAAAAAATAAACAATGCAATGTAATCTATGCAAATTTTCGAAAACTATGCAATTGTAATCTATGCAAATTTTAAAAAACTATGCAATTGTAATCTATGCACAAATTCTTTTTTTTCTTTCGATGAATAAGAGTGCATGCAATGTACTTATAGCTTTCAATCATTGTGCAATGTAATCTAGGTTTAATGATACATCTCAAAAATTATTTTTGAATGCAACTTATCTAATGCACTTTCAACGAAACACAAATTTTGAGATGAATGCAAAATTCTTTTTCTTTGCATGGAAAAAATGCAAAAAGACACAAAAAGGAAGAACAAAAACACTTGTTTTGAGTATCCCAAATGAATTCCTCAAAATTCCACAAAACTTAAAAAGTTGAAGCAGTAACAAGATATTTTGTATCACTTGCTCAAAACAAAGATTCTTGCTTTTCACATGGACTAACACACAAACAAAGATCTTTCAGTTGGAAGCAAGCTATGTGATCTATGCTTGTGACGAAAAAGAGAGAATCAAATGCACATGGGATGGACACTTGAAAACCCTAATCACATAAACCAATCGTAAAACAAAAACAACCAAATCAGAAGGTTGGAGATAAGCGACAAAACCGACCCAACAGTAGGTTCGGAACCCAACAAAGCATGCAACCAATCAAATGACTCGAAACATCTAGAAACCCTAGGATGACAAGGATGCACAGTTCAGAGGAGAGAATACCAAAGATGGACTGATGAGACAATGAAGTCGCTGAACATAAGAGAAACAAGAGAAAATTGAGAAGAGAAATAGATCTAGAAGGGTGAGACACACTGGAACTCAATGAAGGGAAACCCTAAAAGAAATCGCATAGAAATCGACACCCTTGTGAGGCTGCACCTTGCGCTAGAAGGCAATAAGCGCTTATGTGTTAAAAAATTTAGCGTTGATCAGCACATCTATCAGAGAAATAACAACGTTGATGAAGGAAAATGATAAAAAACAAAAGGGTTTGCCTAAATTAAGCTAGGCTTATCACTTCAGAATAAGGATTAATGACAGTAAGCAATCACAAAAGCCAAAAACCAAGGAGAGATAGATATTCGACAGAAGATGGATGAAAAGCCAAAAAACTCAAAGAGTAGAAGGAGACTAAAGGTAATGACTCCCCAGTGGAGTCGCCAACTTGTTGTGTAGGTAATTCCTCTCTACGGACAGAGACGATCCCTATAGCCCTAGAGTCGGTCTAACAACAAGAGGAACAAGCTAATACCTACTTTCCTAGATTATAAATGAAACATAGATCGAAGGAGATGGCCTACCTCGATTTGATGTTGTGATGTTTCTCTTCGTCGAAGCTCCTTGATCCTTCGCTTTTCCAAAACTTGATCTCCATTGCTAACAACGTTCAATTACCTGCACAAGTGACCAAGAAACAACAAGAAGCATACAAGTGCAACATGCATATACAAATATAACCTATCTAGCTGATCAAGGTGTTGTCACAAATAAAATTGCATTTTTTTATTGATAGGGTCATTAGCATAGGTTTCATTTGTCTCATCAAATTGGTTCATGAAATTGATGAAAACTCATGAATTGGTCATTATCCTAAGTCTAGAAGGGTCCATTAGTCATGTCATCATAGTCAAATCTATGAAAATCTACCAAAGGTCTACATGCATTGGTTTAAATTTAGGTAGTGGCCACTTGTCTATTTTTTCCTGAGTCTGCAGTGAGTATAATTGCAAACAAGTAGTTTCCACTACGGACTCACCTGACTAGCCTGTAGCGAATCTTCCAGATTTATAACGGAAAACATTGCGGAATCATGTTTTTCTGCACCAATAAAAGGAATGATGAGGTTTTAAGTTTTTATAGGTTCAGGGTGAGTATGAAGTCACCTGATTGGTTATTAGCATCATCCAAACATGCATAATCATAAGTGGCGTCCATCATTACTCTTAAATACTCCCATTTGTCATTATCCCTCCAATATTCGAATTTCACCTTTTAAATTCACCTCCAAAGCCGATCTCTATCATCCTTCCTTCGACCTTTGCATGAATTTGTTGATTATCATCCTTGAAAAGTCCAACTCCATTGTAAGTTCCTTGTTGTTCAATTTGTCTCTTTGTAGGTGTCACATCATTAAGAAGGCAACATAGTATTAAGGAAGATGGCCATGAAAAAGAAAACAAATAAAGGAGGCTCCTCTGTAAGATACGATTCCATGGATCTCAAGTTACACAATGAAGATCCTGGATTTGTAGAAGCTTTCAACAATGTTGGATGCATGCAATTTTGCCAAAAAATACAAGGCTTTCATGCCCAAGTCTCAAAAGATTTTGTAGTCAATTTCGTAGGTACAACTTCGAAGGTGGGGGTGCTAAGTTTTGTAGTGTCACCTGAGACAATTTCTCAAGCCACAGAGATACCGAGGATGGGTGAAGAGTGGTTCAAAGCCACTAAGTTTAAGATGCAGAATTGTGATGAATTTATAAAACCTGAAGACATTGGAGCCGACATGACATATGGAATCCTAAAAAGCTACATGAAAGACAACTACTCCAAATTGCTGCTAGTAATCCAAAAATACTTCACTTGTGAGGGGAGGTTCCATACGGTCTATCAGTACCATTTCAGGCTTTTGCTGCACTTCACTAGTAAGCAATCTCTAGATCTTCCATTTTTTCTTATTTAGGAGCCTAGGTAAGATGTCAGACAAGGTTTAGGCTAGGCCAGAAAGCAGTGAGACCTCAATTTTCCATCATGGGTTGATCAAACTTCTAGTGCTGGAGCAGTTGAAAAAACTAACCAGAGATTGGGCTACCTTTCTTTTTCTCAGTGGTTATGAGGTAGATTCATTAACACCTAAGAAAACTCCAAAGTCAAATTCCACTCCTTCAAGCAAGAGTGACAAAACTGTAGTTGAAAGAGAGGGTGTGAATGAGGAGGAGATGGAGCCCATTATAGAGCCCATGGATATTGAAGTAGATCCTGCACAAGAGATAGAAATTCCACAACCTACACCTACAAGTAGCAAACAAAAGATCAACAAGAAAAGCCATGGAAGGATAACCAGAAGCCAAAAAATTGGGAAAAGCAACCTTGAAGATATTCTTCAAGCCATAGATATTGAGGAGACTCCAATGGTCACAACTAAAGATGTAAAAGGGAATAAGAAGAAAAATAAGGGTATAACTGTTAAAAATATTGATTTTTTAGGGTAAGATGCAGGGTTTATGTTTCAGCCAAGAAAACCACTCACCAAACTGCAACTTGCCAAAGATGTCATGGAAAGTAAAAGGACAGAGGTTACTAACAAAGGAAAGCAACCTATCACAAAAGATATCATTGATTTGTTTCCAGAAAAAGAGGAGATCATTGTGTAGAGGAAGGGTAAAGATAAAATGGTTGAGAAAATTGAAGTACAAATGTTAAAGGAATAGTTAAGAGAAGCTAAAGAGTGTTGGGTGTGGAGCGTGATTATCTTCTTTATTTTGTATCACAACATTGGATCCTTGCTCTTAATGGGGTGAAAACGCCGCCTGTAATTGTACGCTGCCTGGGGGGTCCAGGGGGGGCAGTTGCAAGTTTATGGAGCCCCCCCCTGGCAGAGGTTTTCGGGGGTAGCCCCGAAGCTAAAAATAGATGTAAAATTGTCTTGTAAAAGTATAGTAATTTCTAGTCAATCTGGGCCGTTCATTAGGCGAATGATCTGACAGTAGAAGTTATGTTTGATTTAGGGTTTTTTGCCCTAGAAGGAAACCCCTCGTTTTGTATGAAGGTATTGTATTGCGGCTGTGTATCGTATGTGTATTCTCAGAGTGAGAAACTGATAGAGATATTGTGAGAGAGAACATAGGATATTACAGTGGATTTGTTGTAGGTTGTGTCTCTTCATTTTGTTGGATAATAAAAAGGAAGGACTGGTTGTTTGGGGTGGACATAGCCCAAAATGGGTGAACCATGTATATCTGTGTCTATCTGGTTTTATGTTTTTTGTGTGCTTGTGTTTTTTGTATATTTTATGTGTTGCATTACTCTGTAATATATAATTTTCTAATAGAGAGGAGGTTATTGAGACCAAATTGGAATTGCAGGAAGCCAAGATATACAGGAAGTTGATGGAATATTTCTAAGAAAAGGTAAATGAGAAACTAAATCAATATGATGAGTCATTTACCAATGCCAAGAAACTTCTAAAAATGACACTACCTCTACGAAGGGTAATGAAGCACATAAGAAAGAGAAATATATGGTTGCAAGCTGAAAGAAATAAACTCAAAATTCAAGTCAAAGAGCTAGAAGAATAGATGGAGATGATACGGCCAGAGTTAAAGTATAAAGGTCTTAAAATCACAATCATAAATGAACTCGAAGAGATTCAACCTCCTACTACCAAAGGTGAAGCTTCAGAGCTTGAAGAGTGGACAAAATACCTTTTTGACATTTTTGCATCATTCAGAATCAACATTTGCAGATCTATACAATTTTTTTTGAAGAATAAAGGACAATTTTTGAGTTTACTTCCAATTAGGCAAGTCATAGTGAATCCCAGGCTTGAAGCCCAGATTTCGCTACGAACTCGTTGTAAGTGTCTTTTTATTTAAAATCACAGATATGGTCAAAATCAAGGCAGGAAAAAATTTGTATTTAGCTCTTTTGACTTAACAAATAGTTCTAAATCAGAAAAGAGAGCTAACAAGTGGCAGAGATAGGTGAAATCAATTTGCTACAGACTTTCGCTACGAACTTGCCATAACTCCCCTGTTTCTGCAGCGAGCAAGTTTTTGTAGCATTTTTTAGTTTTGATAGTCTATTGGAGGTAAGCCAGCCACGTGGAAAGTTTAAAGAGTATCAAAGGAATATTTTGGTGGAGGCATGGTCTTCGACAAGGTTGTTTAATCCACCAGCTCATCATGAAGACAATCATCATTTATCATGACACCACCTCCCTAAAAGTAGGAAGACTAGTCTCCTAACTTGGTGGGGGAAATTATGTTTTGATCATGGCCAGTGCCACCCAAGCACATGACTATCTTCGATGTAAATATGCAGTATTTTCAGTTGGTTGATGTAATAAATAGGTTGTAGAGTCCTAGTAGGTCTCTAAGTCCTAAAGTTGGTAGCTGTCAATTTTATTTCCATGTAATTTTCTTATTGTTAAGATAGGTGTCAACAAAGGAACTCGATGATCTAGCCATGTAGGCAAATCCAATGTAAATATATTGAAGCCTATTAATAGGCATAATTTTGAAGAATATAGGGTTGAATGTGTTGGAAATGTTGTCATTGATGGCAAAGGAGATGGAAAAGGAAGAAGAACACACAGAAAGCAACAGAAGCGAAAGGAGATGGCAAAGGAGAGGAAGAACACCTGAGGCAGCAAAAGGAGAATTAAGGAGTAGCATCAGTCAAGGAGCAGATGAAACAAAGAGAGCATAAGACAAGTAGCTAAGGAATGAGACATAGTGATGAGGAAGAACACCTGAGGCAACAAAAGGAGAATTAAGGAGTAGCATCAGTCAAGGAGCAGATGAAACAAAGAGAGCATAAGACAAGTAGCTAAGGAATGAGACAGAGTGATGAGGAACAATTATTCTAGTGGGAAGAGCCGCTGAAGCATCATTGGGGAGAATACATCAATTCATTCTACGATAATTAAATCAAGATGAGGAACGATACTGCGGTAACGTAGCGGAGTTCGAAGTTGAAGAAAAGAAGCTGCCGAATTGAAGGCGTAGAAGATCGGAGCCTCATGAGGATGTGCTACAAGTATAACGAGTGGAGTGGATTCTATACACAATAGAGAAAGGAGCACAAAGAAACTAAGACAACAGATATAACGAAAGGAAGAGACGAAAGAAGTAACAAAGGCAACAAAGGTGATTTAAGCGAAGACGAGCGGAGAGCACGGCGAAGAACGAGAGGGCGGGCAGCAGAAGCGAGAGGCGGGAGAGGCGACGGGGGCAGCGAGCGGGGCGGAGCGAGAGCCGTTATAAAATTCCCGAGAATGCGCCAGCTAAGGGTAGATACATTCATATGCATAATTTCGGGGAATCGCACACTCCAACCGGCGTTCTACATATAATATAACACAAACTTATTCCGGGAATCGCTTAACTCACAAACGTAATACAATGCATATAATACATAACCATATTCGGGAGAATCGCACACTCCAACCGGGCGTTATACATATAATATAACACAAACTTATTAAGGGAATCGCTTCACTCCCGACGGCAAAATATATATAAACATATATGTACGTGCATCACATAAACAAAGGTCCAAGGCATTTATATTATGGAGCGCATAAAACAAAGTTTGATAAGGTGGGACCCCTCCCCCAATCGCAATCGGAGATCGCAAGGGACGGCGGAACATGCAACCAAGCGAGAGTTGCGATTGCGATTGAGGCGCCGGACTCGATGGGTGTATAAACGGGGGATAATACACATTTGAGTTACGGTCAAATCGCACTCGGCATTGGTCAATCGCATCGGAGAACATATGAGTTGCGATTGCGATTTGGAAAAAGTCCGGACCGATGTGAAGTACGAATTGTAATTCAAACTTGTTTGAAGTCCTTTCCCAATCGCATCGGCAAAATACAATGAACAATGCCCAATCGCAACACATATTAAAAGACTTGCGATTGCGATTGAAGTGGCGGACCCCGATGGCATTATACAATGGATTTAATAGGTTCAATCGCATCCGGGGGTCTTATCGTAATCTGACACTTTCGATTGATCGACGACTTGTGTAATATGTTGCGATTGATAGCAAATGGACCCGATGGCATTATAAGATGGATTTAATAGGTTCAATCGCATCCGGGATCTTAATCGCAATCGGAACTTTCACGATTGATCGCACGACTGTGTAATATGTTGCGATTGAAGTGGCGGACTCGATCTCGTTATATACGGAGTTAATATGTGCAAATACGCATCAGTGTTCGATCGCAATCGGAACTTTTTATACTTGTGTCCCCGATTGCATTTGTTCAAAGTTCGGACCCGATTGCGCTATGAGCCATGTTTTATGTGGTCATCACGTCCATTTGATCAATCGTCAATCGCATGATTTTTGTTTGACACCACCGATCCGCCGACGGAGATGTGGGGCCGGACCCCTTCATATATTAGAGGTCTGTGATTTGATTTATTGGATTGTAATATAAGACCAAAGGCTTAGGTGGAGAGTGATTGTTTATATAAAATAATTCTTTTGTGAGATATATAAAAACATGGTTGCGGTTGTATTAAAACATGCCGCGTGGTATGTAGACCCACGGGCCTCAGCTTAACGGGAGGCGATTATTAATGTAATACAATTGTAATATATGTATGTTCGGCCTGTGGAACTCGTCACATCAACAAGACACTATGCTACGTGTAAAGGATTGAATTACGATCGAGCATATTCATTTATATATAAAGCGACGGTATAAAAATAAAAATAAAAATGCAGTTCATAAATTCGGAGTTACGCGGCAGCCATAAACAGAAAGGGCATACGAGAGAAGAGAAAGGGACAAAGAGACGAGTTAGAGAAAAGACAAATGCGCAGCAAATCAAGAGACAAAATGAGTGAAGTGCAGAGTTCACATTGTAATTCGAATGTAAATGTTTTTATTGTTTTTATTGTTTGTGATGCATTGGCAAGTCTCGAGGAAGAGAGCAAATATCTCATTGTAATATTAAAATAAGCACCTACGATTTACATTTTTATGAGTAGTGAAAAAGAGATGAGAAGGCGAGAAGGCAAGAGACATGACTTTGTCCCATTTCAAATTTGATAGAATACAAATAGTCATGAAGCTATCTTGTATAAAAGAGGGGTAATATCAAGAGGAGAGATTGATGAAAACGAATGAGAAGAGGAGAGAGTGTGCGGTAGAATTGAAGATAGTTGAAGAAAATAAGAAAGCTGCAAGAGGTCGAGAGAGTGTGAATATAGAGAATGCTGAGTATGAAGAATTGAGGAGAGAGAAGAAGAAGAAGGAAAGGGTTTGAGCGAGATATGATGCGGGTCTGATATATAGAGTTGATGAGCACAGAGAGAAACTACGGAAACGGAGTTGATATCCAAGGTAAATCGGCAAGTGTTTTTTCTTTTTTTTCTTTTTGAAAGAATAAGGAAGATGGAGCTTCCTATCAAGTTGTAGCTTGATAGATGTCAGTTTGTGGTGACCAGGGTAGGAGCCTCCTGTAGGTTGGTGCTCGCAGAAAATAGATGGGAGTTGGTGCTTCCACATCAAGTTGTAGCTTGATAAAATGTCGCTATGGGCGAGCGAGGTTGGAGCCTCTACGTAGGGTTGGTGCCCGCAGGAAAATTGATGGGGAGTTGGAGCTTCCTTGCAAGTTGTAGCTGCAGAATTGAGGATAGAGCCTCCTGTAGGTTGGTGCCCTCTTTTGAAACGGTGGTGAGAGGGAGTTGGAGCTTGCCTTTTGCATCACAACAATAATAAGATGTGGTTTTCTCCCCTTTATGGGTTTTCACTTATATCAGTGTCTGTGCATGATGTTTATGTGTTGATGTGATTTATCTCATGCAGCAATACTGCTGCTCTCATATTCAATTCGCTATTACATCTAACAAATCTGTTTGATAGCAATACTTGTTGCTCACATATTAAGTTGACCATGAAATGAAGGTGTAAATAAGATTTAAAAGAAAAAGTTTTAAAAGTCCATGTATGTGTTAAAGTGCATTCACCCCCCTCTCGGTTTAACTAAGGGTTCAATAGAATGATGTTAATTACACAACTACTATTGTAAACATTTTTCACGATCGGTAATATACAATGGTTGTTGGCTCTTTCTTCGCTCGAGATTTATACGATGTTTTCATGAGCACTTTTTCTTATGTATATTGCTATTTTGTCTTCAATACTTTGATGTTTGATTACTTATAATTCATGTACATCATGCTCTAACTTCCTTCAAGCATTAGAATATCGTATATCTATGTGTATTGCCTTTTCATAAAAACATCTATATGCCTTAGCTTCCTCAAGGACCATGTCACCCTAGAGTTTCTTACGCCCCGACTCCATAAGCCCAATGGTAGTGAATTACATACATATTTCATTTTGCATACAAACATACTTAAGACACTTTTGTAAGAGTTAGCCATTGTTGTAGAGTTGCAACAAGATGATGAGCTTAGTGGAAAGAAGTTGCCTTCACTAAGTGGGCTCAGAGGCTATTTTTAGCGCAAAGTCTATTTTTAGACTATTTCTATTTTTAGACATGTCGATCATATTCTATGAGTTGCAGGGATGCTATTTGTGGATGGTTGGTCAGGTTGGAAAAAAATAGATGGTCTTCTATTTTTAGACATATTAGTAGCAATCTATTTTTTTAGATTACTAGGTCTAAAAATAGATATCTCGAATATTATTAGCTCTTAATCAATATTTGGACTATAAACATTATCTTATTCTCTTGGAGCACTTGAGTTAAGTGCACGGATGTAGCACAGGGGAGCTAACAGAAGGAATTACGCTATTCTGAGGGTTAGAAGTGGAGCTATTGCATGGATACTTTAGTTAGAACTCATGTGAGAGAGTTTGGTGGAGTTGATTGAGGAAGTTAATGGAGTTGTGTTTAGTTTAACTTTGAGTTAAACATAGTTCGAGCCTAGTTGTATCTAGTCTAATCTGATTGATACACTAGTGAGAGGGATAGTGAATTAATTAATAATTAATTCAATAATTATAAACTCATTAATCAACTAAAGAATACATCGATTAACTTCGATGCATGGACGGGTTTCGGTGGAGACCAGTGAAGAGGTAGGTGAAAGAGCGATGCGACTATCGATTTAGTGACTATCATCTTGTTGCATGATTTGAAAAAAAACCGATGATTGGAGATGCCAATGAGGATTGCTCGAGTACAAGCCAGGGTGGTTTGAAAGTTAATTAAGAGCCATTCTTCGAGTGATTGCGCAGTGTCGATCGAGCGAGTACTCAGTGGTAGAGATTGGAGCATGTGATTTGCTAGATCTAGCTTGATTAGTGTGTAGCAATTGGAGATTGTACTGAGAGCTTGTGAGGAGCTTTGTATGATGATTGTTACATGATCTCTATGACATATAATATACTGAGATATTTTGGGGGGTTTTCAGGCTTTAAGCTTTCCCATAAAAAACTGTGTTCATATGTGTGATTGTTTATGGTTTTAATGTGCGCATGCGATTGTTTTTATTTCCGCAATTAATGATCAATGGTAGAAGAGATTCGTATTGTAGCATGAAGTTAAAAATAGTGTGTGATCGGAGAATCTCGAGTGTATAACTTATATAATTTATTAAAAATTTATACATGGTATCGGAGCGATATTGATCTATTGGAGCAATTGCAAAACATTGACGGTGCTGAGTTTTAAGCTGGTGGAATTCGAATTTGTAGGCGTGTTCTTGGTGTCGAAGTTGAGATGTCTTTCAACGGATTTGCGATTGGAGTATGCCCTGAGGGAAGCTCAAATTATATTGCATGGAAGGACAGGGGATGGACGGTCTTGGATGACAATAAGTTGAAGGAGTTCATAGATGCGAAATTCCAAAACCTACTTCTAGCTATCTTTCTGTCGTACTTGACGCATGGCAAAAGAAGATATAAAAGTGTCAAAGGATTTTGTTGGAAGGTGTGAAGGATCACATAGTGTCCATCCTTCATGGTAGGCTTCTCCATTCTTGATGTGAAAGCGTTGACGGACTTATTCCAAAAGCAAGAGTGACGAGGAGGAAGTTGGCGCTCAAGGATAAACTCGGGAACATAAAAATGGAGAAAGGCGACGAGTGATGCCCAAGTACCTCACGAAGTTCATCCAATGCGAGGGATGAGCCCGGGAAGTGTGGGGGTTGCGGTTGATGACGAGGACTTGGTGAGCTTGGCTCTCGTTTGGGCTTCGAAGAGTTGGCATTCCTATCGGAGGACTCTGTCAATGGTCGGAGAAATTGCCGCAGATGGGAGTGACTTTTGGTCGGATCTTGTGCAAGAGGAGATAAGGCGAAGTACCGGGGATGAATCTTCATCAAAGAACTCGGATGAAGAAAATTGCGCTTTGGCTGCCAAAGCAAGGAAGGGGAAGAGCAAGAAGAATGCTTCTCAATCCGGTGCGAAAGGCAGAAAGCGGGGACATGTCCAAGGTGAAGTGCTTTCACTATCACCAACACGGACATTACGCCACTAATTGTCCCTGAGAAGAAAAAAATCAAACGAGTTGTTGGATCTGCAGTTGGAGGACCCTTAGCCTCACGGTTTGAGCTGGATTTTTCGCCGATTGCATGCTTGGTATCGAAGTGTGATGGGTTCGATGTGGTTTTCTTAGACGGTGGTCGTCTTTTTCATATGACCGAAGAGAAAGATTTAGTGTTCTTGTGCGGATGAGAAAGTTCTTGGAGTGCACATCGAGATGGGCGATGATGGTAGATACTGAGTGCGACCGGTATCGATACCATTTCCTTTGAGAGGGAGTCTCAGTAAACCCTTCGTATTGAAGGAAGTGATGCATGTTCCAGGGGATTGAAGAAGAATCTTATCTCTCGTGGCGATGTTAGAAGACAAGGGATATAGATGTTGTCTTTCAGCGAGGGAAAAGGCTTTCCCTCGCGATAATGCAATCGAGTGAAACCGGAGGATAGGGTTTCGAGTTAAGAACCCTTTATCGGTTGTAGGTAGATGGTACAGCGCGTGGCAGAGCGAAGGCGGAAGGAGTGGCCCGAGCCGAGATGATGAGCGACGTGGCACGGGGAGATTGGGCCACCTTCACCATGAGAGCTTTGAAAATTTTAGCGTGATTTCCTATCCCGGGCTTCCCAAAGGTACACTTGCGATCGACGGTGCAAGGGATGTACTTTCGAGGGAAAACTTTGCAAAGCACACTCACGAGAAGGATAGTCGCGCCACGACGATCCTCGAGAGAATTGTCGCACGTGTGTGGACGCTTTTCTTGATAGACTCGATGCAAAGCATAGGGTACTATGTGATATTTGTTGATGATTTTTTCTCGAAAGTGCTTGTGATATTATTCATGCGAAGAAGAGCGAGACATACTCAAAAAGTTACGCGAGTTCAAGGCGTTTCGAGTTGAGAAAGAATCGGGTGAAGCGGTGAAGGCTCTTAGGAGCGACAATGGTGGTGAATTCATCTCTAGCGAATTCAAGGAAATTTTGCAGCGACAGGAAGGGAAATTCGAAGAGACTAATAGCACCTCACAACCCACGATGAGAATGGGGTTGCGGAGCGAAAAATAGAACAATCGTGGGTGTTGCACGGGAAATGTTGCATGATCGGTGGCCTTCCCATCATGAGTTGTGAGGGTGAGGCATGCAATACCGTGGTTTATGTAGCAAAACCATTGTCCTCACGGGATACTTGGCATGAGTACACCCAGGGAGGCATTTTTTGGTAAGAGGGCTCCGATATTTCCCATTTGAGGATTTTTTGGTTCACTCGTTTACATTCATGTTGTTGAGGAGTGTAAATCCCCCTCTGTCGGACGGAGGCGATCCCTACTAGCCCGGCGGGAGGGTCTAGCAACAATCATCAAATGTTACGTAAGTAAGCTCCTAGTCACGAATAAAGGACCAAAGATGGAGGCTTACCCGGAATCCAATGCTATGATCCGTAGAAGAAGCGTTCCCATTCCTCGACCCTCGGCAGATCAATATCTCTCACAATCTCTGCGTGGATGGACACACGCACATGCAAGAAACAACGAGAATACGAGCATAAAAATCGAGAATACGCAAATCTATATATCAATCGGAAAGGATATAACTCATTATTAACATAAGTGAAAAACATAGTGGAACCATAACGTAATCATTCATTAAATAACAATCGAAAGAGAGTACAACCAATGTTACGCTCGTTACGGTCTCCTTCGGATGGCTCTCTGAGTCGTTCACGTCTCACAAAGCTCGCCGAAGAAAGGGAAAACCTCTCTTGAGTCTCTCGACGATAGTCTCCTTGCATGAGTCGGCCTTAAGGGAAGAAAGAGGGCTCTTACAGCACAAAGGCTCTTGGGAATTTGAGATTCAAAGCCAGGGCACTTCAAGACTCAGCTTGCAGTGGAATTGAGCGAGGCTTTTTATAGATGGGGGAAGGAGAGAGTTGGGATCCCTATTATTGTGGGATTGGCCCTATCAACAAGGAAGGTTCCATGGGAGGTGGCAAACCACTTCCTTCCATGCAGACTCCCGCGACCAAACCTCCCAACTCAAGATAGGTAATGGTTTCGAGTTTGTTGAAACACAACTTCCGCCATCTTTATTTAAAAAACACTCCTTAAATTGGGCTGGCGCGATCGTCTGCTCTGGGGACAAAGCGCCGATTGGCGCGGCCCTCTTTTGAGATTTTTCCCCATCAGGGCGCGAGTGATGAAGCGTACGCCGCGCCAATGCAAAAGGAGATATTTCATGTGATTTTTTGCAAGGGAGATGTCTTTAGGGAAATTGAAGCTCATGCTTAGAGGAATGCATTGATGATGATTTCAAGGCATGACAATGTTCTCGAGTCACAAAATGGGTCCTCCATTTTGCGGGACGGGGAATGGTAGGGACGGTGACAAATTACTATGTAACACATGTGATGAAGGATTCCAGGAAGAAGCTGGAGCCGATTGCAGAGGTTGGGATATTTTTGGGGTACACTGATACGCCCCACAACTATCGTGTGTATTTGCGGGATAATCGCAAGACTCGTTGTGCGACGAGATATCAAATTTCATGAGGAGAAAGCCATGAAGTGTTCACTGAGAGGGAGCCACACTTGCATGCGAGTGAGGAGCTATTAGTTCCCTGAGGATGAGCCTCGAGATGTGGATCGGCCCACAAGAGGAGGTTCATGGAGTGGAAGAGACCACTCATGTAGTGCCAACCATTCTAGGGCGGAAGCGCACTACGAAGGTCGAGCGAGCGGCTCCAAGATGCGAGAGAAGGTTGTAGGAGCACCTACATCACGAGCGCAAACATAGACGGTCACGAGCCGGTATCTTTGGATACATGGCTCTTATGAGCAAGTGTATCATGATGAGCTATCCTCTTTCGAGGAAGTTGTGGAGGATCCCGCATGGGCATGCCATGGTGGAAGAGTATAGATTCGATTATCGAGAAATAGTGCATGGGGAGATTGTCCCAAGGCCGGAGGGGAAATCGATGGTGGGTTCGAGATGGATCTCAAAGTGAAAGCAAAGCGGTGATGGGAGTGTGGAGAAGTACAAGGCAAGACTTTGTTGCCCGAGACTTCTCACGGATTGAGGGGATCAATTATGAGGAAACCTTTACTCTGTCGCAAGGTATTCTTCCATACGGACGATCCTAGCTCTCTCGGCGCGGATGGGGGTGGCACATCCATCGGATGGATGTGAAAGACTAGCGTTCCTCAACGCGGGGTGATTGAGGAGGAGGTTTACACAGAAGCGACCCGAAGGTTTCGAGATCTTCAGACAACGATTCACATGTGTGCAGGCTCAAAGAGGCATTGTATGGGTTGAAACAAGCACCTCGTGCTTGGTACACATCGATAGACAATTATTTCATGGGACTTGGGATTCTCCAAGAGTGAGGTGGATCGAACCTATACGGTGTGGTGGAGGGTAAGTTACTTGATCATTTTACTTTATGTAGATGATTTGATTTTTGACGGGTGATGAGCTTGTTGATACACTCATGCAAGGCTGATCTTGCAAAGGAGTTTGAGATGAAGGACTTGGGCCTCCTTCATTATTTCCTGGGATTGGAAATTTGGCGTCGCAGTGATGGGTACGTTTGTGTCTCAAGGCAAGTATGCTGGGAGATCTCGGGAGAATTTCAACATGCATGGCGCAAAGCTTGTTGATACTCTCTTCTTGGTGGATGGAGGAAGGAGGGTGCTACTTCGGCGAGAGGTAGTGGATGCCACTGTTTATCGACAGTTGGTGGGGTCGCTTATGTATCTGGTCAATACACGACCCGACATATGCTATGCTGTTAACCAGCTTTCACAAGCTATGGTTAAGCCTACCAAGCTCTTCTGGAGCTGACAGAAGGAATTACACTATTAACAGCATAGGGATATGGATCATGGTACAGACAGTCGGATGAGGTGAGGCTATGTGGCTTCACGAATGCAGATTGGGCAGGGAGCCCAACGGACAAAAGACGCATATCCGGAGAGGGATTTTTCGGTATCGGGGTCGACAACGAGTTTCTTGGTACGGAAAGGATCGTGGCACTCGATTCAGCGAGGAGGCAGTATATGGTAGCGAGTTTGAGCACACTGAGGCTATATGGATGAGGAAGATCCCGGTCGGGTTGTCGGTTCACACTTGGATCCCTGCTTTGAGATATACTGTGATAATCGAGTTGCATCAAAATCTTAGTTAATCTAGTATTTCATGATAGATCTAAACACATTGACATCCCAGGTATCATCACATCGGAGATTGTGTGCGGCGGAAGATCATGTTACTTTCATACATTCCAAAGGAGGATTGGGATGCTCGATATCTTGACGAAGGCGCTCACCGGGAGCAAATTAAAATACCACGGAGGGAGGATAGGGGTGGCAGATAATCCTTATCTTGTTGAGAGGGAGTGTTGAGATTGCAACAAGATAATGAGGCTTAGTGGAAAGAAGTCGCCTTCACTAAGTGGGCCCGTATGCTATTTTTTTAGCGCAATGTCTATTTTTAGACTATGTCCATTTTTAGACATGTCGATCATATTTTATGAGTTGCGGGGATGCTATTTGTGGATGGTTGATAAAGTTGGAAAAAAATAGATGGACTTCTATTTTTAGACATATTAGGCGGAATCTATTTTTAGATTTCAGTCTAAAAATAGATATGTCGAATATTATTAGCTCTCTAATAATATTTGGACTATAAACATTATCTTATTCTCTTGGAGCACTTCGATTAAGTGCACGGATGTGGCACGAGAGGTCGACGGAAAGGGAATCACGCTATTCACGAGGGTTAAGTGGAGCTATTGCATGGATAATTTAGTTAGAACTCATAGTGAGAGAGTTTGGTGGAATTGATTGAGAAGTTAATGGAGTTGTGTTCAGTTTACCGCAGGGTTAAACATAGTTGAGCTAGTTGTATCTAGTCTAGCCGATTGATACACTAGTGAGAGTGGTGTGAATTAATTAATAATTAATTCACTAATTATAAACTCATTAATCAACTAAAGAATACATATGTTAACTTTAGTGAATGGATAGTTTCGGTGGAGACCGATGAAGAGGTAGGTGAAAGAACAGTATGACTATCGATTCGTAGACAATCATTTGTTGCATGAGTTTGCAACAACTTGATGATTAGAGATGCCAATGAGGATTTCGTAGTAAAAGCGAGTGGTTCGAATTTAATTAAAGAGCCATTCTTCGACAGTGATTTTGCGGTTGAGGGCAGGGCTATCGGTGCAGAGAGATTGGAGCATGTGATTTGCTAGATCTAGCTTGATTAGTGTGTAGCAATTGGAGATTTATCATTTTGAGAGCTTGTGAGGAGCTTTGTATGATGATTTTTACCATGATCTCTATGACATATAATATACATATAGTTGGGGTTTTTTCAGCTTTAAGCTTTCCCATAAAAAATCATCGTGTTCATGTGTGATTGTTTATGGTTTTAATGTGCGCATACGATTGTTTTTATTTCCGCAATTAATGATAAATGGTGAAAGAGATTCTGTATTGTACATGAACTTAAAATAGTGTGTGATTAGGAGAATCTCGGTGTATAACATATAATTTATTCAAATTTCTACATGCCCATTTGTGGGCTTCATTTAAATAATATTATCAATATCTTTCGAGAGAGCCCTCTTGAGGGTCGAAAAGGCTAATTTTCAACTAGAAGTTAGTTTGAAAGAGTTACTCTAGGTTTTCTTGTGGAGCATCCTATCTATACCAACTCGGGATGATAACACAAGGAATGCTAGAATTATTTATCATAAACATGAACAAGAATGGAAAATAAATATCAGGGTTGTATCATATTAGTAATAGAAGAGGAGTTACAACCTATGCCTTGATGTCGAAGCTCTCCTTCGGTGGGTCTAGAATCCGGAGCACATCTCCAAAGCACTTGTTTTCAACTCGATGTGAGAAGGCTAAGGGTTCAAATCTCTCCTTCAAAGCTGATGACAATATTCAAACCTCTCTCTTGCTATGCTCTTCTCTTAGTTCTTACTAACGAAGCATTGGAGGGTGATGAATTTATAGAGATGGAGGAGGGGACATGGATCCACTTATGATGGGAAAATGACTTATCTATTTTGGAGGTTTCCTCTTTTGTAAGAACAAGAGGCCCAAGGGAGGAAGCTCGATCATATCACGACCAACAACATCCGGATCTCCACTCTCAAAGATTATAGGCCATGAATCTTCATTTCCACCTTAAAAAACCTCCCAGTAGATCGGCACGCGTTGTGAGGTCCCATCACCAGCACTCGAATGGCTACTGCTCACAAGCTTAGGATGGGTCATCGGCCTTGGTGAGACACGAGAAGGTCACTATTGCTCCAAACATATCGGTTTTAAGGAGCTACTTCGAGAATGATCGATAGAGAGATTGTTCTTTAGGGATGAAAGGTATATAATGGCATATTTTTCATGATGGAGAAGGTACACGCAGGGGATCAACTCGATAGGGTCCTCCGAGATTTGAGAACAAGGAGTACGAGGGATAGTGACAAGATGCTATGTAACACTATTGTGTGTGTGTGTCTATATATATATATATATATATATATATATAATTCCACACTAGTAAAATAATTAGTCATAGTCGTTGTATCATGTTCTCGCAATTTTTTTAGCTTGCACTTTATTGGTAAGTGGAGAGTGAAACTCCTCTACAATTGCTTTAAAATTTTTGCTCGATCATCTCACTAATAATTATACTAATTTCCTTAAATACAATTGTAGGATAACTCATTTTTCATAAATTCTACTTTTGCAAGCCTCGGATATACTTCTTCACATTTATTTTTTCAATGGTGAACCTTGTTTTAGTTCTCAATTTATGGTAGGACACAACATTGAGGTACTCATGATTATCTATGGATAGAGAGAGAAATTGATTTTTTATAATTCAATATTGGTAAAAAGAATTAGTCACAATATATGGTGAATAATTTAGGGCTCACTTGTCCATCTTCTTTTTATGTTCTAGAACATTTTGAATATATTTATTGTTAGTGAATATATCATGAGTTGAATTCAAACTAAAATGTGTGATTGATGCCAAGCCCACTACATCAATCATCCACCATCCATCAGACCCATGTCTTGACTACGAGCCACCCAATTATGAATATTTGGTCAACTACCTTGAGACCAAAATTATGAAATTTTGCTTCCCTATCATGCGTGGCACATTGTTCTCTTACCTTGGTGTTGAATAAATCAATTGTAAACATGATAATAATGTAGATATTCTTAACTTGGAAACCTTTTTTGGCAAAGCCATCTAGAAATGGATTTCTTTGGGTCATTTTGTAGCTTTTCAGGAATTATAACAAATAGAAACTATAAACTCGCAGATAAATATTTTGTGTAGTTGTTACTCCTAGGCTTCAAATTCTTAGTATTTATCAATTTTATTTTGTGCCACTAGTGTTGTTGGTTTGAGGGGTCCTAACCCGGGTTCGAGTTAGCGCACAACAACAAAACCCTCTTACTGCGGCTCCTTTCGCAATGATGCGCTTGCGTAGACCAAAAGTCTCACCCGAAGTAGTATGAGGGGGGTGTTGGAGCTAGAGTTTCCACACCGCAGAGAGAATTAAATGAAATGGGCATCCACGGATCTATCTTATTAGACGGTACGCCCTTGCACACGCGGGAAACCTTGGGTCGACTAGCACATGTTAACCCTACGTGTGTGCACACGGACATAAGGTATGAAATCCCTTTAACCACTCTAACAGATCTATGCAATGTAGTATTCAACCTTTAAAGTAACAAATCTATGCAAATATCTTATGCATCAACAATATAACCATGCACACAAACCAATCCCAATTACGATAACATAAATCATACACGGGAAGGAAAAAAATCATACACAAAAGTGAATCATAGATGCATTAGGTACACCGAATTTCCAAAATAGTTCTTAATTGATTAGTCTTCATAGAAACCCTTACAATTTACCGGATCTACCCACGCACATATTGCCGTGAGGTCCGCACACAACTGGGACTAGGGAGTGCTCCGCGCACACAGTCGGCAGGATATTTTCAGTACACAAATGCTTACTATATATTCAACTTCTCAGACTCTATCATGTCTCAAGTATTGAAATCTCTAATAATGTATGGATATCTCCCTATATGACTCGATATATACTTCTATTTATACCTTCGCTTGCACAGGGTACTATGGTCCTAAAAGCGTGGTTTGAGACCCCTAGTTTACCCATTAACCCATTACAACTCATGAAGGGACTTTGATTTGCCCTAAATCCCCTTGACTCTTCTTTACGTCGTAGTGCATTACTCAAAAACTAACAAAAATATTGATATTTTTCCCAAAATTTTGGTCCTAAGGGACCTCGCTCCAACAGTCCCCCAACACAATCTTGTGACTCATCTCGAGTCACAGCAGGAGAGTGGGGTTGCATCTTGGTCTTCAAATCTTCAATGGATGTGGTGAAGGGCGCAAGGATGACCGCACTTTGAACAACAACTCTTTGAGCCTCCTCCACCAACTTTTGTGATGTAGGTCCTTCTCTTGCGTAGTGATGCTCGCGATGTGTCTCACCCGGGGTCTTCGGGGAAGCATTTTATATCCTAAGATAACTTCATGGCCTCGTTATCCCATGACTTCATATGGGTGGTGAGGATATGCTTCTTGTGGCGCATATCTTCAATTTTGTCTTGCAGCACCGGCTCTTTCCGCAAGTGAGCCATTTTACGAGAAGGAACAAGTGTTGGTAGCGCCTCTTGGAGCTCATCAAAAAGTTTGTTCCTTTTCGCGCATAGATCCCACCGATATATTTTGGACGAGGGGGTCTATGCGCACGAAGTCCACAATCCCATGGTTGTATCCGGGAGTTCAGTTCCCTTGTCATTGTTGCTACAATGTTGGATGAAGCCTTACGAGGGCGGCGCGGCTGGGGCTCACACTTCGGGAAGAGTCTCTAGCATTTGGAGCTTGGATTGTAACTCCCGACAATCTGTTGTTCAAAATATGCCTTGATCGCTTGGAATTCTAAGTGGGAGGCCTTCAAGGCTACCACCAATCCTTTGAATTTGTCGTGAGGCACGACGTGAGGCAAGGATGGCAACCTCGGGAAGGTCACCACAAAGGCGATCAATTAGACTCTCTAACTCTACGTGCTGAGCCACCGCTACTTGCTGGACTTCTTGAGCCTACAAATATTCTTGTGTACGTCTTTGGCCGTTCGCCTCTTGCCTCGCTGTGAGTTGTTGGTGCATGTGTGCCACTCGAAATTGTAGCTCATCCGCGATAATGGTTTTGGATTGTGTGCAACTTGCCACTGGGAAGCATGGACAAGTCGATCACAGACCTTAGAGCATGTCTACACCTATGCGCGTAATTTAAGGGCCGCTCCCAAGGTGACCACAGCTCCGAAGGGTAGAATCCGGCTATGCTCATTGGGTCGGTGAAATGTCGGTACTCACACTCGCTTGATCTAGCCTGCTTTCGAGCAACACTCACTTGAATGTTGTCTATTTTGAGTCAAACTGTACATACGGCTGCATTGCGTCCACTGTAGCTTTATACTGCTCTCCGGTGTAACCCATCGATCTTCGAGCAGGCGTATGTGACCGTATGCAATTTTTGTCAGGGTCATCCTCACGTGAGAGTGACATCATCCACGCTTCGTGCCTTAAAACATTTTCTCTTCTGTGTGTACCCTTGGGAGTTTCAACTCCTCACTTGGTACCTCTGAGGACTCCTCGTTGGTGCCATTCTTTCCAGCTCGCACACCGATATCAACTTCAATATCCATCTCGGTTCTCTTCTCCACTTCAGTTTCGTGCCCTTCTCATCTTCTTTTTCCCAGCCCCTCGCACCTTGACCAATCTCTTTTGCAACATCCGTCATCTTTTTTCCACGATGTCTAGGTTCTGACATTCTTTCAGTGGAGCCCTAGCCCAGATCAATGAAGTTGGCCAAGTCACAATGAACTCAGTCAATTTCGGCCTCACGTGGCCGTGTAGGGGCGGGTCGATACCATACCCTATCGTTGTGCACATGGATCTATACATTATGCATAGACACTTGAAAGTATGCAATGGCCTTATACTTGTCATATGCGATTGGAGACACGTTGAGGGCACAAGTGGATCAGCGTGACCAACCCTCCTTTGAATATGACCCAAAAGATCTTATTTTCCATTACATGATTGGGGTATGTGGGAATCCCACAAGTTGGCGTAGCACTCCCTTCAAAAACGCTAAGCTCTACGTCCGGGAGAGGACTAAATTCTCGGCATTTCCCACGCAACCATAGCAATGAGCGAGGAGCAGCCATGAATAACAAAAAATTCTTACCCTCCTCCTATACCTCGCGCATGTTTTCCTAGAATTCAAATGTGAGGAACCCAGGGAACGATTGAAACTCACTCCCCTTCTCTACACTTCCTACACGCGCATGATGACATACACGAGGGACCACCTTAGCTGCACTCGCACATCATTTTGCTGAAGTCAACACTAATGTCCCTGAGGCGCACATCGGATCTACAATATCTTTGAACCGGAAACCCCCTGGAATCAGCACCCCAACTTATACTCATTCTTCACCTTTCACGATGAATTTTTGGTCTTGGATCTTTCAGTTATTTTCCATAGGGTTAGGTCCCTTCTTTGGCAGCCAGTGATTTGAGCGTGATAAGCGCGACATCGATTGAGATTTGATTTTTCAATCCAAGGACACATATCGTGCACCAACACAACAAGTGACACACACATGTATCTCGTGATGGGATATCTTCCCAAAGTGAGGATTCCTCAAGAAGTTGAGAATTTAGGCATTTTTCAACCCGTGTGCCTAAGGCATGGGCTCTACTCTTGCCACTCTAGCATACACAACACGTTTGGGGGTAGTACTCCGACGCTAATTAAGGGAAGATATTCTCATTAGCCGATTCCAATCATCAAATTTCTAAAATGGGAGCATCCCAAACATATCCCCCTCAACGAGGACCGCCTTAGGGATCAATGGCATCTATACATAGGCGCACCATATCCAAGTCCTTCTGGGATTTTACATAGGGTTCGCGCATCTTCACATACTTTAGAGCCATGAGATGGGCTTGACAAAGAGCGCATCGCCCGTAGGGAGAGTTGTCCTTTGACACACTAGCACGAGGATGTGATCTACCTGGGGGATGTCAGCGGATTCGACGACAATCCATGAAATCACCTTTCAGCCTTCCTTGGCAAGTGTTGATATGACTTCGCTGGATCTCGAGGGGGACAACTTCATGAACTTCTTCGCAGCCTTGCTCAGGGAGATGTCGTAATCGACGCACATATAGCTCTTGTTGTGCACTCTCGGAAATGGGGTTGGTGGTCGTCATCCTTGGCTTGAATATAAACTCAAGATTACTTACTTCGGGGCGTGAGGGGTCCCGGGCACACTATCAGCGCACAATAATAATCTCGGGGCACAATTCCTCGAACAATAAAAAGAAACGAGAATGTGACTCGCTTCTCTCATTTTTATAAGCGATCCATGGTAAAAATGGTTGAGAATTAATTAATGGCACCTTATCCCCATAAAAACGGTAAAAAATCCCATAAGATCTTATCATTAATTTCATAAAAGTTGCTCCATCCAACGGTAAAATCAAATTTTCACCCTAGAGTTACATTCCAGCAGCTAATTTATCCCTTCGCGCATAACCTACGCACTCGTGTCACACTTTCCTGCATGCCCTTCGTGAAGCGTGAAGACAAGTGGATTCCTTTTTCTCTGGCTATATAGTAATTTGGTAGGCATAAGGTTATCCTTGTACGATTCAATTGGCTTCCATTGACGTACCCTAAGAGACTCTCACCGCGCAATGTGGCCAAGCGCCTCTGCACCTCCATTAGTGATCTCCTTCACAATATACAACCCCATCCAATGCATTATTAACTTACTTGGGTGGCGTGTAAAGTCGGTTGTCATACAATGAAACCAAATCTTCTTCCTTGAATGCCTTCTTTCATATGTGCCTATCATGCAGAGCCTTCTCGTGAGCCTTCTTGACCTTCTCGATGAAAGTTGGCAATAAAGCCGATCCTCCTCTAATGCAACCAATTGTGACAAACATTCCTCCATGATGTACGGTTCCATTCCATATTAGTTAGTGTTTGTGAAGCGCAGGGCTTGGAATAGATGTATTCCATCGACATGATAGCTTCACGGCCATAAACCATCCTTAATGGTGTTTTACAGTCAACTTCTTGCACGTGGTTCGATAAGCCCATAAGACAACGGTATGCGCACGTCCCAATCGTTTCGGTTTGCATTGCGGATCTTTGTAAGTGCATTCTCCGGGATCTTGTTAAAGGCTTCTCTTGCACCATTTTCTTGAGGGTGATAGGCGTACTCTTCTAGTGATGCATCTTGAATTCTTCTGTCGGAACTTCAATGGTCTCATTAACAAAGTATGTGCCCCAATCACTCATCAATATCTTTAGGGCACCCAAATCTAGTCAAGATATTTTCAAAAATAAATTGTGCAACGATAGTACTACAGTACAATATTTTACCGGCTTAGCTTTTGCCCATACGGTTACATAGATCACCTGCTTTGGGTGATGATGTAGCGTGCACCGGTATTTTTTACTAGGGAGGGATTAATAGGTCCAACAAAGTCTATGGCCCATGTATCAAAGGGCTTGCAGCAGCCATCTGCTGGTTCGTAATGGCATCTCATCTCTATGCAACTGCGCTGCTGTCACTCGGCATTTATCACAAGCTCGACAATATACATGTGCATCGTTGTGCAATGTGGGCCACCATAATCCAACGCACGAGGGAATTTAGCACAATGTATTCCCTTCATAGTGGACTCACTGCCCACTCCCCCATGAAGCTTCAGCCAAGATGTCTTTTCTTTCATGTTCTAAGACATACCTTCTTAAAACTTCATCCACACCCAATTTTTACAGTTGACTGAGAAATCAATGTAAAGTCAGCGCACATGTGTAACCAACTCCTTCTTTTGTTCCATCGAATATTCATCAGTGCGCACTACTAGTAGTTAGAAAGTGAATGATATCTACAAAGTGTTCATCAACCACTAAAATGGCTAAAAAGGGTTGCGCATCGGGTAATCCATCCTCCACACTAGTCGGTTCTTCCCCATTCTCAATGCGTGATAAGTGATTAGGTCCAACATTCAATCTACCAGGGATTAACAATGATTTCAAAATCATATTCTTGGAATAGTAGCAACCATCTCATAAATTCCTCCCCCCCCAACATAGTCTTGTTGACTAGGTACTTCAAAACAAAGTGATACATCTTGAAGTGCCCTCCCTAGCAAAATAATGCTTATATTTATGTGAGCATAGACTATAGCCAAACCTTGCCTCTCCATGGGTAGAACAATTCGTTTATACATCGGAGAGATTTCTACTTGCAAAGGAAATGGGGGTGATCAATATCTCCTCCTCCTGGTTGTGCTAAGATGATTCCAGTGCAATGCCGGATACATCAACATGCCACACGGAAGACCTTGGACTAGTCGGGGGAATACTAAAATAGATGTAGTAACCATATTTTCCTTGAGCAACTCAAATCTCCTTTGGCGGTCCTCATCCAAACAAAAGGGAAAATCTTTCTTCAACAATTTTTTCCATGGGTGCGAGTGATCAGGCGCATATCCCTAAATGAATTTTCTATAATATCTTGTGTCCCAAAAATAGAGTGTAGTTATTTTACATTGACGAGGGAACCTCTAAATTGAGAATAATTGCAACCTTGGTTGGATCTACTATCAAGCCTTGCTGACAAATGATATGCCCCAACAAGATCCCAAAAGGAACACAAAAATATACACTTCTTCGGGTTAAAGGAGATCTAATGTTTTTTTTTCAATTGTTTGAGCATCATGCATAGGTTGGAAACATGCTTCTTGATGGTCCAAACATTTAGTCCAATCATCAAAGTACACCTCCGAAACTTGTGCATGAAATTATTGAATACAACAACTACTACGCGTGAGAATATAGTGGTACATTCTCGAGTCAGAAGGGCATAGACTGTAGTATTGTAAGGATCCCCGATATCCCATTTGCAAATTTTGGTTTTTACTTCGGTCTTCCAGGGCACAATCCCGATCTGATGGTACTCTTTGAAAATCCATCGGTGAAAAGAGCAGAGCCTCTTGCCCTCCAACATTTTATAATATATCATCGTCGAAAAAATGGGGGTAGAGGGAAGGGATCTGTACGCATGCATCATTCAATTTGTGCATGTCCACACAAATCCTTATTTCTCCCTTAGTATTATTTTCCTAAACAACCATCGGGCTTACCTAATCGAGACTCTTCCATGGGTTCAATCATTCCCTGCAACAACCATTTTCTCCAAGTCTTCCTTCACTTTCTACTTATAGTTTGATTTAATTGATATGCACATGTCAAGCCTGATCGGGGTGCACATCTAGTTTGAGAGTGATTTTCATAACTCTGACCTCCCCTACAATTCCTTTTAGCTCTTAAAACTTTGTGGGAGAATATTATGTCATCGGCTCATCAACCCTTTCCCATTGTGTCATCATCTCAATAATCTCCTATTTTGGCCAACAGAGTTGTTTCTTCGTCCCAATGTTGACTTGCTTAAGTTTTAAGGGCTAGTCCACATCCATCATTCCTAACAAGGGGCCTCTCAAGCTACGCGCTCCCCCTCGGACTTTGGGATATTGAAATTTCTTGGGTCTTCATCATTATCTTCCATTGACAGATTTCCACGGTTGGAAATATCCTCGCATCCGTGCATCCTACGTGTGTTTGAGTCGATGTCAAAGACAACTCCTTGGATTCAGTGCAATACCGGCTAATTCATTCAAACCCATTGGAAAATTTAGAAAGTGAGAGAAAATTTTTCTTTAAGGAAGACCCAACCAAATGAATCCCTCGGCGCAACTACGTTTCCAAGTACCAATTGGTGGGTATCTTTCCTAGAGTATGGACAAAAATATGTCATTCGTGCGTTTGAGGTTCATCACCATGCAGCATCTATCCATTTATCCAAGTGCAAGTGTAGGTAATCCTTTCTCGTCATACTTCATCCAACTTTTGTTCTTTGAATGAGCGAAGCACAAACACATCATACGGGCGCATTCCTCCCAATTTTCAAAGTTCCCTTTGTGCGTATTCCATAATGTGCTAGAGTTGTGCACGTGGAAAGGATCAGAGTGCCCAAAAACCTTCGCTCTTTAAGGACAACCTTTTTCCATTTCTTCCAAAAATAAAAACAACATTACCAAAACCATCAAAATAGGGAAATTATCGTACTCGAGGAGATGCAACGTAAATTCTTGCAAAGACTGCGAGGGCAACTACAACACAAAAACATCATGCGTTGATTACTGCCTATTTTCCATTCCTCATATCGAGAGAGAAGCATGAGCTATCCTTTTCCCCAATTCAACATCCCATAATTAGTTGGGTTGATCCAATCTCATCTCGTGCGATCAACTTGTAGATGTGGTCTACGTCATCTTTTGTGTGCACTAGTTCTATATATCTCTCCTTTACTGCGGGATCCAAAGGTACTACTAGCACTAGACAATTATTATTTTCAAAGATCATACTCCTGCGCTTCAAGTTTATGATGTCCCCCCATGTCGATAGCCCAATCTAGTCCTAGAGCGTACAGAAAGCGGTCACGTATCGTCAAAAAAATTTGTATTACTTTCAAAGTTCTCGCATACCTTGACTCAGACGAATATCTACCATAACTCTGTGGGAGTCTTACCAATGGAATAATCTTGTTGATTGGCCATGCGCGGGCTTTAATGGTGAACATTCCGGCTTTGGTTTTCCATCTTCGCAGTCTCTTAGGGTAGAAAAATTCACATCGAATCCCAAGTCCGAAATGACTAGATCCATCTCATATTCACCAATTTGCATGGTCATGCACATCTCTGATCAATTCTCTTCTTCTTCTTGTAGATCTTGTTTACAACATTGTTTTTAGGGTTTGAGGCAACTCTTTATCAATGCAACTATCTGTTAGAGCTTGAAGGTTGTCTACTGCTTTTTGGTTACGTAACATATTGATGCACGATTGCAAGAAGGGTTTGAATTCATCATCGATATTTGATTCTGTGATTGAATTGGCTATGGGAGCACTGCAGTCAACAAAAATCCTTTCTAGCTTCTACAAAAGTCTCCTTCTCTCTCGGGAGTTGAATCCTTCCTTTCTTTGTAGTTTTCCTAATCCAGTGTTTTGTACATCAACCTTCTTTCCCTCGTCTTCTCTAATGGCCGCACCACTTCGTGTAACTATGTTTACACTCGAGATCATCTTCCCGCAACTCAACTCTAACCATTTGTATATTCTACGTAGGTGTCTACGATTTCTTCTCCTGCATTCTAGCAATAAAAAACATGACAATATTCAATAACATGATCAAACTATCTACAATACTTGCAAGATTGTTTAGCGAGGTTCGGAAAAATACGCATGCAAAGTGCTCAACATCTCCATAGTTGTAGCGGATCGCGTTTGTCCTCTTCGGTGACTCGCACCTCCACCTCTCCCTCCTCCCCTTCCTTTGGATGGAGATCCACCATGCCCAAAGGGAGGCGCGTAAGGATGGGTCGGCAGCCTCTATGGGAGGTTGGCATTTTCCATCATCAAATCGAATGTGCGGCGTGGTGCTCATCATGGCTAACCGAAGAGCAAAACCTACACCATTCGTCGCTTCGGTTCTAGTACATAACTTACTAATCGAGGGAAAAATTTTCTGTAGTCGTGTCGACCCGGCCACTCGACAAATAGAGCGACACATCATGGGAGTACCACTTTTGTCTACAACGTCCACAGGTCGCAACAGTTTTGGCCCTCCTGCTAGCATGTAATCTTGAAGCACGAGACACCGATCTTTTTTTGTGACCGAAGCCTTTACATCGTATACACCATACCTTTGCACAAGCCTCTTTCCCCTCTGTCCTCGCGCAGTTCTGAACCACAAATGCATCACTTTCTAACTGATTATGGATTTGTAGAGTTCCAAATCGGTTACACGTTCTGGTGCACTGCTCTAGCTTCATGGAAATTTCAAGAGCTTCACTTTCGAAGCAATTTTTCTGTCGATTCGAAGATCACGTGATCTAGGGTCCGTCAGGCTACTAGATTTACCCACGATATTTTACTTCGTGATGTGGTTAGAATTGAATTTTAAAAGAGCATAAAAAGAACACATATTCATGCTTAAGCGAGGGGAAAACAAGACAACCATCAACAACATAAGAACACGAGAAGTTGATAACGAAAGTTCACCTAGTGTGGGCTACGTCTTCGGCGCGCGGTGTCAAAATGGGTTAGGTAGCTTCATATAATGTTGGAAATGGTAAGATATACATGGATGATGTTCTCTCGTCATACAAGGATGTGCCCTCAACATGAGTGGCTTGTCTCTCCACGAGACATTCCAGTACGGGAACTCTCACTCACAATGGACCTCCAATTAGCATGGCATAATCTCACATGAAGCAAAAACAAAGATCCTACAACATGCATCAAGCAAGGATCTGAGATCACATAACACATATCACAACAAAAAAGGCACATAATCAAACTACATATACCTCAACCCCACGGGAAAGTTGACTGAAAAAAGTGGATGCTCGCTGTTTCTCGTCACGGCTACAACATCGAATTACGTGATGTCGAAGGGCATAGAATCGATCGTCCACACTTGAAAATATGACACCAGTCACTCCAATTTGGAAAATGGCTGAAAAATGGGGGGAGATTTTTTTATTGAAATAGACATCACCATCATATTCATGTCGTCAGAGATGTGTAAAATCGACATAAAGTTTGTCGAAAAATGGACATCGGTAAGTTTTGGGCCTTTGAGGAATCTTTTTGATACCTACAAGATTCCCTAAGATTATGTTTTTGCGAGGAATCTGCAAATGCCGCTACTTAGATAGCTATTCGACATTACCGGTAGACGTTACGTGCAAAATTCTAGTTAAAATTATGGTAAACTTCATATCATTACGACAAAACAAAAATTTACCTCCCCCATGGAAACTTTCGGGCATCAAGGAATATTCTATGAAAAAGATTCGATGCCTCAAAAAAGCATGCCCACACATGATTCCACCTTCTTTGCGAGGGTTGTATTTCCGCACTCGCGCTCCCCCGGTCCAACCTCCTCTCTGTCTCGGCCTCCTCTGCCGGACGTCTGCAACTAAGGGTTTATGTAGGGAGGTGGGTGGCGAAAGTTTACAAAGCCACAACCGTTGCATGGCGGGTTAAGGTGGAGTAATGGAGGCGGAGAGGTCGGGGTATCAAATCCTACCCTCCCCAACTTAGGGTGTTGTTACATTTTTTTGTTTGAATTTTATAATGTTGGTGCATAGTGTGGTTCTATCTATAGTATTATGTTGGTTGTTGTTGGTTGGGCCGCACGTGGATTGGAGTCGGCCTATGCTGGCGAGCGGGGTTCGATTCTGCGCTGGCCCATTTTAACGCGGTCCACATATATCATATAACTATTGTTTAATACTTTGTTTGAGTGGAGGGTTCAGTGGGGTCGTGGCCCGCACGCCCCATAATTTTCATTTTTTTATGACATGGTCGATGGGGGGGGTGGCGAGGTTGGTGGCCCACCACCCCATTTAATATATTTTTTTTCTTCGTTTTTTCAAAAAAACCAAACTCGTACATTTTTATTTTAACGAAAAAATCGGGGTTATTGGGATTTTTTATAGAGGGCATAATTTCGCCCATTTTAGGGAGCTAAGTTCTCTCGCTTGGCTGACGGTGAACTTTGCAGGGACATAAGCCTAGCCCACTACCTAACTTTGACCAAAAATTTGACTCACTCTATCTTCTCCATACGGGCTCGATTGGAGATCTATTCACATCGTTGGAATCGGGGCGATGAGTACTTCAATCTAAATCTAGTTTGAGAAAATCGACCACTTTTGAATTTTGACCATTTATGAGCCCTCTTGATCTCACGAGGTGTGCTAGAGCCACCTGAGATCAATCCTCCCCCCGCAGGAGATAAGCATGAACATACATACTCGAGTTGCTTTGTAATTGTCCGCACTACTGGGTTTCCTAAAAGGTCACCCTTCACTCTCCTTTGCCTTTGTCCTTCGGAGCCATAAGCGATGAGCCAGACACCTACATCCTCTCCCATAGCGTATAGTACAATATTTTGAAAAATTACATGCTTGACTAGTGACCAATATATAGCCCAATCATTCCCCCACACTTTCTACAAGTTTATAACCATACTCGTGGTCAAGTTTACATCAAATGGAATCAATACCCACGGCTATAAATACAAGGCCAAAAAACATCAATGTTGCTTCATAATTGATGGAAAACACCCTCATCACATTTACATTTTTAAATTGAAACACATGATTTACAAAATAAGGCCATGACACACTACCACACCTAGAAAAACCATCTCTCACTTATCAAAGTGAATGGGTCATCTCTCTATGGCGCATTTTCTTGTCGAATAGTTGTTTCAATCGGGTTCATGTATGGACACTTTGTCCTTGAGATGCTTTCTGGATGGAGCCTCCAACACATGGCTTTTTGATGGCCACTTCTGTCACAATAACTACAATGAGTCTTCTTCCTTCATACAGCTTTACCTTCTTCTTTTTCCTATTGTGGAGAAGGCATTTCACGCCTCAACTCTCTTTTGTCTTTGCCCATTCTTTTCTAACACTCGAGAAAATACATGGTTATGTAATCTACAAAAAACTACATGTTTTTTGATGTCATGATCTATGTTAATTATTAGTGATATGCTTGTAATCAAAATGAACACTAGAATATCAAGACTTGTTACACCTTTCTCTTGTTGTCTCGGTGCGATCATGGTGACGAGAGCTCTTAGCTCTTTCTCTCGACAATGTGCTTTGTCATAGGATGATGGTGAAGTGTTCCCATCATTCTCTTTCCCCAATGGTTTCAACCATGTATTGGAAGACTTCCGACACCTTTGAGCACTATTTTTCGAGTATATCCCAAACCTATGGATTGAGGTCTCTCGCACAACCCTCCAATGGCTGATCATGCCTTGGCCATTAACACCAAGTCCTCCTCCTTTGTATCCCATATTTGTGAGGAGTCTCATGTCGATTCTGTAATGGGTATCTCCACATTTCCCACCGAAATGATAGCATGTGAAGATGAAAGCGAAGAAAAAAATCAACATTGTTTACCTTAAACATCTGATTCGAGACACGGTGGTGATGGCTTCTTCAAGCCTTCGTTACGCTTCAACTTCTCTAAAGCCTCTTCCGCGACTCACAATTGAAGTTGCAATCTGTCTTCTCTTCTTTCTCTTCTTGTAGAAGCCTCCCTTAATTCAACATCCTTTTCTTGTAGGCTCTTGTCATTGCGCTTGGTTCTTCCAAGGCTACCTCCGTGGCTTGCAACTGAAGCTCACACCTCTTCTTATCCTCTTTCTCCTCTCGTAGAATCACTTTCAATTCAACATTATCTTCTTGAAGGCTATGGTTGATATCCTCATTCGAATGATGATAATATGGCGAGGGCGACGAATATACTGCGGAAGATGTGGATAAAGCATCGCTTTACTGCTTCTTCTTTCTCTCAAAGTCTTTCATGAGCTTCATACATCATGTCCACCATTTTGGACATCCCGAGCATGGCCTCGTACATGTATTTTCCATCCTCCATTGCTGCACGTTCAATCGTTGTTCACGCTGCAGTCGCATCAACAAGAGGAACGCTATGATACCACTTGATCCGAGTCAAAGTCAACTACAGATTTACCCATGGTATTTTACTTATGTGATGTGGTTATAATTTCTATTTTAAAAGATCATAAAAAGAACACATATGCATGCTTAAGCAAGAGGAAACAACACAACCATTAGCAACATAAGAACATGAGAAGTTGATAACGGAGTTCACCTAGTGTGGGCTATGTCTCCGGGCCCGTTGTCAAAATGGGGTAGGCCGCTTCATATAATGCTAGAAATACAAGATGTACATGGATGATATTCTCTGTCATACAAGGATGTGCCCTCAACATGAGTGGCTTGTCTCTCCACGAGATGTTCAGCTACTGGGAACTCTCACTCATAATGGACCTCCTATCAACATGACATAATCTCACATGAGGCAAGAACAAAGATCACGCAACATGCATCAAAGGGAAGGATCTAGATAGCATAATACATCTCACGGAAAAAAACAAGCACATGATCAAATTGCATATACCTCAGACCCTCAGAAGTTGGCTAAAAAGCGGATACTCGGTACGGCCGCATTTGGTTGCACCATCGAATTCGTGGCATTGAGGGGCATAAAATCGATCGTCCACACTTGAAAAATTTGACACTGTCACTCCAATCTAGAAAATGGCCGAAAAAATGGGAAGATCTCTCTCGCAAACGGACATCACCACTAGGTTCTGTCACGCTAGAGGTGTAAAATCGACTATAAATTTTGTTGAAAATGGACTCTAGACAAGTTTTGGGCCTCAAGAAATCTTTTTTGATGCCCTCAAGATTCCCCTAAGATTCTATTTTGCCGGGAATGCGCAAACTGCTCGCTCGGATGCACATTCCTTTCTTTACCATCATGCTCCTTACAAAATTCCCGTTAAAAATGACTTTAAACTTCATATCATTCGACAAAATGAAAATTTACCTCCCATGGAATCTTTTAGGCATCAAGGAATATTCTTAGCAAAAGATTCATCTTCATAAAAAAATGTGCCCGCACATGATTCCGCCTTCATCGTGGGGTCGTGTTTCCGCACTCTTTCTCTGCTCGGTACCCGTCGTCCTCTCGCTCGGCCTCATCTTCCGAAAGCACCGCATAGCCGAGGGGTTTTTATGTAGGAGGGTGGGCAGGAGCTTTGCAAAGGCGCCCATTTGTGGCGGATTGGTTAAGGTGGAGTAATGGAGCGAGAGAGGTCGAGGGATCAAATCCCGTCTCTCCCAAACTTAGGTACAATTACATTTTTCATCCATGAAATTTTTAATGTTGGCGCATTGTTTGGTTATATCTATAGTGTTATGTTGGTTGTGGTTGGTTGGGCCACCACGTGAGATTGGGTCGGCCTACGCGGCACTGCGGAGTTTGTTTCCGCGTCTCATTTTAACGTGGTACGGATATATCATATGACAATTGTTTAATACTTGGTGGCGGGGGTCATGGCCCACGCCCCATAATTTTCATTTTGTTATAACATGGTCGACGGGGTGGTAGGGTTGGTGGCCCGCCACCCCATTTAATATATATATATATATATATATATATATATATATATATATATATATATATATATATATATATATATATATATATATATATATATATATATATATATATATATATATATATATATATATATATCAAAAACTAAATCGTTTGATTTTTTTGTAACAAAAAAGTAAGGGTTATTGGGATTTTTAAAGAGGCCACAATTTTGCTCATTTTTCGAGAGCTAAGTTCCTTGCTGTTGATGGTGAATTTGTGGGACACTTAAATCTGGCCCTTTCACCCAAATTTGACAAAAAATTTGGTTCACTCTAACTTATCCATATGGACTCGAGATTGGATATCCAGTTCGCACCATTGGAATCGGGGGCAACGAGTACTTAAATTGAACCTAGTTCGAGAGCAATCCAAACCACTTTGAATTTTGACCATTCCCACGAGCCTTCTTGATCTCCCGAGGGGTGTACGGAGCCACCCGGGATCACCACACATATGTGGCGGGGAGTATGGAAATAAACCATCATTATGTTCTTATCATCATAGACAAATCCTCCTTTGTCGATAGTGCACTTCACTCGACGATATGCCTCCTAGACGCATTCGTTTGGCTCTTGTCGGATTTATTTTAGCTCTAACTACACATTACGAGTAGGAATTTGGTATTACGAATTGTTGTTTCAAATATTTTTCGATCTCATCGACAATCATTTTGTCGGCCGTTTTTGAGCCGGATATCCCATAAACCAATCCGGTACACGACCCTCAAATGTCATATCTAGGCATGCCCTCTTGATAGCATCGGTGTTGATGTTTTGCGTAGTCCCTGCGCATTTGCAAAGAAAACTAGAATCTATCCATGTATTCATCTCCCACAGCCTTGAATGTGGGTAGCTTCATATGTGCGACCATGCTGCCTCTGGCGGTGGTGGAGGTGGAGTAGGAGATAACTCTACCCTGCGCGAGTTCGACTCACTATTAGGCGTAGTTCTCGCAGGGTCGCTATGTCGATCCGTTATCGCTTTAGTTGACCCGAAGTACTTCCCACCGTGCATAGTGCTTTCAAACTCGTTCAGGACATTCACTCGGTGTGTTATCCATACAAACACCTTTTCGCACAATAACATCTTAACCAAGAAAGGCAGAGCATATGAACTTACCTTTCGGTCCTTTTGAAGAACCTTGTTTCCACTTCGAATATGACACAATGTCGATCAACCACAAACTTCCGTCACAAATCCACCCGAATTTTTGTTAACCTAATGGACTACCATGCGAGTGATGGTGTTATCGGTTTTTCTAATTGTTGGATCAATGCGGGTGTCCGGTGAGTGATTTTATCTCCCTTACGGTAGCCTTGAAACTCATTAACCTTGACATAACCACTCCCGTAATTCGTACGCAAAGGTCACAGAAGATTTTGTGGACCTGCGTGAAAATATACCTCCATTCCACCTTTGTAGTGAGACAATTTATCACATGCTTGCTCTTGACGGCAGAATTCACATATATTTTGCTCAAACCAGTCTTCTAGTCGTTCTTTTCTTTGGCTACCACAACATCTAATCTCTCTCAAAATGATCCCGATCCCGCAGCAAAGAGCCATCCGTCGGCCACGACGAGGGTCTTTAGCCGGAGTTCGAGTTAGCGCGCAACCAACAAAACCCTCTTACTACGGCCCTTTTCGATGACTGAGTCGCGCCTGGGACCAAAGTATCACTTGAGCGATGTGTATGTGTGTTGGATCTAGGTTTCCACACCTTGAGAGAGAATAAAAATGAAGCGAGCATCCTAAAATCTATCTTTATTAAACATCTCTGCCTTGCGCACCAAAAAAACCCTAGGTCGACTAGCACGGAGTTAACCCTACGCGCGCGCATGGACAGAAAGGGTTCGAAAATCCCTTTAACCGACTCTAACATATTTTGGGCAATGTAGTATTCAACCTTTAAAGTAGCATGTTTATGCAAATATCTTTACGCATCAACAATATAAACATGCACACAAACCTATCCCGATTACGATAACATCATCATGCACATAAAGCGAGAAATCATACGCGAAGTGAATCATAGATGCATTAGGTACACAAGAATTTCCAAAACGGTTATTTATTGATCAATCTTCATAGAAAACCCTTACAATTCACCGGATCTACCCATGCACACGACCAATGGGGGCTCGCACACGATCGAACAAAGGTCTCATAGTGCACATAGCCAACATGAGACCCTTTCAGACACAAACACTTTCTACAGATTCAACTTCTCAACTCTATCACGCCTCAAGTATCAAAATCTCTAATAATGGATGGCTATCTCCCTATCCGACTCGATCTATACTTCTATTTATACCTTCACTTACTTGTCATACTATGGTCCTCAAAAAGTGGTTTGAGACCCCTAGTTTATCTATTAACCCATTACAACTCATGAAGGGACTTTGATCCTCCCCAAAGCCCCTTAAATCTTCTTTGGCAAGCAGCGCATGACTCAAAACTAAAAAAAATACTGATATTTGTCCCAAAAATTGTGGTCCTAAGGGACCCTGTTTGCAACAAGTGTTACAAGTTTTTGAAATTTCATTGGTAAATCTATTTATGCCCCTTTTTTACCTTTGGTTGATTAGCTTCCTTGTTGATGCGACTGAGAGAAGAATGTGAGTGGACCATGCCAATTGAAGGGAGCTCTCTAGTGAATTCTAATGTGCACACACACATGAGAAAAAACATATTTATATTCAAGTAAAAATTAAAATACATCCAACTTGTGTAAAAAGCACCTATAACATAATGGTAGACAACCACAAAAAAATGGATATGAGACAATTCAACAAAGGGTTATTACCTATTCTCCTCAAATATATGTCCACAAAAATAAGTGATCAATAAGCATTTAGTCTATAGAGACTAAATCTATTCTCAATCTAGTATGATTGAATTCCCATAGGTGTCACCTAAGACGTTACTATGTTCACCTTGGGGAGAAAGGAAAAAAAACAGGGACATATTTCATACTCCTTAGAAGGAATATTGTTCGATAACTCACAATTCGTTCATTTGATTAGGGTAAGTTGGATTAGAATCCAAGTCCAAATAGGTCCCTTGAAATCCCAATGAATATACATATATTTATTATGTCAACATAATAAAAAAACCCATTTGATTGAAACAAACAAACAATCCATGAGTGTGTTAGTGCATCATCGAAGCTACATAGCAGAAAGCACAAAAATTATTATTTGTCATAATGAATTTGGACTACAATCCTACTTGTTGGTATTCAATCTCCTTGAGTGTATTAGACACCCACCCTTATTGGATTGTTTGGGACGAGAGCCTATGGCAGTGTCACGGACCCTCACCACTTATCTATGAAAGCTATGTTATGTCACAATGTCACCCATGGAACAATGGAAGTGTCATTTCAACTAAAATATGCATAATATATCAGGTGTCCAAAAATATCACTTAAAATATCTAAAAATTATGGCTCTTGAAAAACGACATCTACCACATTTATGAAATATTAAAAATGCTTTTAATACATCGTGCTTGTTGACTACAAAATCTCCATCGCAAATCCCCTACATTTTTACATGTGATTATGTTCGTGGAGAGAAACGAAGATATCCCATCTTATGGGTTTACTTTGTTGGCCATCTTATATGTCCCCCTAAGATCCCCCTTTGTCATATCTCGATATACAAATGTTATGGCATGTCCGGGTCAAGGAAATTTGATCTCTAGGAGTTATGGAGATTTTATTGTGAGTATTTACGTGCAATTTCAAACCAAGATTCATGATTCAATAAGTCATATATGTGTTATGGTCATTTTGTTTTTTTTTCTTATGATAAATATGTGAATTTTTTTATCATAATTGTATTATTGAGGGATAATTTTTTAATCAAACTTTATTGGTGAAGGGTTAATTTATTATCAAAAACATCACTCTTGAGGGGAAAAAATTTCAAACATAACGTTCCTAGATGGGAAGCATAAAGACCCAAAATGTAAAATACGAGTAAAATTGTTTGACGGGTAAAGAGGAATCCAAATTCCAACCCTAGACACAAGGGAAGGAAAGTGTGGGGGGTGGTAATCTTTTCACCCTAGAGGAATTATAGAATGTAATTATGCATGGAAATTGGGAATTCTAAAAATAACTTGGTTAAAGCCTATGCACTTCTTTGAAGGATTATTATTGCTCAATCCTTTTCTCTTTGCTCTATTAATAGTCATTAGATACTCTCTAATTATAATAAGGCACATGATCACAAGCCAATGATATTTGATTAGAAGCAATCTTGGGAAGGATAAGATCTATTCTAAGCAACAATCTTTAAGCGAGATAATAGTACAATTGAAGAAGGAAAATAATATCGTCTATAGACCCACAAGAAAATTAGGAAAAGTAGGTTAGGAAAAAAAGGGTGTTTTATGTTCAAAAAACTTGATTTATGATCAACCTATCCACTAAACAAGATATTATGCCAAGAGTCATGTTACAAAGGAACCACACAAAGACACATGATCATCAAATTACAACATGTTGCATCATTTGAAGACAAAAATCCACCACCACTACTCATGATGGCCATATGGTGCCACTCTTGATAATCAATTTTCTGTCATATATCACACTACATTTGTGAGATTTTATTATAGCCAACCATGGAGAAAGGTCATTCAAAAATAATTCATGGAAATGTCCTCAATCACTCGGTGAATTTCATTATTCTCTAGAAATAACCCTAATTAGAATCCTCCTTGTGGCTTGTCTCTTTTAGAGAGTCAATGGTGGTGTAGAAACACCTTTTTAATGAATTCCTAACCATATGGTGTTCCCTTCTAGATATTTTTTTGACCAATTTTGTTTTCAATTATCAATTATAATTGTATGGGATCTACAAAGAAATGTCGTGAGTGGATACATATGGAAATAATTAACTTTATATTTTGATGCCCTATTCTACATGTAGATTTTGATATATTATACTTCTCCAATAGGCATCCATTTTTACATCCTCCTCATGTTGTTTTTGCATCATTATACCATTGTTTGTGTCTCCAAAGTGTCCCTCGGGGGCATCCTATAAGTATCCCCATATATGTATTATTTTCATATTTAGGTGTCTTTGGAGTCTAGTAAGAGCACCAACAAGTGTAAAATCATCATTTCCCATCATCCCAATGGCATTTTTCACAACATCTTTAGAGATAAAATTAATGTCCAACCAAGGATGGAAAATTTCCAAATTATGTCTTTATATCATCCTAGGTAAGTTAAGTTAGGGGAGGTTCATATGGGCTACATGTGTTGGTGTTATCAACACAAATGACCTTGTATAATCAATAGCGATTCTCCTCAATGAAATGTGTCAATTAGACCTTGCACTATTAGAATAGGAAATCTATCTAGTTTATGGTCCAACAACCTTTTTATTGGTTTTAAGAGGTTTCACTAGTTACAGACATTAGTCCGCTCATTTAGATTATATGTGTCTATGGTGCAACAAACGAGATGCAATTATTTTAATATGTAAAATAATGGCCAAACTAAAATAACATAACCAAGGAGGTAAGCATAGCACCAAAATTATCACTACATTATATCTCTAGCAAAAGTCACTAGGAAATAAAAAACATAAATTTAATAAATAGTTGCATAGCATAGAAGTTTGAAAATGTCAATTAATTACGATGCTACGATCATGGACGACAATTATGAATTTGATGAGAAATCTCCATATTTCTCCTTTTTTAGAGGTTGCAATTGGTGGTTGTTTTTATCCCTATTTTCAAAAAAGTGGTGTTGTTAGTTGCAACCGTTTTTTTTTGAAAGTTTAAAAAATCACAAAAAGCTTTTGACTATGATATAAATCTTGTAAACAAAAACTTTCAAATTGACCCCCAAAACAAAGATGATTTCCCACTAATAATACTTACATTCTTCTTTTTTAGAGAGAAATTGCAACTCATTTGAAACTATGGCCATAACAACCATTATGAACAAAAGCCTTAGAATCGATTTTCAAATAAAAAAATGGTGTTGCTAGTAGCACCCACTTTTTTATTTCAAAGGTTAACATCACAACTTGTTTCATGTAGTGTCTTTGATAACTAGTGCTAGTGCAATATATAACGTCAAGATTAACACTTGAATCAAAGTATGGTGTTCCCCACAACATCGTTGTTTAAGCTTTTAATGAGAGAATTGTAAAAATAGTAAAAAAATGATTTTTTTTATTTTGTGGGTATATATTGTATTACCTTTTTAAAATTGGAATTTACATGGATATGCTAGAAACACTAAGTTAATCTTTCACGGGGGAAACTAGACCATTTCCAAAAGTGCACTCTTCGCAGAGAAGCATAAGAGATCATGCTTTACAAAAAGACTAAATAGAAAAATATATATACAAAAAAATGGGCCGGATTGGCTAGAGAGTGAACTCGATAGTCATAATGCAAAATATACTTGAGCATGAGAAAGGCTACGGCTGAGGGGATCAAGAGATTAATAGTGGTAACCTAAAAGAGGGTATTCAATGTTGCAAAGGGTGCTGCTCTGCGGGGAGGAAATGTTGAGACACCGATCAATGTGGGCCCAATCGTTGATCTCATCTCTCTTGAGTAGATGTTTAAGGTGCTCCGAAGAGTGTAGGGATGTAAGCTTGGTGCTTGAAGCAATCCACAAAAATTCTACCTAGGAGGAACTTTAAAGGGCCAATATAGATCAATGGTGTAAATTTCACTCATCAAATCAACATTAGGTATGCCTAACCTCGCGGAACGATCACCAAATCTGTCGACTTTTGCATCTAAAAGTTATTACCGATCTGCAGAGCCTCTTCTTGTTCCATATGAGTTACCATCCTCCTCTAGATGGGTCCTAGGGTGAGGTCCTCAAACTTGGCCGTTGATTTGTAAATCCTATGATGCACATGTTTATGTCCTCGAGAGGCTTGCTCATGATAATAGGTAGCCCTTGGATGGGATCGTGCTTGTTGATAGGGACATGTCAAAGGACCCGGACTTGGATACAAAAAAGATGGCTAAAAAAGTTGAATAGTTAGGTTTTGGACTCAAAGGTGTATGCCACGTAAGGTTGATAACAAAGATTTAAATGGTGCAAGAGGGTCGATGACGGGGAGAACCACCATCTTATTGCTAGAATACAATCGAGGGCATGAGAGTGGATGTGGGGAAAAATGGTGAGTCTACCCCGAGGAGGCTACAATTGTAGGAGATGACATCCCCATGGGGATAGGGAGCGGGGGAGGGATGCAAGGATGTGCAAAGAGGGCTACAAATATTCAAGAGTGAACATGGTAAAAAATGATTGTTTGGATCTTTTGAATATAAACTATGTATAAGTTTTTCCTCTAACGTAGGTGGACACTCCACCCATCATCAGCAGACGAAAGTAAATAAAAGGTAAGCATGAGAGTTGATCAAACCTATAATTAATGAGACAGGGAAAGACGCAAAAAACGGTCATAAGGATAAAAAATATTAAATTAAGATGTATGAGCCGTCATGAAGATAAAAAAAATTAATTTAAAGAAAATGGTTAATATAAATGGTCAAAGAAAGACATAACGAGGTTAAAATGCAATTGAGAAATTAACCAAAGGTTAAAATTATATATTTAATTTTTAATTAATATAAATACAATTGACGACTATTATTATTATTATTAAGTAGTTAATAATTTAGAATTTTTAATTTTTGAAAAAAAAATGTCAAGTTTAAAAATATAACAATATATTTAATTTTTATTTTTGTATATAAATATAAAAAGGATTTTTTCATTTATTATTATCATGTAGTTATTAACTTAGATGTTTGGATTTGTTGTTGTTGTTGTTGTTGTTGTGAATGTGGGGAATGAGGATAGGACCTCAATTTTTAAGATTTCCACTCGTAACCTTCAATGTCTTTAGCTATCCCATTTTCCCGAGGGGTTTAACCCAAAATCAATGTCTTCTAATGAGAAAAATCTTTTTCATTGTGAGCACGGTTTCAAAGTTATCCCCCGGCATTTGGAGATTCATAAAATTTTTTAAGATAGGAATTCCGGTGGTGTAAAGTAATTTTATTATTATCTTTAGTTTTCCCTAGTTAGATATGCCTCCGAATTCCTTAGGAGCCACCTTAGGGGAGGTAGTGATTATCTTGTCTTTTACGAATATGTTTCTTTTTTTTCCCTCTTTTTAGTTAGGGATTTGTCAGAATTTTATCTTGTCAATTTTGAAAGATTCATCAACAACTTCCTTAATTGCTCTCCTCGCACTTTAATATATATATATAATTATTATTATATGTATAATATTAATATATTTTAATAAGTGAATTAGTAATACTCTATATGTGTACAAATGCATATTAGTAAATGATTGTTGATAAAAATATTTAAAAAAAGTCTAAATAATAGGGAAGGGGATTTTTTAATATTAGATAATATATTATTTTTTATATTTAATATAAATAAATTTAATTAAATTATGGGATGAATGTGATAATGTTAATAGTATAAATTATGTGGTCTAATGTTATGATATTTTAATATTATAATATATTTATGTGAAAACATAATAATTTATAACAATAAAATTAATAGTAGTTTGTGAATTTGGTTCTTGTTAGATCTTTCATTTCAATTGTGTGCGTTAAGGCGATTAATTTTCTTGCGGCTCGTATAAAGACTCCGCTTTAGATTTCAGTCTGGGTTTGCCACTCAGAGATCGTGGGAATTCGGAGGTCGGGGGCTCTCTCGCTTTGCGAAGCCACCCTTCATCGCTCATCGGTTTGGCTCGGGCTCTAAATCAAGAAGGTACTTATTTTTTTTCTTACTTTCATTTTGATTCCCATATAAACTCGACTTTGGATGATAATTCTAGAATCTTAGGGTTTTCCTCTCGAGGTTTCGGGTTACAATTTGAATCAATTAAGAGTAATTAAGGTATTTCAAGTCGTCAACCCAATAGCTTAGTGGCCTTACTCCTTTGGAGCTTTGTGCATGTCTTCGGTTCCAAGGGAGGTGCTGCAATTTTTTGTTCCTTCTTCTTAGTTGACCTTTTTCGAAGAGAAAAACACGCTGAATATATTAAGAATATATACGATACATGAGTCAAAATAATCTCAAGCTGTGATGATAAAACACGATGAAAAGTCCACCATCATTGCCCGATAGAAGATTGCTCATGATTTGAGAAAAAACAATTAAGTAGGCAACCATCAACAAGAGTCACGATCCGAGCGAATACTAATGCATACGGAAATGGAAATCGAGGAGATAATAAACATAAGATCAAAAAACAATTCCAGGGGTCTTTGTTGCGCTACCAATAAAACAAATGAAAAAGCATCTTTCGAAAATGATTCTAAGAATAGAGGAGAAAGATGATTCTGATACAACATTGATAATGAAAATAAGAAGATCTTGATGGATAAAAAAGGATGAATAAGGCGAGATATAGATAGTTATAAACACGCTCACTTTCGTAATTTCACTGCATTTAAAGCTTGCAAGATAACACGCTCGCTTGTCATGTGGAGAGTCCGCACGTTTGTCATATCACGGAAGCTTGAGAGAGTGTATGTGCAAAGGAAGCAAGCAAACGACGCGTGATGAATGTGAATGGTGTAAGAAAACTACAACAAGTGAAAAATAGAGCAAACGACCGGCTCTGAATAGAGGAACACGCTGCTTTGTGGATGATATACCGAAACCATATAGAGATAATAAACGCATAAGACTCTGAAGGCATCGTGGAACATATAGACAAAACATACACGCTCGCTCGAAAAATATATCATGTTCGTTTGACAAAGGAAAAAACACTCTCCCGCATGTTGCATATCAATTCAAGTCATAGAGTGACCAAAATGGATGGATGCCCATCCGAAAAAAGAGAACGAGAAAATACCATAATATACCCTGTGACAAACCAGCAAGACAAAACCTACCACATGCAAATATGATAAAAAGGCATATGATGATGATTAAGAGTGGAATGTCACAGAAAATTAATCATGATGCCTCTTTTGAAAATGTGCAACCTTCAAAATACCAAAAACCTCCACGAGACCCCTCTTGGACAATCGATCGGCTCTGGTGTTGTTCTCTCGATGTATATGAAGGAGAGGGGGCAGCTCATCCGAAAGCCAAAGCGATGCGGTCTACGTCCATCCAACCTTGAAAGTAACGGGGTATCCATATGAGCCTCACTGAGATAACCATCCAATCACCAGATTGTGAGTCCCCATAAATGCCCGCAACTTTGTATTTGGAGATCAAAAGCATGATGTATAAACCACCCCCATAAAGCCATGAAGCTCGCCTTATTATTGGACCAGTGCCGCCATTCCGGTGGATGTGAAAACGTTCCTTTTCGAAATCTTAATTCAAGCCCTCACGACCCGGTAGTGTTGTTTGCGGCACTGGCACCATCAAAGAAAATAGCGAGGGACACGACTATGTCATGAGGTCGAATACGACGAGATCCATCGAAACATCTTTCAATATCGTAGGGAGAAATATCCATCCAAGATCTAATGGCATAATAAATTTTGTAGATGCGGGAGGGAATACAGTCAAAAAATCCATCATTTTACGGCGAGCCAAATCTCCCAAGATGAGGAAAAATGGCGGCGTTTCGAGAGCACCTGTGGTTGTCCCATTCTAATGCGGTGGACATGAAGTCCACGGGCCTCCACGACGGATCCAGGAAGAAGAATGCGAATAAGTTCCATATATGTAACACAAAAAGGGGCATGTAAAAAAATATGTGAGAGATAGACTCATCTTCGGCGTAGCGAGAAAAACACACAAACCTCGGACCTTGATGACCTCGCCTCTTTAAATTGTCCCCGAGTAAGGATACGACCCTTCCCGGTAAGCCATCCAAAGATCGTAATCTTGATTGGGATATTCCTTTTCGAGAAAGATTACGAAAGAGCTTGGACTACGCCATGATGTAAACCGAAGAAATATAGGGACCGTGAGCATCCTTCACTATAAGGGATCGTGTACGCATAGGACCACCCCGGACCATTTGATCACCCCACAGCAGCACAGCAAAAACCCGCTCGACGTAGAGAGTCCCTAGGAAGATGTTCCATTCATCGCCCACATCACCATATAACCCAATTTGATCCGTTGTCTTGAAGATAGGAGGCTGTATGTGACCAACATAGGGAATAATACGAGAAGAAGTGAATACCCCGAAAAGCAAGAGCATGGAGAAGATTTGGAGATGGTCCACCATCCTTGGGCAATTGCGGGGAGGCCGCGCCAATGGAATGAGGCTGCCATCCCGAAAGATCCCACCCTAAGACGAGGAGCAATAAGTGGTATTATCCGTACCCATGGGCTACGCCCAATGTAGAAATGAAGCGCGGAAAAGAGATGGAATTGCAGGCGATCAATAGCAAGGCATTTTCCGGTGGGTACTTGGCCTTATTTATATCATAACATAAGCTTTCAGGGATTGTGATAGCCCGCCTGAGAATGATTTGGACAACAGAGCATAATTAAAAAAACTTCTTGAATCAAGAATACCCCAACCATCACGATCCTTGGGAGTGCATATATCTTTCAAACTTCATAAATGATATTTTTTTTCCAAATTGGCACCACCCCATATAAAGTTTGAAATGATCTTGCTTTCATCTTGGAAAAATAATGCTGCGGGAGGGATGAAAAGAAGATGTGCCCCAGAAAACATACAACGCGTGAAAGTACCGATTGGACCGAGGATATACCTTCCTCCCATCGTAAGCCATCTATGATTCCATCGTCGAATCCTCTCCCTCAACCTTTCAATAATCCGGATCCAATCTCTCGTTTTTATATCCGTATGGCTTAATAAAGAACCCCCGGATATTTAAAACCATCGATATATGACGCTTAGAGATACCCATAAAATCCGCAATGAATGAAATCTCCATTTCATCACCGAAATCGAATAGAAGGAAGGATTTCCCACAATTGATGGATAGACCGGTAGCGCTTTTTGAAACGTCGAAACATAATGTGTATATAAAACCAATGATTCCGATATGTAAGTATCCAAACGACGAATAAATCATCCACAAATAAAGAGTGAGAGGTGGAGATCGAGTTGGAGAAAGCAAAACCTTTTATAAATCCTCTCTGTTCAGACAAAATGCATCGATCGCGAGCCGTCCATCACAATATGAAAAAGAAGGGGGAGAGGGCGCATCCTCGTCATGACACCGCCGGCTTTAAAGAACACGCGATGGGAAACCATTTATAATGACCGAATAACGAACATTTGAGACACATGACATAATCCATCGCATGACCCGAATGGGAAGGCCGACTTTGAGCGACAACAAACGGATGAAAGCCCAATCCACCGAGTCATAAGCTTTATACAAGTCGACCTTCATAATTAAAAACTTCTTCCTTGGTTGAATGAATAGGTGCGCAACCTCTCGAGCGATAGCTATCGCGTCATGGATGGACCTCGCCCCCAAAAACCCATATTGCTCCCCTTGAAATGTTGGGCGACATAACCCTGGCTTGATACGTTCGACAATGATTTTAGAAGAAAAGCTTGTATAACCAGATTGCACAAGGCAATGGGCCTAAATTCCGCAAATGTCCGAGGGATCAGAGGCTTTAGGAATGAGAGCAATAAAGGTCGAATTGAGGGATAGCGCGGCATGTATCCTCTCTGCAGCGAAACATCTCAAGCATTTCAACAATCTCATCACCCATGATATCGAAAAAAGTGTACAAAAATTCCCGAGGGCCAACCATCGGGGGCAGCCGGACACTTATCGTGTTTAAAAGACTTCGGGACCTTTAAAGCTTCTTCCCTTGAGATTACCCTATCAAGAACATCAATGTCATCATCAGCAGAAAAAGCGATGAAATTGATCCGGAGACCCATGCTCGGTTCGATTCATCTATAGTCGAGTCGGAAGAAGAAGAAATTGGAAAAAATAAGAGAAAGCCTCTTCTTGAATATACGACGTTGAAAAGGAAAAATTGCCATCATCCATCACGAATGCGCCATATAGCGTTTTTGATTTTTAAACGTCACGGCATTTCGTCGTTTTATGAAAAATATTTAGTATTATGATCACCATCCCTTGCTTCGAACGATACTCTTTTTCAATCGCCACGAAAATCTCTTCAATGCGAAGGATTTCACGTTTCCTTGAGCCAAGATCTACGTAGGGAGACGCAATGAAGCGACATCACGGAGGCGGGTAGCAAAAAGAGAATAGATCATCCATTTTTAGCGTGATATGTCGAACGACTCCTTTTTGAGTAGCGATTTTTTCTGAATCTCCCATGCCTTAGAAGCATTTTTGACACGCTTCATCTTATAGTGGAATCAATCCCATCTCGAAAGGCCGGTCCCGCTCATAATTTTGCACCCATATGCTATGAACTGGCTTGGTGTATTCCGAATCTTCAAGCCAAACCCTATTGAATTTAAAAAGGTCGACCACATACTACGTAATCGAGACTTCCATGAAAGTCTAATAGGCATATGGTCGGATACATTTGAGCTAATGACATCGGAGCGAATCACGACACCAATGATCAATAATGTTGACGTGGACCATGGCCCTATCCGATCTTTTAGCAATAAACGTAGTCACTTGCACGTTTATTGGTCCATGTCAGATAACGAGAGGGCTTGGGCGGATATCAAACAAATTAAAACCATATAGCAAGTCATTAATATATGGAGAAAGAGAATCCAGCCCGGCATGTGTGCCCCGGACTTCATCCGAACGTCAAAGCCCGAGTTGAAATCTCCCATCAAAAACTAAGATTATGCGGACGAGAATACCGGAAGCTGACAAAAATGACGCCGAGAAGGATAGTTTGTTCCGATAAAGGGGGCATATAAATTAATAATATAAACGGTCTCATATAACCTGCGATACTGACCTACCAACGAAAATACCCCCTAAGAACTTATAGGCACCGAAAGAGGCCATCATCGGGATTCCATACAGACAATGAGACCACCCGAATGTCCGGTGCATCCTTCGTCGCAGCCTTCCCATCCCAATTTGAAAGCGAGAAACAACTTAATGGCGCTTTTCGAGAACATAGAGTCTCTTGAGCAAGAAAAAATAAAAGGATCACCCGATAACGAGGGATCTCAAAGGCAATGTGACTTGGGGGCATCGCTTAACCCCGGGATGTTCATAGAGATGATGTGATTCATCTTGACTCGAGAGTTCGGGTTGCGTGCTCTAAGCGCCGAAAGTCATTTAGTGGACCATCAACGTCGATATCTGGAATCTCGGTGAGGGTTATCATCTTGACCGTGTAAAAGGGAAATGGCTTTAAATTTTTCCCTTTGGATAATCTCGTACCTTTTTCAACATGACATTATCATTGGAATTTTTTTTACATCCGTAGTCGGTGGCTGTCAAAGACAGTGAGGGGCTGCTATGTCAATATTTGGATGCAGCTGAGAATGGCCTCAGGGTCGGATTCTATGGTGTTCCTAGGCGAGTCACGATCATTGATGGGGTCGCATAGATACGGGGAGGTATATCGAGAATGGCGTGAGGATTAGATGAGGGAGCTGGGTTAGAGTGGGAGGACTCACCAACACTGAAAATTTGAAGAAGGGAAAAGAGGAGGATCACCCAGAAAGATGGGAGCCGAGACAGCCGTGCCCTATACCCTTAACAAAATCATCAACATAGGAGTAGAATGAGCGACGGGTCCGGTGTGATCTTTGTAGTTTACGTTTCCAAAGTGAACAGAGTCGGAAGAGGAGTAGTCGGCCAAATGAGCTATAGCAGGTCGGCGAAGGAACATCGGATGCGGGGGAATGGTTTGACTCGGGGAGTCGAACGCATCGATTAATTAACACACCATCCCAGAGTGATCTGAGCGATATAAAAAACCATCATCTTCGGAGGAATGAGGACAAGGATTACACGTACAACCTTCAAAACAGGACTTTGGATCTTGAATCTTGCTCTTGTCAACCCTACCGGCATGAGATGAAGCATCGACTCGTTGCAACCTAAAACGATAGGGGCAATTCTCCTCGAGGTGACCGATACGGTGTGCAAATGAGACACCGGAAGGGGATACCCCCGAAAATCGATCTTGTCGTCGATGCTTTACGTGCCCAAACAAGATCAATATCACCGGGCGAGCCACCGGTGTACTCGAGCTCCACAAGAATCCAAGCAATACGTTTATCACGAGGCCCCAATAATGCTTGGGTGATGTACTTTGTTTTTGCCAATCTGAATCGCCAATCGCTTGTAGCGCCTTCATGGTCCGGATTCCGGAGGGAGACTGGGTGCTTCATCCATATAATGCGATTGCGAGGAGCCTCTTGCACGGGTTGGAAAACCAACGTACCATGGAATAGCTGCCAAGAAACTACGTCCACGAACCCGATGTACGGCGGTAATCTTATGGACATCCTTGGCATCAACGAAGTGAACACTAAACCAGCCATTTATGAGGACACTAACAATAGGCGTGTATCCTAATATTGTCTTCCGGTGCTTTTTAATCCATGCGACGATGTCGAATTCACAACTCTCAGGAAAAAAAGCCATCCGCCGATCACCTCTCTTTTCTTTCGCTAAACTCGACACCCTTTTGCAAAGATCGTCAAAATCTAAACAAACCTCCCTTTATTTCCATGTTGAGCTTATAGCGGGTCTTCAGTTTCTTGCGTCGAGCGCCACGCTTCGATAATATCCTCCTATGAACCCATGCACATCGAACCGATTTACATTAAACCCTTGCTTGATAATAAGATCATCAACCTCATCACGCCAGGATTCTCCTTCGCGGTTTAGAGGATATGAGACTTGTCTTCGGACCAAGGATCCCGCCATATGGTATCGATAAATGTACAAGCACGCAAGCATGCAAGGTGAGCGGATTCAAGAAAAGATCATCAACTGGTAGCAAAGTCCGAATTAGGCGGTGAGAGTCGAGCGTGGAAGATCGGGAAAATAATAAAGAAAACATCGTCGGTACCAAAATAAATCAAGCAAAGGATGTCATGTACACTAGGGACGATGCCTTTGAAAGGCAATATGGGAGCAAGAAAGCCCGGAGAAATGATAGAAAGAGTTGTCCGACAAGATCATCGAGGATCGAAGCCGCGTAGGTGATGTCGGAAAATGAGACGAGAATTAAAGGAGAATCGGTGTGATCGGACTCGCGAGGAAGAAGGATAAGATTAAGAGTAAATACCCCTTCTCCGAAAGCCAATCATTTATCCTCCCAAGAAGGCAAGTTGCATCACTTCCCATGGAAAAAAATAATATAAAAAAGGATTCAAGGACATTATGGAATGCGAACGACGAGAGAAAAACCATAAAAAAATCCCACCCAATCTAATCGAGGCAAGAGCGAGATAAAGCGGCAAGGACGGTAGTTAGGGTGAGGAAGGATAAGGAAATAAAGAAACGTTTAGATAAACGGATCAAAATTCAAATTTTCAAAAGAAAGAAAACTCGGCGACTATGGAAAACCCACGGAAAAAACCGGAATGAGGAATTAGAGTTATGGCGAAGACGGCGACAACAACACCGGCATCTCGAAAGGTCCACCATCTTTTACGAAATACAGCATCTGAAACTTTTGCATGAGTGCTGAGAAAGTAAAGAAAGAAGACACTTTGTTCATAAAATAAGCCAAAGTCGTATGAATCCAATCCGGAAATGAGATGAGTCGAAAGACAATGGTTGCGAAGTCGGAGATGAAGGAATAGCTTCCTTTGTATCGGTCCTCCCAGACCATTTATAAAGTGAAATTGGTAAAATAGAACTTAGAATAATGACTGACGACCATAAACAACGAGATTAGAATTGCAATCTCGAAACCGTCACTTAGATTGAGCTAGCTCGAGGATAATACATTGTATTGTCATCCAAATGCACATAAAACATTGAGGATCATAAATCATTACAGCGAGAAGCTAACAACAGAAGTGATCCTATGAACCCAATATCAAATAAACACATCCACGAACCATACATATGAAACATGGCACGAAGGGTCGGAACAAAACCATTCCGGCTAGAAAGAGAATATTCTATACATCGTAAAGAGTATTCCTCAAACAAAAAACCGATAGCATTCCTTCACTAAGCGAGTATAAGACACATCCCGGAAGCGGCATGAAGGAGATGTTCACAACCACTAGTAGAAAGGAAAAATACAATGCTTACGAGGAAAAAAAAGAGAACACTGAAACCTCCGACCATGTTCCATGATCTACCGTTTACTCATTCCAACAACGATCGATCAGCCGTGCAACGTGTATGTAGCATCTACCTCTTCTTAGTTGACCTTAATCTTCTCTACTGGACACGTCAACAAATTCTCAATGCGGGAACGTGAATTGGAATCCCCATGCTCCCAATTTCTTGGGGCTGGACTTGAAGTCTTTGTGGGGAATATTGAGTCACTCCTTTTGCTATTTTTTCTACATCAAAACCTTAGTCGGCGATCTCCCCATGAATTTAGATTATAATCCGTAAGACTCCCCAACGACCAGCCTGCGTTCAATGTTTGTCAACCCATGAAGCCCTCCACAAGGAAAACTATGATTTGCGAGTGAAATTTTGTCGAATGTATCACATTTAGGTGGAACATATAATAAGGTTTATTAGCTATCGAGCTTTCACATTTCTGCGTGACGATGAAGTAGAAGTGCTATGGAGTCTAATCATGGATCTCAAGCCGAGCGGGTGAAGTTCCTACAAGCCCATGTCAACACCAAGAGGAGCTAAGCAAGCGGGATATTGATCTCAAAAAAGCTAGTGACGGACAATGATTGAACTCCCGCATGGGGATTGTTATATGTGTATTTTGTCCCTTTTTGTAATTTCGGATGTAATGAAAGGTCTACAATTAGTCTTTTAGGACCTTACTATGTCATGAGTTTGTATTTTTTTCCGATCTTTGGTTAGTTCCAAAAATGTTGATGTAACCCTCGTGTATTTGTTATCACAAGGCACAAACTTAATAACAAAATACTCATTTTTTTGTGTTATATATATATTTATATATATGAAAAAAATTTAGAAACCTAAACATAAATAATTTGTTTTTGTTTTTAATTATATATTAAAAAAATAAATATAAAAAAGCTAGTTTTATATCTATTTTCAATTAAAAAAAATCTAAATATTAAAATAAATAAAATCACATTTTAAACAAAACAAAATAAAAATCATTTGATGTAAATTGGGTTTATCTTGGGTGTTTGAGAGAAATGATTGAGATCCTCTCCACTCGAGATTCAATTCTTGCAAGTGATATTGTGAGATTTATGTAATGACTTTAAGCTTTGTTGTTGAAATGAATAGTCCCTCTAGGGCAGAACATGTATATTTCTCACATGAACTATAAAAAATATTTTCCACAAGAGAACAAAAAAACAAAAAAACAAACTATTTGAGAATGGAAACCCTTGAAGACATATACAAACTAAGTCAATTTTGGAAACTCTATTTGAGAATGGAAACTTGAGAAGAGGACTATAAACTAAGTCAATCTTATATTATTGTCTTGATAATGTTAATAATTCTTCCTCTTCTCCCTTAGTTTTCACACTTCTTGATCTCTCTCCCTCTTTTTTTTCTCATACTTCTTCATTCTCTTGCTCTTATTTTCTCATCATTCTCTTTTTTTTCTCCCCAACCCCTTGATCTCTTCTCTTTTAATTTGTTTCAACTTCCTCTGCACGTGCCTCTTCAATTTTCCTTTTTCTTTATTTCCCAACTTTTTTCTTATTTTCTATCATTTATGTTATCTAATTTTGTTTATTCTCTATTAATTTTATTCATCTATATTTTTCTAAATTATTATTTATTTATTAATTTCTCTTCAACCTATTTTAACCCTCTCCCCATTCATTGGTCCTTTTCTCTTCCCCTTTTGAATTTTTTATCCTTCTCTCAACAATTGTATTTTTTTCCTACAAAAATTTTACTCAACACTCTCCATTCTCATCTTTCTATAGGATTCTTTTGTGCACGATGATGGATGGATTTACCTCCCGAAAAATCGAATATTTCACACTTCATAATCCCAGCTCTAGAAATAACACAAAACAAATAAATTATCTTTAAAGCGAAAAATTAATAGGGAAGGGGGGTGTTGTGATGGAAAGGAACAACGTGGGGAAAGGGAGGACGTTGAGGCGAGAGCAGAGGGAAGCTAGCAACCTAGTGCAAAATGGTGGGTTGTGGATGCGCGTGTGGCAATTCAAAGCACTTTTTTTTAATTATGCTTTTTAATATTTATTTTATTTTCTTTCAAATATATATTTTTAAATTTTTTAATAATTGTTTTAATTAAATGTTTTTTTAATTATTTTTTTGTGCATGTATTTTTTTTCCATGTGGAAAATACCTTTAATTCCATTTGAGGAATATACATGTTCCCAACCCATTACTTCATAGGCTCAAAGCCATTACATCGAAGCTCATCATGCCCGATTGCCGTATTAAACCTAGGTAGGAAGGATTCCAATCATTCCTCCCAATCATCCGAGATAAACAATATATATATATATATATATATATATATATATATATATATATCACGGTTGAGTGAAACTTGATGGTTAAGAGCATGTGTTTCTCCCTAAGAGTCATAGGTTAAAACCTTTGAGTGGGGGAGTATGAACACCTCTATTGATTTTGATAGTCAAATTGTTGTGCGTGAGGTGAGTCCCTTGTCCCATAAACAAAGGGGGTATCATACACCAATTTGAGTGGCTTACTTGTATCGTATATATATATCGCGGTTTGAGTGGGCTTGATGGTTAAGAGCATGTGTTTCCTCCCTAAAGAGGTCATAGGTTAAAAACTAGAGTTGGGGAGTATGTACACCTCTATCAATTTTGGCAGTTAAATTGTTGTACGGAGGTGAGTCCCTTGTCCCACAAACAAAGGGATCTCATACACCGATTTGGTGGCTCACTTAGCTATGACATATATATATATATATATATATGGGATCTCATACACTAATTTGGTGGCTCACTTGGCTATGACATATATATATATATATATATATATATATATATATATATATATATATAAGGGATCTCATACGACGATTTGGTGGCTCACTTGGCTATATATATATAAGGGATCTCATACAACGATTTGGTGGCTCACTTGGCTATATATATATATATATATATATATATATATATATATATATATATATATATATATATATATATATATATATGTCGTAGCTAAGTGAGCCACCAAATTATGTATGAGATCCCTTCTATGATATATATATATATATATATATATATATAACGAAAGGAAGAGTTTATTTTTCTTATGTCTCAATCCCAAATAGGGAGCTATGAATGATTACAGTCCAAAAACTATAAAGTTGATACTAAGATTTACATAATAAATATCGATAGAAGTAAATTCAAAAAAAATATTCCCAAAATTAGGAGGAATCTACATAACATTGGAATTAACACTAGGTGGTTTGAAGAGCCCACAAAGTTATTTTCTACCTATTCCATCTCAAGCATATAGTGTTCAAATCTAGAGATCACAACATTGATGCGTATTGAATTCTCCTTGCCAAATTAAGTAAAATGTAGTTTAGAATCCTCCTTCCAAGCTGATATACAGAATGAAGACCTTTAATTTTAAGCCAATATGATTCACAATTCTCTTGAGTACATTGGAAATCCTATCCTTATTACATGAGAATACCCATTAAGGCTTCCAATTTAGTTGCTACATTGACATTTTTTTTATTATTTGGGTTGCTTTAGATAAAGGCCTATAATTCCTTAATTGTCTCTCATGTCGACACATAATTAAACACATCCCTTGTAGCTCATGGTTTCCTATTAATTCCAACGAATAAGAAGGTCCCAACACCAACATGAGTGAACTAGGGGTGACAATGAAGTAGGAAGTATAATTAATAGATAATTGGCAGCATGGTCGAGAGGAAAAAAGGCTTACAAAAAATCCAACCAAAGCTCCTTTAAAATCCCATAATCCAAATAAAGCATAGTAAACGTACCATAACTCTAGAATCATGTACCCTTACCCCCTCATTTCTCTATGAAACATCCCTCAACTCACCTAGTCTGGGGCAATGCCACCACTTACCAATATCAATACCAAAATCATATATACAATATGACTAAAATGACATAATAACATGTATAAGAAAAAAATTCATAATCATGAGCCACAATAACATATATGCAATAGAATAACAAGTTTAGAATACTTACCGATAAAATCCATCAATTGGATACATATCCCATACATTCCACCCAAACACAGACAACATTGCTCATAACCTCTCAGTGACTAGTCAGCCTTGATCCACGAGCTACAAATCCATAAATATGGGACTTACCCTAAAGTAGGCCATGATACATAACAAATACCAACATAAACAAAGCCAAGCTACCAAAATACAACAACCCTCCAACCAACAATCTTACATCCCTTGTCAACCCACGCATAACCCAAGGTGAGTAGAAACCCATTATTTGCCCTTGTAGTTCATTAGGGCTATCCTACTACCCTTCCAGGGTTACCTACTTGGGTTGGTCAAGGATGTTGATCAGCATTTATGAAGGAGACGAGAAATGAAATAAATATATGAATAGAGAAGCATATATACAATGAAAACAAAACTTCAATTCATTAATAACAAAGTTCTAGAAAACTCGTTACATGTAGAATGGAAATAAACTAGCTCGGGGATGGTAGCTTATCTCGCGAGAAGAGATGTGGTAGCTACATGCCTTCTTAATTGTGTTACAATGAGCCTTGAAGACCTTTTTATCATTGAGAAATAATTGGAAACCCTAATCATCCAAAAAACCTAACCCTATGAGATGAAGCGCCAAAAGCTCATGGGCCCTACTAAGGGTTAGTTGGAACGCTCAACTTCGGGGGTCGTAAATTTGGAATACGATCTCTGTTTGCTTATCATAATACCTTGTTTTCGAGATCTCCAAAGAGAGATCAAAATAATTCAAAGAAACTAGCCTTACTCTTTTTTAGTCTCTCATTTTTTTCATTTTTCCCCAAAAAACTACCAAAAATAGTAGGTTGTCTTTCACGCATGATTAAGGAAATGGAAAAACGATGGTGGGGGTCCAATTGTAATAGGTGGGTGGCCACCAATATCTACTTGGATCTAATGTCTTAAATCCCCATGGCTTCCAGATAATACAAATACCCTCGGGGTCTCCAAGCACCCTGCGGGCCTTCTACGAGGACACCTATCCCCTACATTAATCCCTCTAGGGGTGTTATGCGGATAAAATCCTTCTTGCGGACAAGAACGTAGTCTCCCCTAGTATCCCTAAGGATATATAGAAACAAACAACCAAATGCAAACCATTTTTCTCTGGGACTATTGTGATCTAGAATTATTAATTTAACTAAGTAAGAGGAGATGCTCCTACGTAAAGTCCAACGCTTGTTGTAATCTTCAATCCAGTTTGCTCCAAAGAGAGTCAATTCAACATGTAATACCTACATTCAAAGACAAGAAAAAAAGACTAAAAGCACCCGCAAGATATAATAATTCAGAAACATTAATCTATCTCGAAAAGATCAAGGAATCCAAGAATTAAATTACTCAAATAGATACATGAACAACTTAATGAGAAAATAGATTGTATTAACTTGTATGATAAGAAGTAACCTTACAACCTTGTCGCCTTGATGTCATACAAGTTCTTCGGAGTCCCGAACAACCCGTTTTCCCTTTGGAATGACAAGCCTTCTCCCTCTCTCGAACTATCATGAAACTATGGATATGAGTATGTGATCATTCTCATACCAATGATGCCAAGTATACGAGTATCATTTCCTCAAAATTCTCTCTTCTATATGTTAAGAAGTACCTTTAGAGATCGAAATATGAGTTCAATTTATAGGAGAATGAAGGAGGTTTTGAGTACATAGAGAAGGGGATAAAGTCCTCTCACTAAAGGGATTTTAGCTCCAAAATACCAAGGGATAATCTCCATTAATGAAGGGATAGAGGTTCATGAATGAAGGAAGTGAAGCTCGCACCGGATTATGCTTTTTAGAAGCCTCCAGTTTGGGAGAATATTCGACTGAAACGGGCTTCTAGAACTTACTTTTCTCTTTTATTTTACCTTTTTACTGAGAGTCCCAGCAGTTTTAATAAGACGATGTGGGATGTGCCGCAGATTATAGAGCAAGAAACCGCGAGACAATGGTGCAAGAGCTAGGAAAAGTACGGAGTTAGGCTTTTGGGGCTTTTAATGAGCTTTTTCTCCAATTCCAAGACTTGGTTTAGGAACTTATGGTTTTAGACCTCTAAGGGGAGCATAAAATAGGGTAATGATGAACCCATCATGAGATAGATAAATGTCATGGTGACAAATTTTAGTAATGATTTCCTAAAGCACAGAAATCTCGAGTAGTTATAGAGTGAAGTGCTTTATCATCCTAGGATTGAGGTTGCGGACATACCCTGGCCGAAATCACATCTTATGCAAACATATGTATATATCATCGTTGAGGTAGGCATTCCCATACCAGATCAAAACTAACTACATGTTCGACACATAAATGATTTTTCAGAATTAAATTAATAGTAGACACAACATGAACGCAACCATACGTCAAGTAATCTCATTGTATCATGAATAATAAAACTCCTCGTACTGGATGGTAGAAACCTAGATCCGGGGTCTTGATTCTACTTCGCTGAACTAGTATGGTCCCCTATCCATGCGATTTATTGTGTTGAAGTCGAACATGGTAGAAACCACTTGATTGCAGTCGATGATGTGAACTTTGTTAACAAGTGTGAGAGAAACCACCAATAATGACAATGGTTCTCAAAAGTACTTCAGTACAATCCATGAAGTGTGAATGAATGATTTGGGAGTCGAACACCCTCACGCGAATCATTCAATCGAAGGTCAATGATGCAACTTTGTCATCGAAGGCGAGAAACTTGCCATTAGGCGTACGGGATCCCAAGGTACTAATATGATTCTAGATCAACTTTCTAGATGATATGTTATCGTTGATAGAAAGTGACTTGTCGTAGGAAAGCCCACGGCACGAAACCATTACGATCAAGTTTTGAAGAAATTTTTAAACAAGGGTCACTCAAGGAAGGTCACGTGAATGGAGACAAAATGTTTTCAACAAATTGGTTTATTTGAAAATGTCTCTTGAATACATAACGACACGCGAGATGGTTTGGTGACAATTGACCTAAAGCTAATACCCGTAAACTGGTCGAAGACTTTCAATGTGGTCGATTAAGCTGATCAGACAAAGGATTTTTCCTCAACCCGAAGTATGAGTGTGACAAAAGTGTGCGTGTTCAAGGGTGGTATACTAGTTTTTGGAACAAAGTGTGACAAATCGGATTCATTTTCTCTTTTTATCCCACCCACCATTTTCCGAGCAAGTACCTCTTTATTTTTGACAAGCTTGAGGAGGAGCAACATTTGCTTGTTGTATAAGTTTGTCCTTCGGATATGAGTCCACCGTAGTATTAAAACTCGAACCCTAAGAGGGAGTGGTTCGTTCTCGTTCCCTGTAATCGACGGGTCCTTTACCTGTTAAGTTTTAACAAGTCCCAAAGTATAGGTGAAACTCGGTGTTTTTCGCCTTTAGGGAGTCGGAGAAAGAGAAAAAATTAAGAAAACTCCGTGAGTGTACTTTTTTTCATAAATTTAGTCTCTCGAGTCTTAGAAAAAGGATAAAATAATGCAGGAGAGAGCTGCTATTGACCATGATTAGTCAACGTATACCTTTTTCGTAAATAGTCCATTTCGCTCGGAAAAGGGATAAACTTATACTTCAAAAGGACGACTGTTCATTTCTTTAACTAGTTGTGAATAGCCTGAGTACCTTTGACGAATCTTTTCATGTTTAGAGTCCTAAATAGGGCTCTAAAAGAGAACTCCGTGCTTTCTCTTTTTTCATAATTTTCAAGAGCCCGAAAAAGTGATAAAAAGTGGTACTGATCATCAAAATAATTCTTTTTCACCCGAAAAACTCTGTTTTCTACACATAAACTCGAAAATTAAAACATACTTGTTTCCAATAAGTAATCTTGAAAAAATAGCTTTTTAAAAGTGGAAAACAAATAAAATAATGTTTTATTCATTCAATTTTTAATAAAAAGTAGTTCAACAAAAGTCATTTTCACCTTTTGTATTCAAAGTTGAAAGTTGAGAGCTCTTAGCGTAGAAAAGTGTTCGTGAGGTGATAACGGAGAGAACCAAATCCGCTCAAATCGAAAAAACATCGTTACCGAGTGAAAATAGGTAACCGCATCTTATCTACTTTTTTTGCGGTAGCATAAAAAGCTCCACGATATTTGAAAAGTGATGCATAATCACCCTTTTTTTGCATGCCCATTGTACGACCTCTAATATTTTTATATATGAAGTGATGAATATTTGTTTTAAAATGTTAGTGATTTTCATGATAATTTTTGAAGAACGTATTGATGCGAGCATCAATAGAACTGCGTGATTTTCATAATTTTGAAACGTATTGATACAACACTCAACGTTTTTTTTAGAATGGTGATTTTCATGTTAGTAATAAAACACAAAACTTAGATAAAAATATATATATAAAAACAATAAAAAAACCAATAAAAATGTATAAAATGACTCAGTAAAATAAAAAATTTAAAAAAATAAATAAAAAAAATCGAAAATTATATCAAAATGAAAATGACAAAATTTGAAAAAAAAACACATAATTTAAAGAAAAAAAACAAAAAGTTAGCTAAAAAAAGTTAAAAAAAACATCAAAAACATTTTTTTTCTAAGTTATTAAAAAACCATATAATTAGAAAATTAAAAAATAATTAAAATTACAAAATTAAAATTTAGATAAAAAAATAAAAATACAAAAAAAATATAAATAAAATTTTCTAAGTTATTAAAAAAAACTTATATATAATTATTAAAAAAATTAAAATTTAGATAAAAAAATAAAAACATACAAAAATGAAAAAAAATAAATTCTAAAAATTTAAATTAAAAACATAATAATAATAAGAAAAAAAATACTAGAATTTTAAAATTAACAAAAAAACAAAATTAAAAATAAAAAAATAAAAAATTTAAGATTGAAAAAAAGAAAATTAAAATATACTATCATTACAAAAATTTGAGTGGTTATCTCTTTTCAATTATTTATTTTCGTCATATCTATGGTTATATGGTCACTAATATGTCATCATATGTTACTTTTCTTTTAGTCTTTTGTAGAAGCCCGAGTGTTATTACATACGCACATACTAACCAACAAATGTTGTTTACAATATGACAGATTTGTTACGAGATGAAAGAGTGAGATTTGTCTAATTTTTAATAAATAATTATCGCATAATATAATTTTATTTAAGGAAATATAGTTAACCTACAAAAAATAATAAATATATCTTTTATATTATTTTTTTACCAATTTACGCTATCAATAATAAACTATCAACCGTAATACAAATTAATTTTTTTATAAATCTAAAAAAACTTTTAAACCACAAATAAATTTACAAATGTTATACTGGTCTAGCAAAATACTTTTTAATACTTTGTAAATACATAAATCTACTTTGATATAAAGCTATAAACCTCAATGGAAGCATCCCTGCACTCAGTTCGGGTCATTTAGATTATGTTAACCATTTGGATATCAGATATTGGATTATCTCATTTTAATGGGACACCAACTAATTTCTTAGCGTTTATTTTCTTTAAACAAAGACATTAAAGAAATAACAATGCTTCTCAATCAACTTGGTATCCTTTTTTCCGAAACTGCACTCACCATTAAAAAAACTTCAACGCATTCAATGGAACCATACGAAAATAGAAAAATTCATTTTCATATTCTTTATGGCTCTTCACCGCTCTTTTACATACCATAATTAAATTATGTAAGGAGAGCGACACACATTCCACAAAGCTGTCAGCAGACAAAATAATCTCTATCACTCCAACGCACCAGTTAAGTATGTGCGACACAAAAGACTTTACTTACGACAAGATGGTCTCTCAAGAACACACATTCAGAACTCAGGTAAATGAACAGTTAGTGTAAGAGCCTTTTATATTTTTGCACCGGTCAAATGTGATGACTCATGGCAGCAAGGCTACGAACTCTCATCCTTTTCACGAAATTATACGCAATAATGAAAAAAATCACAGCCTCCGGTTTTGTAATACAGATAGCAGGAACGAGCCAACACACATTCAATTCAATGCTTCAATCCTCATAACATGAAACGTGTAGCATGTAGCGAGGAATCATTTTTTCAACGATTTTTCAACTGCTACAACAGGAACAACTCGACCCAAGTATTAACGCAATAGAATAACGATAAAGTATTCAATCCGCTAGATTGGAATTGAATTAGGCATCGTTTCAGCGTCGCTTAGAGTCGTGGGATTACACTTATGGTTGAATCCTGAAACCTATATTCCTGAATCATTGCCCCTGTTGCAGTTATTTGTGATTCCAGGGTCTGATATTTGGAGGTGAAGCTGCTGTATTATTTGCGAGGGCCGATTCTGAATTGGCCACCCCGCCTGCTCAGCGGGAGGCCGATTCCGCGGGAATCGGCCAGAAGGGCCCTACGGAGTTTCAATAATGCTGCGTTTCATTGTGATTTTCCACTACGTTCGGGTTTCAAGATTTAATTTTATAGGATAATGCATTGTACAAACATAAATGTAATCGACTTGTTCATTTCGTTTTGGGGAATAATTTGTTGTTGGGCAGAATTCATGTATATCTACCTTGTTTAGTCTTTGGATTTGCAATTAAAAAGTTCGTTTCTCTTTGGATATAATTTGTTTTCAAAATTGGTACTTTGGTTTGGGCTTGGTTTGGAATTTGAAAAGTTTCCCAGATCCAAATTCATCAAAATTGTTTAGATATATAACTTTAAAATTTATATATTAAAATTAAAATTTATATATTTTATTTGTTTATTCATTTATTTATTAAAATTTTATATATATATATATATATATATATATATATATATATATATATATATATATATTTTAAATTTAATTTGTTATTTTAATATTAATTTTTTTTAATTTAATAAAATCTAATACATATATTTTTAATTGAAAGTTCGATATATATATATATATATTATTTTTTATAATTTAAATTTAATTTATTTTTGAAAATTTATTTGTTTTTTTAATATATATATATTTTTAAATTTAATATTTTTATTGTATTTTATTTTTCATTTTTTATTTTTAATTAATTTTTCATTTTTTTTACTTTTAATTTAAATAATGTAAATTTTATTTTAAAGTTTTAAATTTATTAAAATTTAATATATTTATTTATTTATTTTTTGGGTTAATTTAATCAACATTTTCTTTTTTTCTTTTTTAAATTTAATTTTCCATATTTTATTTTTTATAATTTTTTTTTAAAACTTTTATTTATTTATTTATTATTTTATTTATTATTATTATTATTTTTTTTAATTTATTATTTATTATTTTTTTAATTTCTATATATTTTGAAATTTTAATCTTTAAATTATTTATTTATCAAATTTTTAGGTTTTTTTTAATGTTTGAATTAAAATTTTTTATTTTGTTTTTATTTTTCATTTTTTTATTCCTATATATTTTTAAATTTTAAGCTTTAAAATGTTTTTATTTTTTAAATTTATTTATTTTTCTTAAATTTTAGGTTTTTTTTAATGTTTCGAGTTTTTAAAAAATTAAAAAATGTTATTTTCTATTTAAAAAAATGTCAAAAAATATGACACTCGAGTTATTTCTGACATCCAATCGGTTTTGTTTTGAGGGTGTTTTTTCAATCGTTTTTTCAAGAAACAATTTTGTTTTTTAGCATAATTTTTATAAAATGTTGAAATTTGATCTCTTAAAAAATAGAAGTATGCCTAGAATACATTTTTTTGTTTTTGTTTTTGGAGTGTTTTTTCATGTTTTTCGAGTCTTTTAAGCTAGAGTTCCCGTTTTGAGGCTCAAACATTTGCCTCACCCGTACGCAGTTAAAATCGTTGAATTTAGGTAACTTACAAATACCCTTCTCTTCATGAAGTAAGTACGAAAAACGCGAAAGCGTTTCATTAGATAAAAATGCGGGAATGCATAAAGCACGGGGCTTTGTAGGTAATTGAACGGGGCGACACATGTTTTTTTTTTTTTTTATTTTATTTATTTCAAGGGTACCGATGTCATCTATGCTCTCATTATCATAATAACATGAACCCCCTTAGCAAGAAAAATTTTACATGTCTCTATGGAATTTTCTTCATTCTTTTCTACCCTCTAGTTGATCTTCACCTATTAGAAAATGTAGTATATGTTTGGTCAAATTCTTCTATCCTACCCAAACTGCTGCCACTCAAAGAAGACAGATCCGAAAATCCCTATTTAGTCAACGTCCTATAACACTCCATCAAATGAGAGAAACCGTTAGCGAGTGTCATAAGGGATGTTGAGAAACGCCTCAAGAAATCACTGCATTACTATAATAAGACAAGTGAGTTATATGGAAGTTATTTGCATTTAAAATATTCAAGTAATATTTCTTAAAAAATTGAGAACTATGAACCTATTCATCCTAACCAATGAACTCACTCGATAAATTGAGAACAAACACAATCGACAATACGACCCTTCACTATAAAATTACCTACACTTCAAAATGTTAAGAATGTAATTTAGTTCTAGTCTTCATAGACTGCTATTTGACTCATGTCATGATGTAATTTATGTATCTATCAAAACAAGAAAGACCCTTATTTTTGTAAAGCATGGGCTTCATTTCGAAGTCACTTTTTCATTAGGTCAAGCATCCATTAAATTCCTCTGGTTTTTCTTATGAGTTAAGAGTCCTTGTCATTTTCTAAAAGACCCTTTCTAGGAATTTGTATCGCAAGAAAGAAAAGTTTTTTTTTGAAATTAGAAATGTGTTTAGAAGGCTTCAAAGAAAATTTACCCAGCCATGAAAAGTCAATCCAGGAGGGCTAATGAGCCTCTTGGAAAGGTTATACATAAATATGGCTCTTCGACCTAATATGTATGTCAAAATTTTGAAAGTTTGTAATTTGTCTTCTAATTATGTTCACTTGTGTGAATACCCTATGTTTATAGGGTTTCGAAGCCAGTCCAAAATTGCATGAGGTGTTGCAAAGGTTTCGGTTAGCACTAAATATCAGAAAGCCATAATCTTGAAGAGATCTTGTTTTCACACTGGAGATCTTGTTTCACTAAACTTGAAGGATTGGAAAATGCCATCATGCAAATATATATCATGAACCGTAGTTCTCTTTTTTTTTTTCATCATGTATCAAATGAAACTTTGTCCCCAAATGAGTGTAGAACCCAAAATGGAAACATAATTGGAAAGGTTTTATGTGATTAAATAGAATCAACATGCCCTGCTTGTTGGGAAAATGTAATTAATTTTGGTTTTCACATTTTTCATTTGTCTCATGTCATGATGTAATTATTATATATTGACAAAATAAGAAATAAAATTGTAAAAAGAAAATTTTATAAAGCAATAATGGGTTTCATGCTCCAATCTTTGGTTAATATGGTAGGAATACATTTTCTATCTTTAAAATTAATAGCACACAAAACATTATTCAATTATGTCCAAGTTTGCATTATAATTATTGTTTTTTATTTCCACAATTTGAATGTATAGGTGATGCTAGAAAGCAATCCCTACTTCACTTGTGTACCTAATACATCGAGAAAGAATAGGTAAGAGAACTGGCAACATATTAAAATTAAATATTTTATAAGGTTTATTACTTATGGCTAAATTTTCGTTACGCAAGAGAAAATGCCTAGTAGCTCAAGATTTTGTAAGAAGGATTCCATTCTCATTTTTACAAAGGTCATTTCATATGGTTTGAAGGTGTTGAAAATTGTAACTAGCTTCGTATTCATTATTGTTTATGTACCATGACATGATGCAATTTTCAAAGAAAAATAAAAAATAAAATATACTTACAAAAGAAAAATATTTATCAAGAAATGGGTTTTTTTTCTCATTGATTATTTTATTAGTTTTGGAACCCATTGTGTGCTCCAGGGTTTTGACAAGGTTCAGGTCAAGGTCATGAAAGCCAAACTTTGGACATCTCTAGATCAACGAAAATAAATTATATTTGAATGTAAAAAGGAAAATAAACCATCATGATGGTTCGTCAACCAAATTTACCACAAGAAGGTGAAGCCACCGTTATAGAGATAGATGGTTCATTCTACCTCCAAGGACATTAATCAATACATCTTCGAGAAGTGTGGAGATAAATGAGTGAAGAAGAGGATAAAATTAGGTGAGGAAGAAGAGAAGGCTTATTATATTATTTGGAAATATTTTCTTGTTTTTTTGGGAAGATCACATGTGAGAAGGAAGCTCCTTTGGTTCAAATTTCATTTAGAGAAGAGGTTAATAACTTGAATAGAGAAGCAATTATTATTTGGGTGCTTGGCCTATCACTTCATGAGTTGTTTAGATCAGCTCCTCCTCGAAATTTTCCTTGATAACATATAATAAGATATTTTTTTTGTATTTCCCTAATGGAGAGGTTTTTCCCAGAAGAGAGCATATTTATGGCATCCTTGTTTTCGCATTGTGATCTTATTTAACCGGCATTGTCTTGATGAGAACAAACACAATATAATAATATTGACATTGGGATAATAATATCATTTCATCGCTACATAGTCCATCACACATATTTACATTTACATTTTGACTCATATTTGCTTATAACTTAATTCCATGACACATGAACCAAACAATTAGTGATCGACACATATATTACGAAAAATTCTTCTAATTTATCAAGGTCAGAGGTGGCCTTTGAGCAAGACTATTTATTTTAAAAAAGAACAAACTACTGTATGATCATGATTGGAAATTATTTCTTATTAAATGGCTTCGTTAATTCCTGTAAGGATCTGGTGGCCTTCTACTGGTATGAAGGGATTTAAATGCATAATAATCACTTTACCCCAAGATATTATTTATTATTGATCATTGATTTTTGTAGACATTATGTGTGAAAGTGACCATTATTTATTATGACATTGTTGACTTCATAATTTATAATGGATATTATTTAAGAAGAATTGGTTATATAATGGGAAATAAATAATGATGTGTATGTCATGCTCTCTAATTTATAATAATTATTAATGTTTGGCAAGTTAATTATGGAAAGTATCAAAATTATTTTTTATAGTGTACCTATCGACAGAATGGGATATTGTTTACATATTCATTAACAATATGTTAGGTCCCCATTTTTATTTTTATTTATTTTTAATTTTTAATTTAATTTTATTTTTTTTTAATTTTTTAAAATTTTTTTTTTCTCCTAATTTGTCTACTCCTATATTGATACAATTTTTTTACAAAGAGGTTGTGGCCTCGAGAATTTAGCCTATATGTATCTTTCATTACATAACCTAAAACCGACTAAAAGAACTTCAAAGACCATGACAATGTCTCGCTCAGTAGATGCGTATTCGCACATAACAAAATCGAAACTAAACAGAGGAACTTGAAGACTATGACAGGATGATCGGGACTGCATATAATTAGTAGGTAGGTGCGCTATTGCGAAATCGTAATTTGTCCCGTTAAACTTCGCAACTACAATAAAAACCCACAAACAAACAAGCAGATGAGTGCTACACCACGCAAGGGAAATCACAATTGAACTAGAGAAAAAGTCTCTATACGAGAACTTATGAGCATAAGGACAACTATAAAACAAAAGGGAATTGGAGCTATCTGCCACAGGAATCAAAACTTTGAACGCAGTAATTTATTAAGATTCAGGAGAGGTGGGAGGTGACTCTTCTTCAACGATGCGTATGCATATTTCCGTAGGCCTTCCCCGTGACATCCTCCTGTTTGCGAAACCGCCATCGCGGGGACGCTGCATCGGGCATTTTTTTTGAAAGCTCACGCTCCCGGGAGAAATGCTACTAGGATCTCATTTCTTCTTGTTGTCACGAAAGGTGTGTTAACATGCCTATCTTCCGCCTTGTTCGGTGATGGCCTCTTGCTTTCGGCACCAGACTTCCGAAGAGTCTCTTCGGGCACAATGGTACGCTTGCTATGAAAGAGGAATGTATGCGAAGGTGCAAAGGGGAACTGAAATTTAGCAATATGAGACCGTGAAGGGGAGGAATGGTGAGAGCGTTGCCACAATTATGTCGCTTTCACGACTCTCGTCTACGACTACCTCGGTGTCGGGATAGCGCGCGTGCAACTGGGAGTAGGACGAGGAGTCGATGTTGAGGTGAGGCTAGCGGACCACACGCTCACGATAACTACCGCAAAGGCATTTCATGGCAATCAGCATGATGAAGAATAGGCAGCAGTATAATAGTCGTTAAAACTGGGGAGGCAGAGGAAGTAGGGGCCGCAGCTTCAGCCCACCAAGGAGCACCGGGAGATGAAAGAGGACGAGAGGCGACTAAGTTTATAGAAATGACTTGTGAAACATGAAAAACTCGGCTGCAATAGATGCAACATTCCGGTAGCACAACGGCTTCCCGCGTGGTCCGGGAGAGCCAGGGTTCGTACAGCAAGGGAAAAAAATCGAGCGTGTGGGAGGAATGTGAATGAAACCTGGGGAGGCACCATGGCGTATGAACTTGCGAGTCAAAAGGAGGGACGAGCCACATTAACGCAACATTGAAGATGGATGCAGAGTAGAGATTAATGACAAACATCACATGAGTCCCATGGCGGTAATAAGCCACGCGCCAACCCACCAACGCTTCTACGCATCGATCGCTAAGCTAAACATTCGTATCCGGAATTAGGTCCCCATATTACTAGTGTAGCCCCTTATTTTTTATTAGTGTATCCCCCCTAATTGCTATTGTTGTGTTGTTGTAACCCCATATTGTTATTATTGTTCACTTGCTATTGTTATTGTTAGGTCGGCTAGGATTATATTGTGATCCCATCGACTCCTTATATAGAAGGAATTTTTTCATTTATATCATCCAAAAATTTTTCATTTATGTAATGTACGAGGTTTCCCCCCTGAAGCATCGATTTCTTAAGGGCGTTTATGTTCTTCTTCTATTTTTGGATTTGGGTTCTCTACAACATTTGGCATCGTAGCTTTGGATTCCCAGGTTTCGATACCTAAACAAGACATCATGGAATTTTATCTACAACGTTTATTCTACCAAGGTTCGAAGCTGAAATTTTCTTAGACATGAAGTAGAACTCTTAGAAGGTCTTGAAAAATTTCAGATCTTGGTTCACACACAGAGACATGATCCGTAAGCAGGATTTTTGCAGTTCTTTAAATTTAACCTAAATGTGTCATCGTGGAATTTTTCGTGAAGAAATTTTTTTTCTATGAGGTTCAGAAGGCAAATTTTTATATGAAGCCTAAATCCCGAGGAAAGTGGTGGAAACATTTCGTATATTTTTTCACAATATTTTCGGGTAGCCAGATCCGTGGGAAGAAAAGGTTTCAAGCTTCCGAATTTCATCTCAAAGAGGCATCCAGAAAATAATCATTACTCACTTATGCATCGGATTGGAATTATGTAAAAAAATTAGGCCACAAGTAAACGTAACTTAGTTTCCTCGTATCAATTTCGTAGCCGAAGGAGGAAACAAAGTGACACCGTCTCGCCGTACAAGTTTGTTTCACCGAATCAGTCCACAATTAGTTCATTGGGGGATATTGGGTATAATTTTAATTTTTGAAGAATCCAAACTGTGTGAAACCTATGACAATTGAAAGAAGCTTCGTAGGATACTATAGAGTCAAATTCTGATATTGAAGATCTAAAATCGTAGAGGTAATTTAGTTTCAATATTTGCTCCTCAAATCACAAAGATGTGAAAAATTAGTTTGAATTGATTTAAGGGCATTGTGAGAATAGATATCGTACTAATATAAAATGCCTCCTAAAAGAATTCAACGCCCATTAAGACTTTAGAAGGCTCTACTATGACCTGTAACACGAACAATCGTAACATGACATATCAAAATTATAAGAGAAAGTAAGACCAAATTTTCGCTTTCGCAAAGAGAACAAAAAATGAAATGGAAGCTTTGAAGAAAGGCGTGGAAGCAGGGATGATGGTATGAAGCTTAGATGGACGATGTAGAAAAAGAAAACACAGAAAACATGAAGAATTATCTGAATGCACACATGGAAGGTTTGACAAAGTTGATATGCAAGAAATGTTTCTTAACGTTTAAAAGACAGTAGAGGAAAATCATGATGAGATCAAAATAAATGTTAATCATGATTTCCATAAACTCTAATGTTGGATGGAAGAACCACCATATTCCAAATATTAACATGAAATTTTGATGGAAAGCGATCCCGCATGGATATTATGGAGCAATATTTTGGATTCAATAATGTGCAAACACACAAAAGGTACACATTGCACCACGAAACAAAATACATTTGTATGGTATTTGCTATTTAAAAATTGTCACCGTCAAATTCTACGAGGAAATAATAGCACATTATGAGGATACAAAGAGAAACACCTTTCTTTAAGCCAATTGATAAATCTCAATAATACAAAAGGGTTCAGAAGCAGTGGAGCAATATTGAGGACTTCCAAAATTGGAATATAAGGGTAAATCGCTATTCCGCAGGAACATAGGATTGATTTCTTCATAGGGACTTAAAGGATAACATCCAACATGAATTTTGCGATTTGGGAACCGATTCATTGAGAAGGCATTCAAAGTCAAAAGAAATGAATGTAAATTATGGTGACAAGGAATCCCAACACCACATCTATAAAGACAAGTATTGCTATTCCCAGACTCACAACCTGTATGTATAACACACCACAAAATTAAAGAAAAAAGAGCAAAAGTGGCTTAAGCATAGCCAGGACAGAAAATACACCAAAGGTCATAAGTGGGTGGGCCAGAAGAAATTAATTTACATAGATTGAAGAGGAGGAAGAAATGAACAAGAAACTTCAAAAGAAGAGGACATACACCAAGAACCAACCCTAGAAGAGGAAGAAATGAGTCCAACCATGTCATGTAATGCATTCGCAGAATTACCACTCCTCAAACTCTCAGATAGAAGGACATATCAAGAAGAAAAAGGAAAATAGTGTTGATTGATTCAGTAGCACCCATAATTTTATTCATTGTAAGGCAGCTAAGGAATTGAATTGTTTTTGTACCTCCAACACCGAATGCTTTAAGTCATGGTTACAAATGAGGAACCATAAATTCTTTGGAAAAATTCCACAATATCAAGTTAACCATGGGGGAATATGTATTGAATATTCCAATTCTTTCCATTCCAATGGGAGGAAGTTGATGCTAAACAGCGCTATAACATTAGACGGTAGATTTTAATTTTCAAGAACTTTTCTTAAAATTTTTTTCAAGGAAAGGAAATAAAATTACGAATTACCACAAGGAATTTGAGAAAGATAATGTTTCTAATTTCATGACAAAGATTCTCAAGAAAGAACAATGAGGTGCAATTGCAAAATTATACCATCGGAAGTTCCAACATCTAAATCATCTATTTCTCCGTATCTCCAAAAGTCTTGGAAAATCATTCATGCTGATACTCCCAAAGTTGACCTCTACCTATTTCGCACTATGATAATGATATTAATTTGATTCTGGTGAAGTGTTACTCCAAACATCGCCTTATAGATATCATTATGTCCAAAAGTGCTAAATTGAATGTATGATTGCAGAAATGTTAGAGGCTAGCATAATTCAACCTAGCTGTGTTATTTTCACCTAGTAGTATTGGTGCACAAGAAGGACGGACTGGTGGCGCATGTGTCCGTATTATAGGGAGCCTGGTTGCTTCACTATTAAACATAAATTTCCATTCTGTGATCGATGAATTATTGGATGAATTATATGGCGCTATTTTCATTGTTGATTTTCGTCAGATATCATCAAATTAGAATGAAGACCTAAGATATTCTCAAAAGAATTTTGAACCTGCGAGGGTCATTATGAATTTTTGTCATGCCTTTTGCCTTACCAATGTACTTACACCAAGGGTTGATGAATTCCATTTTCAAACCCTTAGAAAATTTGTGCTAGTATTTTTTTATGACATACCAATTTGCCAGTTGTGTCTTGAAGGATCATGTTCAACATGTTGATGTACTCAAACTATTGGAGGAGAAAATTTATATGAAAAAACATCCAAATGTTTCTTTGTATTACAAGAGGTGAAATATCCGTGTCATATTGTGGTATATCACGAGGTGTTAAGGCAGACCCTAACAAAATTAAATCTATTAAGGAATGGAAAGTCTCCACAACCATAAAGCAAACAAGAGACTTCTAAGCATGGTGGTATTATCGCAAGTTTGTTAAGAATTATGGAAGAAATAGCATCCTCTAACAACATTATTGAAGAAAGATGCATTTTCATAGACTGGCTAAATTCAAGGCCTTCAACATATTAAAGAAATGCCTAGCACCGGTCTTAGCGGTGCCAAACTTCACAAAAACCTTTATTGTGGAATGTGATGCCTCAGAAATGGAATTGGTGTTGTGTTAATGCAAGAAGGAAGACCCATTTATTTTGAAAGTCGCTTCAATCAAAGGAAAGTATTTAAAGAAAGCTATTTATGAGAAGGAATACTACATGCACTAAAGAAATGGCGACCTTACCTAATGGGAAGGTACCTTAAGGTAAACCCATCATGATAGTCTTAAACACTTTTGAACAAAGACGTCATCGGAAGAGCAACAAAGATGGCTCACAAAGATGTTGGTTTATGAATTTGAAATCATCTACGTAAGAGGGAAGCGAAATGAATGGAAGAAGGACGAAGAAGTGTGGACACCATTCAAAATTTTAAGCAAGATCCTAGTATACCGATACATTTAGTTGGAAAATGATTCTTATGGTACAAAGATCGCTATATCTTTTTAATGATTCTCAAACAAACAAAATATTATTTTGAATCTACACTTCTCCTTTAGAGTGACACCTGTAAGATTTTTAAAGAATTACGATGTTGCAGAAGAAAGAATTTTTGACATGGCCTTTAATCAATATTCAAAAGTTTGTGGCGTAATGTTTGGTTTGCCAACAAAATAAATCGGAGACAATCATGATCCGGGTTCTACAACCTTATCCATTCCAAGTCAATGTTGGGAGGAGATTTCAATGGATCTTATCATGTTTACTTCCTAAGTCCTAAGGAAAGAGTGTCATCATGGTGGTAGTTGATAGACTTACCAAGTATGCATACTTTTGTGCATTATCTCATCCATTTAGCACAAACTTGCTACTTCATTTATGGAAAAAATTCAAAAGCTTAAATAAAACCAAAGATTATGGTGTTACGTAGATCGTATTTTTACATCGAAATTTTTGGTCATAATTTTTTTTTCTTGTTTGGGTACTCAACTAGGCTCATAACCTATCTTATCATCCTCAACCGATGGTCAAATTGAGATAGTGAACAAATGTTTGAAAAGACATATCTATTGTTTTGTATCTATAAACAAACACAATGGGTCAAGTGTTACCTCCGGCGGAATGGTGGTATAACACTTTTCCATATTGTAGCAAAAATGGACCACTATGTGCCCTTTATGGATATCAGCCACCGCTCATCAAATCATCTTTAAGAGAAAATTCTAAGGCAAGTAGTGGAAGACTGCACGATATCAACATCAAGTTCTCCTGTGTCATTCCTCTTCTATAAACTATCTCACCTTCCGTATGTATTCTCTCTTTAAAAAGTTCTTCCAACTTCCTTAAAGGATACACCAATTTGGCACAAATCAAATGAACAATAGGCAAGATCAAAATCACAATGAGAGAATTTTTCATGTAGGTGATTGGGTATTTTTACTGCACACAAATGACATAAAAAAATTCTCCAAGAAAGCTAAGAAGTATAATAAATTATCGCTTAAAATATTATGGTCCTTACAAGGTGTTGCAAAATATTGGTACTATGGCATACAAATCAACCACTTTTCCATGTTTCCATGCTTAGATACATATAGGTGAAAAACCATTTCAAACAATATTTCAACTTGATGAGGAAGGAACCATACCTGGAACTTCAACAGTAACGGAACAAGAACTCTAAGGAACCTACGAAATCGATCAATTTCAAAGAGAGTATCTCATCAAGGAAGAACTTACTCATCGAAGATTCTATGCATGGGAGGATGAGAATTTGCTACTTAAATATCCAAATCTACTCAAGCATTGAGGACAACACTTGAAGGAGAGGGGCATGTTAGGTCCCCATATTACTAAGTGTATTCCTTATTTTTTTTTATTAGTGTTGCCCCTTTATTGTTATTGTAAGCCACCAGAATCTCTATATTGTTATTATTGTTCTCACATTATTATTGTTAGGTCGGTTAGGTTTATATTGTGATCCCATGGACCCCTATATAAGGTTTTTTCATTTGTATCATCCAAGAATTTTTCATTTATGTAATGTATTGGAGGTTGCTTCACCGAAGTGGCTGATTTCTTAAGGCGTTGATCTTCTTTCTTCTATTTTTGGAGTTGGTTTCTACAATACAATATGGAATTGACTGCAGGTTGTGGAATAAATTAGCATGCATATCAACAAAGCCATGAATAAAAATCACTAAAAATTGAACAATAAATACTTAGCTCATGAATAAAACACATAATGTTAAAAATGATATTTAATGATAGCTATGTTCTATGCATAGATCTTAATGATTAATATTGATGAATATTGGAATATATGTGTATGTGTGTGTTTTATGAGCATGAGACTTCTAATATCGATCAAACTAGAAAATAGAGATTATGAATAGCTCACGAGCCCATACCATGACACAATGTTTACAAGATCTTCCTAATATGGATTGAGGAAAATAAATTACCTTTCATTAAATCCTATACTAATTAACCTAGAATTAGTGTACCACTTGAAGCTAGAGAGTCATGCAAATAGTGGAAGGATACAAGTTTTAATCAAAATTAATAGAGAACTGCAGAAATATTAATATATTCACCAACAGACATTTTTATTTATATTTTATTCATGTTTTATTAATTATTTGAATGCATATGTGACCGTACAATATTAGACAAACAATATGATATGTTGTTGTGTTAATATTTTTAGTAATGTTTGTATACCTTATAAATTGATGTAAGATTACATATTATTTAATCCAATTATTTTTTTTCCAAATTGATGGTAATTTAAAATATGAACTTGGGAGGATATGTCAAGAGAATAAAGTATTTAAATTTAAACCAATGATTATATCTTATCATCTTGATTTATATTTACATCAATATTCACCAATTTTAATACTTCTTCCACAAATTGTATCAGAAATTGCTTCGCATGATTCTTACCAATTACTCTATTTATCAATAAAATCTATTTTGATGATCCAATTGAAATTTCTTAACAGGACTCATTTTTGAAGAAGTTCTCAATGTATAATAATGTTAATACTTTGCTTGATGTAAATAGAAATAGTAATACCATCAATACGATTATCTTCTACAAGATGTTTGGTCAAAGGTCATTCAATTAAAAGTTTACCATAATGATTTTTAAGAGTAGATTAGAAAACACATGGAGGAATATTTTTGAGCAATTTGTTTGGTAAATAATAATAATAATTTTGTATTTCTTATGATGGATAGAATTACAAGAAACTTGATTTTATTTTCACACACAACAGAGGTAAATCCTCCTCTCGTGGACACAGGTGATCCCATTAGCCCCAGAGTGGGTCTAGACAAAAAAACAAGACAAGCTATGCATGACTCTAGTTAACGAATGGATGGAGATTCGTTACAGATGACTTGGCCGCAGGTCCTACGCCATTTTTGTCGTTGGAAAGAGTGGCCACCGCTCCCGGTTTGACAGACATTGTACCGCTCGCTTTTCACGTTTGGGACACTTGCACACACACAAGAAACAAATCTACGACATAAAACATACTAATTCACATTCGTAACTATTAGTCACCGAAGAGACTAAATCAATTGAACCGTATAATCAACATAAAAAAAAATGATGGAACCAACATCATAGTCAAGTATATTAACAAATGAAAGGAAGAGTACAACCAAGCTTCGGTCGCCAGGGTCTCCTCCAACAAAGGTTCAAGCAGCACGTCTCACAAAGGCTCTTCGTAACTTGATGACCTTCAATATGAATTCTCTTGGTTCTACCTTCAATAGCATTTCATAGTATCTCTTCTCCAATTTAGCTTCCTGGCTATATGTTCACTAGCTTTCACATAGGGAGTAAAGGCAGCTTATAGAGGGAGTGGGAGAGGTTATGTATCCCTATAATTACAAAGGGAGACCTATCTTCACGCAGTGTCTCCATGAGGTGGAAACTAACACGAAAGAGGGAGATCCATGGCCGATCAACTTAACCACTTCCACCTATCCCTAGGAAGAATAAAGCTTCGTCTACAAAAAAAAAAATTCCTAAAACAAAATTAAGATGGAACTACATCGTACAGCTGTGGCGCGGTTTCAGTGTGTAAATTTACCACATTGGTGCTAGGCGAACCGTTACCGAAGAAGGCCAAGGCAAACAGGCGGTGATTTTTGAGAAATGCTCAATAGGAGAAATGATGTCCTTATGCATAAGGATGCAAAGAAGGTGTTTAAAGTATGACATCGGCCATAGGTCACGGGAACGACCCTTCAATATGCGCAAAGCGAGGATTACATAGGAAAATGTTGTGTACGTATTCCCCCTAAAGCATGAGGTCCGAGAGAGAGAGGTGAAATGCTTATGAGAACGCGTTCAACCCAAACACCACTCGTCGAAAACCTACAAGTACAAATACAACTTATAATTTAAGGCGTATATGTGTACACACCACCATAACGATATAAAAAGTGAGATCCGAGGTAGCGTATGTCTAATCCAACAATAGGGATCAAAAATATATCAGTATGGTTGCAACCATCCAATCAAAATATTCTTGTAATAATTCTCATAGTAATCCACAAAGAACCTGCACTGGATTTCATCGTACAAAAACCCAAAACTTGCGCTCCATCTCAACCCGAACAAAGTACAAATTTAGATACGATGACCAAGGAACACAAGAAAATCGTCTTATCACGGCCAATGATGGTGCTGTTACGATGTGAGAGAAACCACCAATAAAGACAATGGCTTCGAAGGTACAAAAGGTACAACTTGCGGAATGAACAAGATCCGACATCGAACACCCGCGCAGCCGGTGATATCGAAGGCCAATGATGTGGACCTTGTAAGCACAAGAACGCCACGAGGACACGTTCCAAGGCACCGAAGGGAGTCTCTAGGGTCACCTTCCGGATAATGATGAAGTCGACAAGAAGTGACTCGATCGAAGGTGGGCCACAATGTTTCCCACATAATCGGACACGCAGACAACATGACATAATTTTTGTGGGGAATCACACCAACATAGAATCGCAGGGAGGTTGAAAACTTCGAGACAAACTTTCTGGAACATACTGGCAACGACACCCAGATTTGGACATTCACACCATCGTGACCTGGAGAAGTCATGGTGACGTGAAAAGAGCAGATGAGCGGTCAAAAGAGATTACCTAAACCTTAAGAGGCAAACAAATGATGAAGTGAGATGTCCCCAACTCGACACGAATGCAAACAAGTGTCGTGTTCAAGAGTTTACACATCGCCAAACACAACCGCATTCTAGTTCCATTTTCTCCACTCACATTTCCAAGAAAATTTCAATTATTTTTGAAAACAAGCCTTCAAGGGGATAACATATCCTTGCGATGTAAGCTTGTCCTTCGGAAAATCCAACCTAGTACATTTTACGAGCCCTAGAAGGAGGAACTCGAGTAACGTCATAACGACGAGTCTCAATGTCACGGGCTTTTAACGAGTCCCGACAAAAAGGGAGAACTCAACATCTTTTCATGTTTAGAGAGTTTGAAAAGAAAGTGGGGAAAGAAACTCTAAAGGCTCCTTTTCGTAGATAGTCTCATGTAGATCCGAAAAGGTAGAAAATCGTGTCTCAGAGAACTCTCTAGTCGCGAATAGGCTAAGGTATTCCTTTTTCGTAAATAATCTATCCCAGCCCGAAAAAGGTAAATGTATATCGGGTAGACATATCATTTCACCATTTAACGAGTTCAAAACGACAAGCATCTCGACAATCTTTTCGCCTTTAGAGAGTCACAAAGAGCTGAAAGATGACTCAGTGAGTGACTTTTTCGTGTTTTTTTACCGAGTCCGAAAAGTATAAATATAACCGTTACTTCGTCATAACCATGTGAAAACCTATTACCGCACAAGAGACATGTAAAACCGATTTCTCAAAATAATATGATAAAATAAATCAAAAATATGTTTTAAAACCTAATTCTAAGATCTTGAAAAGCTATAAAATGCCACAAGTGGTAAAAAATATTTACTTTTCACTTACTCCTCTTTGTGGAGCAACAATGATCCATTGTGCTTTGCGATCTTGCTACGATAATTGGCAAGTGATCCAGTTGAACCGATCTTGATTCCGTCACCTTAGGTAAGAGCTAACACCATTTCTATCTTTTAAGCTAACTTAATTTTCCACACATGCTATTTATTTCTAGAGGGGATTTATAAAACTAGGCATCGCGGTTAAAAGTGGTTTCAAGCACCACCGCACCAATCGCTCACTTATACACAGTAGGTGTAAGCTCATTTATGCGACCGTTAGTGAAATAGTCACCAACCGTGCAAAACTCAAAATCCACATTAATTTAAGGAAAATTCAATCATTATTTTGGTAAAATTTCGATGCTCAAGTAGACCAACAATGCTCATATGAACAATGTGTGCAACTATCGAAGGGTAGTAAGAATGGTGATTGAGTGGAAAGAGAGAGAAAATAGTGAGGAAGATGAACTTTTCCATGGAGAATGATCGATCATGGATGCCCTCGTAAGAGATTGTGGGCTAAAGAAATTATTTCTAACACCGTGCCTTAGGCTCACTAATTCGTTCTAGTATTTGATAAGCATATAGGGGATGAAGACCAAGAAAAGTTTGTGCTTTCGAGATCAGAACTCAAATTGGTTTATGATGTCTATTTTACTTGTGATTATTTGGTAGGGTGTATTCCTATCATGACCGGGTACCTATCCTACCATGGGAGAGCATGGGGATGGTGATCGATGGTGTGCGAGCAAGGGCGGAAAAGGACTGGGGAGTGGAAAGGTTGACATCCAAACTATCTCGCATCTAGCACTAAAAGTAGTGCTACGTACTATTACGCGGGCCGGCAGGTCGCAAGCACCGCATGAGGCTACAAAGACACAACTTCTCTTGGTCAGGATATTTCCCCCCGACCCCCGACTTCTACAACTAGGCAAGAGGTCAGATTATCAACATGAAGGTGGTAACTACAAGTGCAAGAAGAAAAAAATGAAGAAGCCGCATGTGGATCAATATTGGCATTGTTCTTCTTCGAATGACTACCAATATTCCAAACAAGCTAGGAGGTCATTGGTTCCATGCCACCACCCGCAGAACCATGGATGGCTCGATGGGTCGCAAAGTGATGCCCAGAAAGGTGGCCACCGTGCTGTCTTGGAGGCTAGAATTATTCGATTGGACTTGTCGACAACCACCGTTGCCGGAGGTCCGGTCCTATTTCGGTACAGACTTCAATCGGTGATCCGTACCTCCCGCTCTCGAGGGAGAGGATTGGGACGAAGAGCTAGTGAGACTCATTTTATTTTCATGAGTTTATGATTTTTTACATATGCATGTTATGAAAATTAATCTTATATGTACAGATGCTCGCCCATAGCGACCTATAGGTATGTCGTTGATAGGTGAGGCAACTCTCGCGATTTCGATCCTCATGGTGAGGGCAACAAGTGAGGAGGCAATACAAATATAGAGGGGATCACCGTGATTCCCGACTATGTCGTATTTGATGATGTTCCTCGTTTACCGCAGGCAAACCGTAGGTGTGCCGAGTTGTATCCATCATTGTTGAGGTGGTTGGTATGGGCAAAGACGTGCTATCATGAGCACCACACCAATTAGGCACCTAAGCTTTTATTTTCGTACATTTTGAGACATGTTGTCTCGAGATGTAATCGAAACACAAATACATATATTTTTGGGTTTTTATGATGCACACGTTGCAAAAACGTAAATATATACATTATTTTCTACATGGTTCTATTTACATATGATGATGTTTTATAAATTGCGCACATTTCTATCTAGCACAATGTTAGCTATTGCATCGCTAATGTATTCATTCGACTTGGTATATGTTGATATGTGATGAATAAAATATCTTTTTCAAGCGAACGAATATGCACATACAATCTCAAATGCATGAGTTTCGAACCGAATAACGACCGTTAAGTTGAAGAACAATGTCATGAATCTAGATTTATACAATGAGCATACATGTCGAGGTTAATTGCCTTGCGAAATTTCCAAGACAACACTATATTCAAATACTTTATTTGTAGTTGGTCTCAGAAAATACCTTGTAGGTTAATCAAATCACTGTCAGATCATAAATCATTTAGTCGTCGAAGACAAGTTTCGGTATCATGAGGCACCATCCGTGAAACCGACATAAGGGGTAATAGACATCCGCATAAAAATAAGACCCAATAAGTAGTAACCTTACAAAGAACATGAAACCAAAGAATGCACAAAAATGAAAAAAACACCTATGTACACATCATGCATGAATGACTCACATAATACTTTTTTCAGTACAACCCATCATTGTGCTAAGGGGATAACCTTCATAATCAACAAGCCTACAAACCCCATTCTATAACACATGTTTGGGATTTAAGCGTAGGCCCACATGGGTTGGAATTTACCTTCCCCCGATTATCATGAGCTTGGCTGTGGCCAGAGAACAAGGTCACCTTCGATAAAAGAATGAGGGGAAACCGTTTGGTCAAAATGAGCTTTGACCACATATTTTGTGCTTCTATGAGAAAGCGCTCAAGCGACGAGTTTCATCCAATATTCCCACTAGAGGAGATGCTCTTCTCGTGAAGTATTAGGCAGAATTCATGCCCAATTTGAGTGAAGGAATTTCACATTCAATTGGAAGAGTAGTCAGACCGTACACCAAATCGAAATGGGGTGAATCCGGTCGCACTAATGGACGTTTGGTGCTTCCACAGAGCCAAAAATAGCATCGCATGAAAATTTGATTTATGGATCCTAATTCTTTTCGTTGAAGCATTGTAACAAGGACTTTGTTTACAACTTCAACTTCACATTAGCTTTCAGGGTACAAGGCGTTGAGTCATTATGATGCGTACCCAACTTAGACGCGCTCACTATCATATAGTCCTGAAATGAGAACCACATTGGTAATGATGGTTTGAGGGGACACCAAATTTATAATAACATGATTGAATATGAATTAAAGCAACGTTTTACCATCTCACTAGTGTAGGATTGTTTAACCCATTTTTGTAAAAATAATCAATGCGATGACAATAATATAGGCACAAACAAATGTATCGTAGGTTACACGGCCATAAAATTGATGCCCTATTTAAAAAGGAATAATGGTACGATGGTGGTGTAGAGAAAAGGTTGCGATGCATGGTATTGACATATCCTGCACGCATGACACGTGTACACCATGTATAATGCACTTAAAAATGGACGTTTAAAAATAGCCAACACAAAGTGATATCAAGGCAGCATATCTGCATATGTGACTACCATGCGTTACTATGGCGCTACTATTTAAAACTTTCTGTCACATGGTCGTACATCTACGCAGTACATAATCGACTCCAACACGATGAGTGGTATTCTGGTCAATATGATAAGGTTGCGACCGATGTCGAATACGGCGTTGGAATATTTTCGTCAACTCGTACTCAAAAGTAGAAGTCTCGAGATACACGATGATATCACCATACCAAGAATTTAGGTGCGAATCAAGAAAATAGTTTCGTCCGGAATATGATCCTATAATAAGAAGGAGCAAGAGGCTTGCGAGAGAGAACAAATAAAATTAAAGTAAACGAGTGATTTTCCACCTAAGGCAGAATTTCAAATCAAAATACTGGAGGATAACGCATCCACTTTGAATATTTTCTCAAAGAATCGAAGCGAGACAATACAGGCTGCGGTTACAACTGCAATCACGCGTCGTGTGTAAAAGGATATAATGGCGAAAAATGTTGGAACGGCTTGATCACAGCCCATACAATTTCTCAACATGTGCATAACGTGTTTCGTGTCAAGAAGGTTTCTAGACAAGTAATAAAATAAAATTCTCGTTACCGCTCATCATCATCTTGAACCAAAACCATGGCGATCGCATCAAGGAGGAAGCTATGATAGAGGGTGAAATCACAATGATAATCGGAGATGTAATAGAGGAGCGTTGACAAGCAATGTCTTAAGCGTATCAAATATTGCCGAGAAATCTCACCTGTCGAAAGGGACATCCTCGCGAAAAGTTGTGTGAACCTTTGGCTACTTTACATAGTTCGGGGATAAAACAACGTAAGAAATTGGCTTTCCTTGGAGACTTTGGAGCCGGTGTAACAACGATGGAGAGATATTAACAATAGCCTCATCCTTATGGGATTAAGGCGAATTTCATCTTTTGGATACAATAAACCTAAAATTTACTTAATTCCATACGAAGACGCATTTATGGATTGGAGCTTTGGGCCGTTGCAGTTGTCTCAAACGAAGAAATATCTAGCGAGATGGTTCTCTGTGGTCTTTTTTGCACATCCTAATGAGCCGAAGGTCATCCACATGGTTGAACAACATGACGAATATTGTGAAAGGCATAAGACATCGCGTCACCGGAATGTAGCCCCGCGTTCTTTCAAGCTAAAAAGGGGAGTTTTTATAAGTGAACATTCCCGAAGGAAAAATAAAATTGATCTTGTGTTGATTGGACGAGAGAATGTTGATCCGATTATAGCTGGTAAATCCATCCATAAGTGAAAACTTACCCTCACATACAATCGTCAATGATCTAATCGATAAAAGGTGATAGTTATCCTTAGATAGTGTCCCATTAATATCGTGATATTCAACAAGGTACGTGAATTTCTTCCTCGCTATCTATAAGAACAATGTTAGAAACCCACCGTTAGAGGAACAAGATAAATGAAACCCGCTTTGAGAAGTTTTTCAACTTCAACTTTATGGCGGCGTTTTCCCGAGGATGTATTAGATGACGTCGCAATGGCTCGCACCGGCAGGTGGGAATCTCTGTTACACCACAACATCGGGATCAATTTTGTACTCCTTCGGTAAGACCAGGAAAAAACATCACGAAATTCGTGAAAGAGGCTAGTATACACATGACTCTATCGAAAGAGCAAGTGACTCCCACATGGAGCCACAATTCCCGGTTTCGCGCAAATGTCGATAGGCATCATCTCGAGTGATGTTACTCAAGTTATCTTCAACGAAGACTTCGTGAGTCAAGACAGGCGTTGAAGTGTATGAGAAGGAACTTGAGACGCAAAATGCTCAAGGTGCTTAGACATTGCCCCGAGGCCGGTACAAACAAGGAAAGATGATGCCCATTGCTCCGCCCGTGAAGTCTTCATATATTGGCCGCGGTTTCCATGACAGCCCCGCGTATGGAAACACTTTTGAAAGGATTGCGAATCCGCATCTCCGAGCCAAGGGGATTGAGAATAAATGTCGAGAGACATGATGAAAGGAGGTACCTTCGGTATGGGAGAATCATATGGGAGCCGTGCCTTCCGGCAATAATTGAGTTCAATTGCACTAAGCAACATCGAATCTCAAAATGAATCAACCTCGTTTGGTAACAGATCCAGTGGTCACCCGACCGAGATATCATATTAACTTGAATGGTATTTGTACAAGGGGAAAGACACCAATGAGGAGGGATCTTGAAATAACCGGCCCTATAGTGTCGTGGGGAGAAGGAATTTGATCTTGCCACAAGGGAACGTTTTTTCTACAAGACAAACGTAAAGAAAGAAAACTAGCGATGTAAGAATGATTTTTCCGTCGGTGGTGGAAATTTCAAGACGAAGAGGTGGATGAACCGAGTCCAACTGCGAATGTAGCAGAATATTGTAATTGAGTTTAGCGTCAGTTAATTTACTAACATCGACCGTCTTTCCTTGCAACATGATTGGAAAGGTAGCGCAGAACACCTGCGGTTTTGATTCCTTCCATCAAATGCCCAAGGGTACTGGGTGATGAAGTGAGAGGGGTCGGGAGAGCCACAGCTTTCTAGAAAGTAGATGACATGACACAGAGATGTACCTTCATATCCACAATGGCTCTATGATATTGAGACCGTTAATGCCGACTTGTATGATGTAAGCACAACTGGGTGTGGAAGTTTGGGGATGAAATTTTCAAGTCAAAAGTGAGAAGGCTAGAATCGTCAGGATCAATCCTCCATCGCATAAAATCTTTCCGCGTTGAGATGGACAACTCGACACTTTGGTCATGGACATCACGATGAACCTATGCTAAATCTTCAAAATACCGTAATGCCAAGGAAGACAAAGTAGGGATTACAAGAATATCGCAGAACACCCTGGCGGGTGGTCGTACAACGGCCCGCAACCAGGCCTTCTTCAATCTTCAACAGACCGCAGGCGGGGGAGAGAGTGACCACTGGCCGACCCTTTCTGGCTGCCTGGCATGATCCAAAGATAATCTTTTCGAGCAGTAGCGATGGAAATCGGTGCGTAACCATTCATCATGAATACTTGAGAGCCAAACAAAGCAAGGTATTTTTGCTAAGGTCGCTCGACCACATATGTTCGTCGAGGACACAAAGGTTCTTTGAGGATATCCTGGGTTCCCCTTAGTGCCTTTGAGAAATTGAACAACTTCGGTTCGTTCTAGGAAAACTCTGTGCTCTGGCATCACAAATCAAACAGACAGCTTTCGCTTGCACCATGAACCATCACCGCACGAGGTTTACACGATTTCGGCTTGGGGGCACCTTCGCCTTTGGACTTGCCTTTTCCCCTTCTTCGTTTTCCTTGGATGTATTTTTCCACAGATTGGTCGACCATATTGACCTCCGATGTTTTACCAATCTGTGGTAATGGTGAGCAGAAACTACCGGGAAGAATTTTATTTTTGCTTGGCGTACTGAAGAGGAAGACTTACGCAAGGAGACACAGAACTAATAATGTCATCGACAAGGTAGGCGCACTTTAGAAGTCCTGTGTCGTGGAGCATCGCTTAAGATATCACAATGCTCAATTGAGAGTACATTGCAAATCAAGGCATCGGGCACGAGCGATGGCTTGTTTCCTTGGTTACACATGCCCCCGCGATGGTATGTTCTTCTAACCGATTAAAAAAGAGGTAGTGAACCGTCATGCAGAGAAGTCGATCAGAATTTCGAACTTGACAAGGCGTACGACGACATTCTATCTGCGAATGTAATCCGAGATATGGGTAGTCTTCGGTCCGCCCAAGGATGTTAGAGGTGCGCCTAGCTTCATAACGAATCGTAAATTGGAAATGAGTAATGAATGCCATAGAGAGAGTGTTGAAATCTTGAAAGATACCACACGCAGGCGCCGATGTACCACTTATCAAATAACTGCAGAATGTCGGAAAAGAAGGAGTCAAATAGAGTCATCCACCCAAGAATTGGAATAACACCATAAATGGTATGTCATAACATGTGCTTGGGGGTCTTCCATACTTTCCTCAAACCTCGGGCAACTACCAAGAACCTTCATTGAAACTAGATGCCAACACAGATTATGAAGGATTGGATCATTTGTCAATTTTTCGACACATCCGTTAATTCCAATGTGGCGAGAAAGGGTAAATTGAGGGTTGAAAGGCATAGCAGTTCTCGATAAGGACCCGTACCCATATTCCATCTTGGTCGCAGTGTAACCGCTTCTATTGGTTTTGTCCCGATGATTCGGACCACATAAGCAGGCGCCGATAATTTGGTCGATATTGCGTCGAGGACCAAGATACAGTAGGTTGAAGACCAGGATACCCCACATATGAGGGTCCCAACTGAGCAAAGACAAGGATTTTTACACGAATACAAGTATGGGCTCACCGCTGAGTAAGAAAAACCTGAAGCATTGTATACCAAATGATATTGGACCTTGAGTGGTAATAGCCACCCCAAACAAGCTTGTTTACAAGGTGGGGTTTCATTGAGTCGATGCGATCGGTGCAGGTTGGACTCGGACTGCGATATAGAGTAGAGTGGTGGCTACAAGCAGAACTATCCTCATGGCAAAGTTGTCCTCGCTCGTCAAAGGACTCGACCGATGAGGGCTACCAGGTTTTCGTTGCGCAGCAAAGCTGACCGTACGCGCTGGCCGGTTGTCCCTCACAACTGTGTTGACGAGCAGGGACCACATAAGATGGTCTCATCAAACATCCGGGACCAATTGGAAGATATGGCTATTGGGGTTGCACAAAGGTCCTTGAGATGGATGGATTTACCCCCCCAAGACCGTACGAAGTTCTGTGTTAATATACCACGTGCTCAAAGAGGTCTCGAGGTTGCTCGCTGGATCACAAGTCGAGCTTGTAAAGGTTGACCTTGAGATTGTGCGTCATGCCGGCAACAATCCTTGGTCGACCGAAGGTTGTCCCCGAAAGGGTTTCCCCCCCTTGTGGGTCATACGCAAACCCTTGCACCAAAGGCTGTCTCCCTCAAAGGGTTGTCCTTTGGGTCATAAATATACTCCTTCGAACCAAAGGTTGGGTTTTGGTGTAAGGGTTGTCCTCAGAAGTTAGAAGGTTGCACAGCAAGGTATGTCTAAAACCGAAATGAGCCGATAAGCCCCGTGAGCGTGAAAACAGATAGGGTCGTCGTGTTCATCATATTGAAACAAAAGTGAATAAATCAAGTTACCCATCGCGTCATAATGAGAAAGATAAAGATGACCAAGACCCTAAGGGGACCGATAAGTCCGGGAGCTCTCGCTACCAACAGCCGTACCGATACCCCCGAAAGAAAGGCCGGTGACTTCATGGCAATCACATTCACCGAAGGCGAACCCCGACGACTAAGCGGTGACAACCGGTGCCAATGTAGCCACGTAGATAGTAGGTCTATTTGGGATGTATGTAACAAAAGGTGCTCTACGAGACAGTGTCATCGGTGACATCCCCAATGATGGAAGGACCGGCCCCCTTAACAGTAGTTGGATGTCACGAAGTGAGGAAATACTGCCATAATTCAACACAAAGACCATATCTACCACATACCAGCAGAATACTCTAGCGGTGCCTTTAAGGGATTTCTTTCTTAAAAGTTGGTATTCTTCATCGTAAATAGGAATCCCCATCGGCTAATAGGACCAAACGGTAGTCCATGTCTGAATCCACACGAGATCTTGTAAAATACCACGGGCTAAGAGTATGATAGTAGCCAAAAATGGCGATCTCACCAAGAGGGGGAAATTTTCCGACTCAAACTCAAACCAAGTGCTTGAAAGAGGCCAAGTGACCCAATTAGTTCTCCAAAGGTACCGACGGATAATAGGTCGAAGCTTCAAATACTCCAGAGGTTTGAGAAGTTTCATGAATCGTCCGAGCAGAAAGGACTACCAAAAGACAACCGATGGTTCCACGACCGTGACCGTAGCATACCGGCAGAAAGGAAAAATATCGAAAGAAGACTCTGGACCAAAAACCAAGGCAAACAAAGATGATACAATCAAACTTAATGTGGGTGTGTAATCGTAGTGCTTATTTTACCACATTGAAACCAAAAATTTGTTTTTTTTTCATGTTTTACGAGTCAAGAAATAACAACATGACTCACTTTTCAGCTTTAAGCGAGCACGAAAGGACAAGTGCTCGATGATATTTTCAAACTTATGGAGTCAAGAAGATAGAAAATTATCGCTTAGGTAGTCTAGATAAAAGCGTGTAATGATTCATGAACCGTCACATGAACCTTGGTGATCAAATGAAAGAAGATCGACCAAGACCCGATGTACATGCGCTAGTCTCCCCAAATGTTGTGTTCGGTATATCACTTTTATATGTGCGTACCTATTTCTACGAATAAAACGATTGCAACTTGCACGTCTCCTTTATATACTCACTGTGATTGTGAGCGCAAGTCCCATCATAGTGTTGTCTCTAAGCAAGATGGTGACAAATAAATCGCTAGGTTTAAAGACGCCGAACATGTATCTAACTTAGACCACTAAATTTTTCGTTAGGTTTTGAAGGCTTTAGGTTAATTGAGTAAATTCTTAAGTTGATCTGTATTTACGTTTCAATTCCTAGGTCTCACCTAATGTTGGATCTCAAAAATCCCTAAATGCAAGCTACATGCTAAAATACCATTTATTTCGATGAAAAGCTATCTACGAGAAAGTTAGGAGTTTTTCAAGTGACAGAAACAATAAGAATACTTAGGGAATATCCACTACAAGAGATTCGATGCAAGCTAATGAAAATGAGAAACCTTCTTAAATTCAATGCTAGATATGCAAAAGACTTTCAATTTCACAATGCAAACAAGAATGCAAGCACATTTTTTTTTTCAATGGCCAGAGCAAAAAGTGCACTAAATGACATGAAAACAAACCAACACACTAGAACGAGGACGTTAATGCAGAGTTGAAGGGAAGTAATTGCAATCAACCCAAAACAAACATAACTCAAACCAATGTTGCAATTCCTCAAATCAAAGAAAGATTTCAAAATAGACCCACATACAAAGCAGATTCATATGTCGCTTGAAGTGACAAGAAGCAAAATTGAATGAAAGAGGCAAGAATCATTTAACAAATGAAATCACTCAAATGGATCAAAGGAGATGAATGCAACCAAACAAATAATGAAGTTGATTGTGAAACAAAATACCCAAACCCTAACAGAGGCTCAAAGACACCAAAGCGCTTAAAAAACTCCAAGGCTATGGATGTTGACAGAAATCTTAAAAACAATCGACAACAGCCGATCACAATCAAAAAATCCCAAGGCACTCAAAACATGTCAAAAATCACTCTGGTATTACCAAGAACTCATCAAAAATATTGAAAAAATACCAAACCCCAAAAACCTACAGAGGTTTGGGCGTGCGCCCCTATTTGGTCAGAATTAACGCAAAACAGGGATGGCGGCGTTGGAACCAGCAACAAGCGCTGCCGGCGCGATCGTCCCATCAAAAAATGGGCGGTGCCGCTAACCTGTAAAAGTGAAAACGAAACACAAAGGCCGGACCGATCCTCTAGGGGTCGAACAAGGTCTTAGACTCGCCGTACCAATCGTAAACGAAAAATAAGAAAGAAAAGACCAAGAAGAAGACCTAATGATGAAAAAAATCACACCGATCCCCATTGAGTTGCCAATTTGTTGGTGAGGTAACCTCCGGTGGGGACAGAGGCTATCCCACCAGCCTCAGAGTGGTCTAGCCACAAAATGAGATAAGCTATAATATTGATTCCTAGTTACCCAATGGATGGAGATTCGATAGATGACTTACCGAAGGTCGTACACTGCTGTTAACAATGTAAAGAGTGTGGTCGCTTCTAATCCTGGGTTTGGAAGATCACTTTCGGCCCACTCCTTCTTTCACACTTGGACACCTCGCACACATAAGAAACAATGACGATATACAACATACTAATTCACATTCGTAACTATTAGTCACCAAAGAGGACTAAATCAATCGCATCACAATCAACATAACACAATGATGGAACCAACACCATAGTCGAGCATATTAATAAATGAAAGGAAGAGAACAACCAAGTCGACGCCAGGTCTCCTCCAACAGGGTTCAAGCGATACCTCGTCAGCGTTCGTCGGGAATTGGACTCTCTACGTAATTTTTTCTCGTTCTACCTTCAATAGCAATTACTCGCATAGCATCTCTTCTCCAAGTTCAGCTCCTCGGCCATATGTTCGCCTAGCTTATAAAGGGAGAAAGCCTGGCTTACACAGTGGAGAGAGAGAGGTTAGGATCCCTATAACTATGGAAGGGAGAGCTATCTTCAAGGAGTGTCTCCATGGGAGGTGGAAACTACTCTCAAAGAGCGAGATCCAGGTCGATCAACTTAAACACCTGACTCATCCTCGAGGTGGTTAGAGGAAACTTCCACCTCTATTTGTTAAAAATTTTAAAATAGCTTGTGTGGCACCACATCGAGACAAGAGCGCTAGGTGGCATGGGTTTTAGGCAGTTACCACATTGGCGTGAGGGGTGAACTAGCTACTTCGCAAGCAAGGCCAAAACACAGGTTTTTGCGAGGAAATGTCCAACAGAGAATGATTTTTGCGTGTATGATGCAAAGAAGGTGTTTGCAAAGTATGACACTCAATAAAGCAGACTTCAACATGTGCGGCGCAGGGGAATGGTGACGGATAAAACGCCGTGTAACAATTACTCATATCAATGGTGTTGTCGTTGATGCCAATTTTTTCTCTTGAACACACTTAATATTTGTCTAGTTTCCACCGATTGAAAGCTCGACGACAAGATCCTTCGGAGGAATATTGGAAGGGAAATCCAAGAATCCTCGCACTTGCTGATTATTTTAAGGGACAAGCACACGTATTTTATTTTAAGACCTTATTCATTGAGGACCATCGTGTCGATTCCAACGGTAGCATCACGTGGTCCCTCGATTTTGGGATATATGGTCATTTAAAGTTGAAGCCCCAATTGAAAGTCAAAAATGGTATGTTAGAAGGAACACCTGCACTCATAAATATTGACCTTATTATTCAAATAAATTTAATTAAATCTCGTGGTCTTATTAAACCTTAAACTTAGGACTTTTTCCCAGCTCGAAGCACAAGAGAATTGCATTAATTATTTTCGAGGAACGACTTTTCCATCTAAATATCTAGTCGCCCATTGATAATTGGTTCCAAAATTAAATTTAATTTGAACGGCGGGTCGGATTCTCCTTTTTTCACAAGTTGTCTCTCTATTATGACCTTCAACTACATTATATAGCCACATCATCATGCACACCAATTTCACGCCCATTATTATGATTCTTTGTGGTGTGTAGTCACGCAGAACAAGAGAAGGTTGAATTTGGATAATGTTTGGAGTTAATTTTTTTCTTTCATTAAGGGTTTCTCTTAGTATCTATGTGATCAATATTTCCATGAAAAGACATGCTTCTATCGTAATTTAACTTCTAGGAACAAAAAATGAATTCCCAAGTCTAGTGGTCTAATCCAGAATAACAAAAGGCAAAATAGAGTTTTCTTAGAGAAACATAAATGGGAAAGAATCCTACCTATAATATGTAGCAATCCTTTATTTCATCCTCGCTTGTAAGCTCCAATTTCTTGCTCCAAGTACTATAATTAGAATTACACACATGACTACAACAATAAAAGGATTCACAAAATATACGTAGCATAATCTAAAATCTCTATTCAATGAATTCACATGGAATTGAAATACATGAGTGGAAAGTATAACATGACAAATATAGGAAAACAAAAGATACCTTTTGTATTGATAAATATAGGAGAGAGTTTAAGGCACTAAATAGAAGATGGCTTTGTAGATGTTCCCCAAGTTGGCCGTCTTTCCGTCACAAATCACACCTCAACACCAACCCTAATGCATTAATGTGATGACTGCTCTAGGTTCAAAGAAGAGCATGAGGGAATTATCAATCTCCAAAAGCCAACCTTGATGCTATGGAAGGTGAACATAGTAAGAGTGGTGGCTTAGTATTTACCATTCTAAGCTTAATATCCACACTTGATGGAAGGATGAGCTTGAGACAGAGCATATTCATATATCCAAATAGAATTTGAGATCTCTATTTGTGGTAAATAGTTAAACTACCTTGGAAGATTCTAGGAAGAGGCCAGATATTTTTTATTTTCTTGAATTTCTAGAATTACACCTTCACAAGGGAGCAACATGGCCGACTACATTGGTGGACACAAGAAACATGTGATGAACAGAAATACAATGTATGTGTGTTGGGACTAAAAACAATGCTTTTGAGCTAATTTCCCCATAAATTAGAATTTTTCAAGAATCGACATGCTTAGGGTTTGTGAAGGGATTATGACAAAGTGTTCATGGATGTTGATTGATCTCTTTTTTCATGTATTTTGGAACTGTGGATGAAATTTGCCTGAATCATTGCTAAACCATAAAGTTATAAACAATGACTAAAGATTGAAGTACTACCTTATGACAAGTTTAGATCAAGAACAAATTGGTTGAGATCATTATTCCACATAACACATATTATCGCTATGGTATCATTGTTGAGAGTGTATACCCGCAAGTACATATAAGACAATATTACATGTACCAAAAATTAAACAGACTCGCTCACTTATGACAAAGCCATGGACCTACGTTGATGATTATATGAATGATCATAGCTATCATACTTAGTAATATGGTATTAATCATAAAATCAGCTGAGATGGATGTGAACTAGATCCGGGGTTCTTTATCTTGTTCACTTGATCGCTTAATGTACAATGAAACGTATGTGAATAAAAGAGATGAACCTTAACATGGTGGACACCATCCCATTACCGCTCAATGTTGTAATTCATTAACATATGCGAGAGAAACCAACAATACGTTATTTTGGCGGTACTGATATTACAATCTATGTGGTGTGAATATATGAGTTGAATATGAACACCATATAGAATCTTCAACCGAAGGCCAATGAGGAAGACCATCACAGAGGAACTGAGGGTATGCAAGCCCCAAGGTAGCGAAGGAGTTTCTAAGTCAATTTTCCGATTAATGAGCTAATGTTAATAGGAAGAAACCTATCATAGAAGGGCCTTGATGTATTCCCATGAATGACACGTAAACGGGTATCAAGATTTGAGATAGAATGATGTTGATGTGGAGTTATTAAAGAATTAAAGACATGAATGAAGTTTAAGAGTATTGTAGCAGACATCAACTAAAGGAATTCTTCTTTAACACATTGATATCAAAAGTTGGAATCATTGAACCAAACCTATTAAGGAGGATTTTGATATTGTGTGATGTGAACCAAATGGAAATCATATTTCCCAATCCAACAATGTTAAGCAAAGATGAAGTGAAAGAGTGGCATGTTCAAGAGTAACCATTACCATTAATAGGTTAAGTATCTCGTTTTACCAATTTCCAACCATTTATGGTCATTACCTATTTATTTTTGACAAGCTTGAGGAGGACGACATCTTATTGATCTATAATTTCATCCTTCGATGAACCCTTCTGGCACTTTTAGCGAACCCTAAGAAGGACCATTGTCCCGTCATGTTCGACGAGTCCAACATTGTTTGATTCTCACAAGTCCGTTGAAGGTAACTCAACTTATTTTTCATGTTTACGCAGTTTGAAAAATAGGAAAAAATGAAAACTCGAAAGGTTCCTTTTCGTAACTTCATTTCACAAGCCCGAAAAGGAAAACGATACTCAGAGGAAGCTTTTAGTCATGTTTGACTAAAGTATTCATTTTTTGTAAATAGTCTATCCTTACCAGAAGGTTAAACTTATACTAAGTAGATTTCTTTTCATTTACTTTAACGAGTTCCAAAATAAAAGTGCCTTACAATATTTTCGCGTTTTGGGAGTCCTAAAAGAGCTAAAATAGGACTCCTCCCAGAGTAAAAAGTGACATAAATTGTAGCAATTGGTTCTAAACATGATGGAACCCAAGCCAAAACATGTAAAGGTTAAGACGTTGGCTAATAATACCACTCATCGTAGTGTCTTCAAGGAAAGGGTATAAAAACCAAGTGAAAGTGTGTGATCAACTAAGAAGATGGTGATGATGGAATGAGAAAACCAAGATTCATATCTAGTAGAAATAGGTTGATAAAAAATTGGAAATCAAAGGAGATAGGATTAGAATGGTTTACTTTTTTCACAAGCTTGAAACGAAAAACTATTCTTGGAGAGTAGTTTCAATTTTACATAAGCTTGAAACTAAGGAAAACCATGCTTGAAATGAGTTTTCATGCACTCAATATAATGGCTTAACTCTAGGCACATGCCCCCCCAAGCTCTACGAGTCTACCTAAGTAGACTATTGATTATTATAAGGGAGGATGGAATGAAGGTTCATTTACGAAATCAAAAATGAAATAATCGTACTTGGAAGGGGATCCTGTTTAATTTTTAACGAGTTTGACACGGAAAATGAACTTTTTCTCATGACATCTTGTTTAATTTTTTAATGAGTTTGACTCAAGAAAAGGAACTCGTTTTGGGACTCGTTCATTTTTTAACCAGCTCCTTCCTTACATAAGAAAAATGTGCTTTAAATGAGTTTTCATGCACCCAATATAATGACTTAACTTCAGAATGTTCCCGAGTGAGTTACCAATATATTATGCAAAATTTCACTTACGTACAAAAAATAATTCCTAGATCTAGTTGTATGGTCTAGAAAATAATACAAAAATTTCGAGTTTTCTTAGAGAAATTAAAACAAGAATCCCACCCGGAATATGTAGCAATTATTTCTTTCTCCTCGCTTGTAAGCTCCAATAATAGATCCAAGTGTTATAATTAGAACCTGCACATACAAATTCAAAACAAGAAAAGGATCAATAAATATCTAAATAACATATATAAAAATTTATTCATTATATCATCATGAAATTGAAATACATGAGTGAAAAAAACATATAAATACCTAAAAAATATAGGGAATATAATTTTTTTATTGATAAATATAAGAGAGAGTTTTCTTTACAACCATAAACAGACATCGACTTTGTAGATGTCTTCCTGTTGATTTGTCCTTGTCACAAATCACACCAAAACCTTAATGAACGATGACTCCTTTAGTTCAAAGCAGCGCATGAGGGCACTATCAATATCCAAATTACAACACCGACAAGAAAGGCAAGAACATACAACAAAGAAGAGTGGTAGTTTAGGATTTACCATTCTAAGATTGAGATGCACATATGATGGGACGATGAGCTAAAGGGACAAGAGGTAGATTCCGCATAGGACAAGATAGGAATTCGAGCTCTCTATCCGTGGTAAATAGTTAAACTACCTGGAAGCTTCTAGAAGAGGAAGTCGAGATATTTTCATTTTTCCTAATTTCAGAATGAGTGCACCTAAAAGGAGAAACATGTATTTACTCAATGTGTCAGGATAGTTAAGAAACATGTGTTGAATGTAGGTGACTAAGCATGCAGAAGGCATTGGCGCTAAAAACATTTTTTTTGGAGCTAATTGTCCTTAAACTCATACTTTTTGGAAAGTGGTGCTTAGGATTCGTGAAGGATTATTACAGCAATTTTTTCATGGATGTTGATTGATATGGTTTCCATGCCTTTTGTTTGATGTGAAAATTGGCTTCATAACAATGATGACTTCAACGGTATGTGGCACATCATGTGGGCCCGCTAATTAGGAGACATGCTCATTTAAAGTTGAAGCCTCAATTAGGGGTCAAGGATCCCAGATCCCAAATGGTATGTTGCTAATCTGGTGGACCTGTTAAATATTGACATCATTATTAAAATAAATTTAATTAAATCTTTGGGGTCTTATCAAACTCAAAATTAGGATTTTCCCTAGCCCAAATCAAAGAGAATTGCATTAATTTTTTAAGTGAATGAGTTTACCATTTGAATATATGGTCGGCTCATTAATAATTGGCTCCAAAATGAACTTTTAATTTCTAACCATGGCTTCCATTTCCTCCTATGTGCACAACCACCTCTATTGTGACCTTCAACTACTATATAAGGTGCTTGGTGTCCTCCACAAAGAGTCAATTTTCAAATGCATATTTCATGATTCTTTTGTGTCTATAGTCATACATAGCTGAAGGAAGGTCAAATTTAGGAGAATGTTTGGAGTTATTTTTTGTTTCTTTGGTTAAGGTTTCTCTTGTATCTCCGCATCAATCTTTCCTGTGAAAATACAATTTTTGGAATCCATTTTTGTGGACATATTCCGTGGTTGAAAGGGTAGGATGTTCGACCTCCGTTGTCTAGGCCTATTTTTTGTAGAGCTAAGGCACCTTTATTGTGGTCTACAATTCACCTCGAGGAGATATATTTTCGTCTCTCTCAAGGAAAATTTTCATCATCGAGTCGCAATACTTGAGGTTAAATCACGTTCTAAAGTATTTTGAATGTATTTTGGCATCCGATTAAAAAAATTCATTGAAATTCCTAAGGCCTATCCAAGGATAATTGAGACATGTTTAAAGGTTTGTTTGGGTTTTGTGACAAGTAACATTGTATGGAAATTTGCTCAAAGGTGCGTTTAATTTTATAAAGGTAATCTCATCTTTTTTTAGACAATTTTCCATGGAATTTTATAACATGATCCTTTCAACCTTCTTTATTTAGGTACTTGCTCATTTTTAAGGTTCGATATGACTATTGATTGGTTTTATTAGGTTTATTTAGGTTTTTTCCGACATGCTCTTAGCATTACTCATAACACCTTGGAGAAACCAATCGCCCCTTTAAGGAATTTTCTAAGTATTGCTAAACTATGCACTATCATAATCCTTCTAAAGGTGGTTATGAGGTTAATATAAAGTTTAAAGGTGAACTTAGCCCTAAAGAAACTTGTCCGTAACAATGCTCCTTTGGTAAAATTACAAGGTCTAAATTTAAACAATTTCAAGACTTATATGATGATTGGGTATGTTTATGTATTTACCTACTACTATTGTTACCTAGAGTGAGGTTACACCGAATTTAGATAGTTCTATATATTTTTTGATAATAAAGTATACATGATGTTTGATTTCATCAAACTTAGTACTTGAATTAAGCTTCTACAAGAATTTTCACCACAAGAAAAAGGAAATCGTGAGGGTCATAAGCAGACAGACTTCCAAGGTCTCCACATCAATGCCACATATGGTGACGGTCTCTCAAAAAGTGTCACCGTGAAGTGCATAGTGATGTTCCCTTTAAGGTCTATCACCAAATCCATTTTTGCCCATCATTTTTGGTGAGGGTCATTAAAGGCCCATCACTAATTCTCTATTTGGTGACACTTCTAGTGACGAAATTTTAATGACCCTCACCAGTGCTCTTTTTGTTACTTTTGGTGACGGTAAAAAAATGTTCGTCACCATTGATCATTCCAATGAGTTTTTGATGACGCTATATGCATGTTAATATATATTTTTTTTCAAAATATAACGATTTAAGTTCATTATTGTGGAGTACGTTTTATGATATTTCCAAGGCCATAGTGGTTAGAATCAGTCAATTTTTCAAGTAATTAGTGTGTATCATTTCCCTCAAGTAATCACTAGTCGAATAGAGTTTTCCTATGAGTCAACACATCATTCTTATCTATTAAGTTTATTATCTATCAAATTCCCTTTAGATAAAGTTCCACTAGTGTGTATAGGAAATATGTTATTTAATACATAATCAAGCTCTCATAATTCTATTAATGAGAAAGTCCTAACATTCCTCAACAATTCAGGCACACCTTAAATTAATGCTTTGTCACACACTAACATTTCTTAGCACCTCGCATGTCTTGGAACATATTTGTACCTAGAAACTCCTGTCATGACACTGATGCCCAAGCACATGGTGGCATGCACTAGCACAACATGGAACTCTCCTAGCATGTGTTAGCATGCATGTAGTCCCTAGCATGCCCTATAACACCTTGGTTGAATGCATTGACATACATTAGCACTTGGCACACAATACCAGTTGGCATGTATTGGGACCTATTATTAGTGTGACTAGCATGCCCCTTTTGAAAAAGATAAATTCCTAACTTATTAACCCTCTTATGTGTCCATTTCCTTACATTTTAGCTTGGTTCTTCCTTTTGTTGCCTTGACACTTCTTGACACATATTGACATACCCTGGCACCCTGCACATCCTTAGCACCTGGCATGTATTGGCATATCTTGGCACTATTTGGAACATATAATTAGCACACCCTGTAGCTCCCTAGCACACTTTGGCACTTCTTTACATGCCTTGATATTCCCTAGCATGCCTTACCAATGCTTAGAATACCTTGTCACTCCCTCCTTGGCATGATAGCTATCACTCATCAACACTAGTCCCTGGCATACGTTCCTCATATTCATTAAATTCCATGAATTTTTACCTAGTGCTCCCTTAATTTTTTGTCCTATTACTCCTTAACAATCATAAACATGCATTATCACTCTCTAGCACACCTTAGCAGTCTTCAACATGACATTCCACTTTGTAGAATCCATAACAGTCCTTGACACATATTGGCGCTTGGCACGTGTTGGTGCTTGGAAAGTCTTAGCATGTATGGAACACGTTGATATGCCTTGGTATGATTTTGCATGGTTTAATATTAAATTTATTTTAGATCAATTTTTGGAAAGTAGATGAGAAGCAATAAAGGAAAACTTGGCACTTAGAATGCACTAAGACTTTGCACTTGGAACCTATTGGCGCTTAATGTTGGTGTGCCTAACATGCCCCTCTTAGAAAAGGTAAATTGATGACTAATTAACCCTCTTATGTGTTCATTTCCCTGTAGTTTAATTTTTTTCTCCCTTTTGTTGCTTTGACAGTCCCTGACACGCATTGAAACACCCTTGCACATCTTGGAATGGCTTATCACTTGGCACATATTATCATGTTTGACATGCCTTTGCACTATCTGGCACATCTTAGCATTCCCTAGCACGCCTTGGCACTCATGTCCTCACAACTAGAATTTAAATTTTTTCACGACTTGGGAACCTAATCAAGTCCTTGGCTACTGTAGTTCATGTGAAAACATTGGCCTGCTTCAACCCCAACAAGTTGACCAATTGCACCTACTAAAAATAGATTATGCCTTGTTCACCTAAGAAATGCCTATAACTCATCTTATGCCACTCATGTCCAATCTCAACTTGTCCCACTTAACTATTTACCAAGACAAGGATCGCATGATCTAGCCATGGCCATAAAACAACTAAGAAACATAGCTTACACAGGCAATATTTCACATGTATGTTTAGTTCATATAAACAATAGAACATTAACTGAGAGTTTGCAAGAAAAACAAGATTCACAAGGTACACAAGATATAAGCTGACACAAGATGTGTGCCCCAAAAATTATACACAACAATGTACAATATGAAATTATCTAGAATAGTTTAAAACATGAGCATGTAACCAAAGTGTGCCACATCTCATATTAAAAAAAATAACTAAAGGAAAAACAATGTTGTGCCTAGCTCAAAGTGATCTCCCTTGGTCTAAAACTGCTATGTCGAGCCACTTATAACAACCGTAGGCTTGCCTCATGTAAATCCTATTCTAAACTTCTCGTAACACACTTTGTCCTTAGCACATTTGAATTCGCTAACACTCCCTTGTACACACTCTTATTTGTTCCTTTCCATGCATTTTTACCTAGTTATCCCTTGATATGCCCCAACACTCCCTAACACTCTAGTTCAGCATGCATTGACATTGTCTGACACGTGTTAGTATGCCTTTTCATTCCTTTGCATGTCCTAACCCTCCCTAGCTATCATGCCCTCACAACTAACCTTACTTAATTTTTGACTTGGGAACCCAACCAAGCCCTCACTTGACTACAAGAGCTTGACCAAGTTATAGTTACTACAACTAGACTATATTGTTGAATTGTGTAGCTTGGGAGGTACTCCACAAGCCTAGTGAGATGGCTTTGTGTGAGTTTGGTCACAAAAGGCTTTGTGGGAATAGAAGCAAAGCAAAGGGATTTTGGACCCAAGACAAGCTTTAAAATCTAAAAGAAAATTAAAAAGGAAAATTAATATTTCCTAAGGTCTAAGTGGATAAAACCTGTAAGTTCTAGAGGGTTCCTAAGAGTTCTAGGAAAAACTATTTAAGGAGTCCTTAGGATGAAGGAAATAACATCAAGTGAGAAGGAGCTCATTTGATAAGGGGGCGAAGAGACATGTAGTCCTAAAGAGGCCATGATCATTATCATGTATATCATTCATTAAGATGCCTCAATATGCTTTGGCATGGTTTAATATTAAAGTTATTTGAGATCATTTATTGGAAAGTACAAGAGAAGTTACAGAGGATGATTTGGCACTTAGAATGCACTAACACTTGGCACTTGACACTCATTTCCACCTAGTGTTGGTGTGCATAGCATGCCCCTCTTGGAAAATGTAAATTGATGACTTATTAACCCTATGATGTGTTCATTTCCTTGTATTTTAACTTGTTTCTCCTTTTTGTTTCCTTGATAGTCCTTGGCATGTATTGTCACACCATTGCAGATATTGGCATGCCTTAGCACTTGACACATATTGGCATATTTTACATGCCTTCGAACTATCTGGCACATGTTAGCATTCACTAGCATGCCTTGGCACTCATGCCCTCACAAATATCCTTACATTTTTTCATGACTTGGGAACCCAATCAAGTCCTTAGCTACTCCAGTTCATGTGACATTGGTCTGCTTCAGCTGTAACAACTTGATCAATTGCACCTACTACAAGTCGATTGTGCCTTGTTCACCTAAGAACTTCCTATACCTCATCTTAGGCTAGTCATGTCCAAGCTGAAATTTTCCCACTTAAGAACTTACCAAGACAAGGATCACATCTAGCCATGGCCATAAAACAACTAAGAAACATAGCTTACATAGGCACTATTTCACATGTATGTCTAGTTCATATAAACAGTAGAGAATTAAATTAGAGTTTGCAAGAACCACAGGATACATAAGGCACACAAGATATATGTCAGCACATGTCAAGTTCCCCAAACTTATACATAACAATGTACAATATTGAATTGTCTAAAGTAGTTTAAAACATAAGCATTCAGCCAAAGTGTGCCACATTTCATATAAAAATAATAGATAAAGGCAAAATAGTGTTATGCCCAACACAAAGTCTCCTTTTGTTTAAAATTGCTTTGTTGAGCTTGTTTTCACTCTATAATTTAGAAGATTGGCAAAACTAAACTATAAAGCACAACATCAAACCACTTTGGAGTCCAGGACCTAGCCTTCCTAGACTCAGAGAGGGCTCTCTCTGTTTTATGATTTAAATCGATTTAACTTGCTGGTTATACTTGCTGATATTATGCTACTTATAGTGATGGGGGTTGTTTCACTAGTAAAAAATGATGAAATTAATGACTAGGTGACTAAAAATGTTAGTCACCGCAATTATTTCAAGTGAATTACTACTAAATTTGAGCAATTTTATGTGACCGAACTAAAAATGACTAACTTAAATGACTAATTTAGTCTTGGAATAAAATATACGACTAGATAATAAGTGACTAAACTAAAAGCAACTAACTTAAATGACTAATTTAGTCTTGGAATAAAATATACGACTAGATAATAAGTGACTAAACTAAAAGCGACTAACTTAAACGACTAATTTAGTCTAGGGATAAAATATATGACTAGATAATAAGTGACTAAAGTAAAAGCGACTAACTTAAATGACCAATTTAGTCTAGGATTGAAATATATGACTAGATAATAAGTGAAAAAATTAATAATGATTAATGTAAATGAATATTATAGTCGAAGAATAAAAATGTGGCCAAATAACAAGTACAACAAGTATATGAATTAGTCATTTATGTCGGTAATTTTTAATTGTGTCACTCCATATATGGAAAATTGCAATTTTCGTATCGAAGTGTTACATGTCACTATAGGTGTCTCTGAATCCATTTGCAGTGTTGAAATTTAAAGACAAAGGGGTCTCTGAATTTACAGTGTTAAAATTATGAATACCCTTTTTTCTCTAAAGTTTAATAGTGCAGATGGATTCATCTACAATTAACATAATTGCATGTATCATCTATCAAATTTGCACTAATGACTTCATTATAATTTTAGTAAAGGTTATAATTATATTAATTAGATAGCCAAATTAATATTTATATTTATATTTAATATTTGGCCATAAAGTTTAATTTTTAAACTTCATTGATTTATGTTAAAAGTGAGAGTTGTTTTAAATATAAGGTTAAATCTTCATATTTACATTTAATAAATAGATAAATATAACATTTCTTATGTTAAACATGTGAGTTCATTTAAACCTAGTATTAAATCATCATATTTACATTTGATAAATACTAAATAGATAAACCTAAAATATATATTTATGGACCTATTTAGTAAATAGGTATGGAAATTTATTAATTTAAGTATGAAACTTAATTAATTTTTTAATGATTTATGAACCTTTTTTTTTTGTAAGACAATGTTATATTCATGTAGGAAAAAAGGATCACATATAGCCGGTTACAAAACAGGTGGTCTCACCTTGACTCGGTTAGTTGAAAATTTTTTGCACAAAATGAAAAAAAAATACAAAAGAGGGGCTAGGGACATTGTCCATAAACGGTTGGCGCAGAGGCACCAAAGCACATATAAAACATAATTAAAGAACACCAAATAGCATACTAGTCGTCCAACGTGATGGATGCAGTGTTGTCTGGGGTTGTTCCTAGATGCGGTGGAGGATAGAAGTCACACTAACTGTGCCCTTCAAAGTGTGCCAACCAAGTCTCCATATTTTCTACTTTCTCAGTGAGTTGATTTTGGCCTCGCCAAACCACTACTAGTCTCTCCCAGACTTGGCACTGTAAATAGTGTATTCAGTCTAATGTTTCCATCTTCTCTGCATGCTCCTCATGACATAATCTCTCAGTTGTGTCCACTCTTTCCATTAGGCTGTTGATAAGTGCATGAAAGTTATCTAGGCATCAACGTTGGATAACTTGCCCCTCATTTACCTAAAATCAATCAAACCGATGATTTCCCTTGCCACCACGACCTCCTCCGCCCCGACGACCCTGATTTTGAACCCTCAAACCCCTACCTCTGTTATCCCCCCGCTTACCTCCTCCACAACCCCCATGTGCACCCACAATAGCGAGGCGCACACGCCCCATAGTCTTTACACCCTTTCGTGGAGTCGCCATGATTATTTCTCAGTCTTCCACCCCCACAGGGCCATGGAAGACAGGGGAGGGAGAACACCCACACCACATCGGGGGCTTCATAATTCACCAAGGTTAAGGAACCCCAGTGTGTGGAGAGTCCAGAGACCGGACCCCACACTATAGAAAACAAACACCACCAAAGAAGGAGCCAAATTTCGTCTCCCACCACTACAGGGAAGCACAAAGACACCTCCCATTTCCAAATAAAGACTTCCACCACCAAAAAAACCAAATACCATCACCCACCAAACAAACACAGGAAATTGAACAACAAACGGTGACAAAGTAGCCGACGCTTGAGCGTAACATTCCCCAGGGCAGTGACCCGCCTCCAAATTCTCCACATAGAGACCACACACCAATCCACCAAACATCGTCACACCCACGATAGAGGGCACGAAATTTGGAAAAGAAACTAGTTTTCCGCCACCACCCTCAAGGTTTCCTAGACTGCAAATTCTAGCTTCCTCTCTTATCACGAAAAAATAGGCTCACCAAAAGCCAAGAAAAATGGGAACCAGTGAGCTCACTTCCCTTCAACTTCCTATCCTTCACCCAGACACAGTCAATGGCTAAGAAACCAAGCAGCAGGGATAGGTTGAACACACCTCGCCAGCAAATTCCCACGACAAGCACACACAAGCCACTCCCTCCGTAAAACTTCCTGCGACGTTTACGCTTCCTCTCCAGAGGCCACCATCAAGACTAACACCAAACCATATTTATGAGTCTAATGTTGGGCTCCCTCATCTTCCCTCACCTTATCCTTTCACCACCTCTGAACTCCAATGTGCAATTATTTTTCACACAAATTTCCAACGTGAAGCCAATAACTCTCTCGCTGCATGCATTATGGTGAAGGGACCAGGAATACCGTCCCTCACCCTCACTCCGCTTATATTTACTCATGCGAGATGCCTTCCATGTGTTTCTCAAACCTCACCCCCATCGAGGAGTATTGTATGAACCTTTATTAATTTAGTTATGAAACTTAATTAGTTATTTAATGGTGTATGAACTTTTATTAATTGTTTGATACGAAACTTGGTTAATTTTTAATGGTATTATGAAATTTTGTTAATTGTTTAGGTATGAACTTTATTTAATTTTTTAATAATATATAAAGCTTTATTAATGGTTATAAATATGTAATTCAAAATATTTAAGTATGGTTTGTTGTGTAATAATGGATAAATGTGTTTAGTTTTATCAATTTCTATGAGAATTGTACCAATGAATATATTTATTTCATTTAATACATAATTTACATGATTATATCAAATTAATCTTTAAATAAAACAATATTATTGGTTTTATATTTGATTAATAATCTAAGTAGTAAATCTCTTTTGCAAAAGAGCTCTCCTCAAGTCATGCATAGTAGGGAATTTGAAGCCCTTTCCTATAGCTATAATAGAGTCCTGCATAGATTTGAAATAAGGTGAGAGAGCAACATTAAATGGGATATCTACATCATACCACCATCTAGAAATGTATTGAAAAGTGTTGGGTGTGGAGCTCGATTATCTTGTTTATTTTGTATCACAACGTTGGACCCCTGTACCTTAATGGGGCGGCAACGCCGCCCATAATTAAACATTTCCTGGGGGGTCCAGGGGGGAGGCTGCGACTTTATGGAGCCCCCCCCTGGCGGGGGGTTTCGAGGGCAGCGCCCTCGAAGCTAAATTACAGTTGTGTATTGTTTGTGTATTCTCAGAGTGAGAAACAGATAGGGATCCCGTGAGAGAGAACAGAGCATATTACAGCAGATCTCCTAGAGGTTGTGTCTCTTCATTTTGCTGGATAATAGAAAGGAAGGACTGGTTGTTTAGGATGGAAGTAGCCCAAACTAGGTGAACCACATATATTTATGTCTCTCTGGTTTTATGTGTTTTGTGTGCTTGTATTTTATGCATATTTTATGTGTTGCATTGCTCTGTAATATATATTTTTCATACAAATGGTATTAGAGCCAAAGGTCTATTTGGCTGATAAACTCACAAGAAAGAAGAGTTCTTGGTTCGACTGGGAGCAATGGCGGAAGATGGTAAGTTTAGGGTCGAGAAATTTAATGGCCAAAACTTCTCGCTGTAGAAGATGCAAATGGAAGATTATATGTATCAGAAATATTTGTACCTACCATTGAGAAGAAAAACAAATAAGCTGACGACTATGATAGACGAAGAATGGGAGATTCTCAATATAAAGGCACTCAGAATAGTATGGTTGTACCTTGCGGCGTTGGTAGCCTTCAATATTTCGAAGGAAACAACAACATAGGGTTTGATTAATGCATTGGTGAAACTATATGAAAAACCCTCGACCTCAAACAAGGTATTTCTTATGAAATGTTTATTTAATATGAAGATGTCGGAAGGTGGATCTATTACAGACCATTTAAATTATTTTTAATACAGTTACCAGTCAGTTAAGTTCTATAGGAGTAAACTTTGATGATGAAGTTAAGGCTCTTTTATTTCTGTGCTCATTGCCAGAAAGCTGGAATGGTTTAGTTATGGCCATTAGTAACTCTGTCTCTGGATCTAGTACTTTAAAGTTTGTTGATGTTGTCGATGCTATCCTTAGCGAGGAAATGCAATGAAAAATCTTCGGTTAGACATCGGGTAATGCTTTGAGTGTAGAGTCTAGGGGAAGAAAAATGGAAAGAGGAAAGAGCTCAGGATATCACTGTAAATCAAGGAAAGGCAAATCCAAGTCCATATTGGGGATAGTGTGCTGGAAATGCGGAAATAAAGGACACCTAATGAAAGACAGTAGATCTCAGAAGGGAAAAGAAGGAGATGTACAGCAAGAAAACAATCATGAAGAAAATGTGACAGGTGATGTGTTACAAGATGCTTTGATTCTTTCTTTCAAAAATGTTACTGATTCCTAGGTGGTAGATTCAGGGGCCTCATTCCATGCCACACCTGATAATAAATATTTGCATGACTATGTTCAAGGAGATTTTGGACAAGTTCGTTTGGGTGATGATAAACCTTGTAAAATTGTTGGAATGGGTAAGGTTATTGTAAAACATCAGAATGGAAACCAACGGCTATTAAAGGAGGTAAGGCATGTTCCAGATCTGAAGAAAAATATGATTTCAAAAGGGCAATTAGGTGGTGAAGGTTGTGTGACAACTTTCATAGATAAAACTTGGAAGGTCACCAAAGGAGCCCTGGTAATAGAAAAAGGTGAAAAGGTTGGTACATTGTATTTATGCAATGACATTTCTAACTCTGTTAATGATTTAACTTCCAAAGGAGCAGATGCAACATTATGGCATCATAGGCTCGAACACATGAGTGAGAAGGGGATGAAGATTCTTCACTCAAGAAATTTGTTGTCGGGTTTGAAGAATGTTGATTTGGATTTCTGTGAGAATTGTATTTATGGAAAATAGAAGAGAGTCAGATTTCTCAGAGTTGGGAAAGAAAAGAAGAGCGAAAAAATAGAGCTTTTGCATACAGATGTATGGGGACCTACTCAAGTATCATCTCTCAATGGCTTTCATTATTATGTTACTTTTATTGATGATGTAACTAGAAAAACTTGGATTTACTGTATTCAGAATAAATCTGATGTATTTGATACTTTCAAGAAATGGAAAGCTTTGGTTGAGATTGAGACAGGAAAGAAGTTAAAGTGTCTCTGATTAGATAATGGAGGTGAATATTGCAACAAAGAGTTTGATAGGTATTTTTTAGAGCATGGAATTCACAGAGAGAAGATAGTTCCAATAACACCACAAGAGAATGTTGTGTCAGAAAGGATGAACAAAAAAATCATGGACCTTGCAAGGTGCATGAGATTGCATGTAGGATTGCCTTTACAATTTTGGGCAGATGTTGTAGATATTGTTTTTTATCTAATAAACAGAGGGCCTTCAAGTTCCTTGGATGTTGGTATTCCAGAGGAAGCATGGACAGGTAAAAAGGTAAACTACTATTTTTTAAAGCCTTTTGGATGTGAGGCCTTTGTCCATATTAATAAAGAAAAAAGAACAAATCTTGAGGTAAAATCAAAGAAATGTACCTTTACTGGATATGGTGTTAATGATTTTGGTTATCGCTTATATGATTATGAAAATCACAAAATAATTAGGAGTAGAGATGTAATATTCAATGAAAAGGTCTTGTATAAGAATCAGTTGCAAGAAAATAAATAGGAAAAAGAAAACAAAGAATACATAGTCCTTGATGAGATCACATAAAAAGTAAAGGTGCCTAAAAATAATAATAATCAACAGCCACAACAACAGCAACCACCACAACAACAACAAGCACCTCAAACACCTAAAAGTGGTGTCAGAAGATCTACCAGGATAAGTAGACCCACTGAACGATACTCTCCTTCATTATATTATTTATTGTTGTCTGATTATGGTGAACCCGAACGTTATGAAGAAGAAATGCAGGTTGAAACCAGGAAGAAGTGGGAGCTATACATGAAAGAAGAGATGGACTCCTTAATGCATAACTAGAATTGGGACTTAGTCAGGTTTCCTGCAGGTAAAACTACATTGCAAAATAAATGGGTTTATAGGCTGAAGGAAGAAGATGGAGGAAAACAAAGGCACAAAGCTAGACTTGTGGTGAAGGGGTTTGCACAAAAGAAAGGTATTGATTTTGATGAAATATTTTCTCCTATTGTTAAGATGACTTCAATCAGAACTATTTTAAGTCTTGTAGTAGCGGAAGATTTACATCTTGAATAGTTAGATGTAAAGACAACATTTCTCCATGCATATTTGGAGGAAGAGATCTATATGGAGCAACTAGAAGGATATGAGGTCAAAGGGAAAGAAAAATTAGTGTGTAGGTTAAAGAAGAGCTTGTATGGCTTAAAACAGGCTCCAAGGCTGTGGTATCTAAAATTTGATAGGTTTATGTCTGAACAAGGTTATACTAGATGTCACTTTGATCATTGTGTTTATATGAAAAAGCAAAATTATGGCAACTATATTATATTGTTATTGTATGTAGATGACACGCTTATTGGAGGGTCTAACATGCAGGAAATAAATGTGCTGAAAAGAAAATTGGCAAATTCCCTTGCAATGAAGGATTTGGGAGCCGCAAAACAAATCCTTGGTATGAGAATAACTAGAGACAGGAAAAATGGCAAATTAACATTGTCTCAAAATGAGTACATACAAAAAGTGTTGAAACGTTTTAATATGTAGAATGCAAAACCATTTAGTACACCTTTTGCTAGCCATTTCAAACTTAGTAAGGAGATGTGCCCCAAGACCCAAGAATAAATGGACTATATGTCCAAAGTTCCATATGCATCAGCAGTTGGAAGCTTAATGTATGCAATGGTCTGCACAAGGCTTGATATTGCACATGTAGTGGGAGTTGTAAGCAGGTACATGAACAATCTAGGAAAATAACATTGGATGGCAGTGAAATGGATTCTTAGATATTTGAGACGTACCACAAATCAATTTTTATGCTTTGGTGGTTCAAACAGTGCTCTACAGGGATATGTTGATGCAGATATGGCAGGTGACAGAGATAACAAGAGGAGCACTACAGGATATGTATTTATTGTAGGTGGAACGATTGTCAGTTGGGTTTCAAAAATTCAAAGTGTTGTTGCACTTTCAACAACAGAAGCAGAGTATGTTCCTGCTACATAGGATAGTAAAGAAATGATTTTGTTAGAAAGGTTTATGGATGAATTGGGTTAGAAGCATGATATGGGCATGTTATATAGTGATAGCCAAAGTGCCATTCATCTTGTAAAGAACTCAAAATTTCATTCCAGGACTAAAAAGATATAACTCAAGTACCATTTCATATGGTCAATATTGGAAGATGGACAGTTGAAGCTGGAAAAGATACACACTAGCTAGAATACTGCAGATATGCTAACAAAAGTTGTAACCAAAGAGAAACTGAGAATATGCTCAGTTTCAATTGGTCTTCAAGTATGATTACGAACATGAGAAACAACCAGGTCCAAACTTCATTATCCAGCAAATGAAGCAGCGGTGGAGTTGCTACAATCAGTCTCCAAGTGGGAGATTGTTGAGTCTGGAGCCTGATTATCTTGTTTATTTTGTATCACAATGTTGGACCCCTGTACCTTAATGGGGCGGAAACACTGCCCATAATTAAACACTGCCTAGGGGGTCTAGGGGGGGCAGCTACGACTTTATGGAGCCCCCCCCCTGGCGGGGGGGTTCGAGGGTAGCGCCCCTGAAGCTAAAAACAGATGTAAAATTTCCTTGTAAAAGTATAGTAATTTCTAGTCAATCTGGGTCATTCATTAGGCAGATGATACGATGGTAGATGTTATGTTTAGTTTAGGTTTTTTTTCCCTAGAAGGCAAAACCTTGCTTGTATGAGGCATTGTATTGCGGCTGTGTATTGCATGTGTATTCTCAAAGTGATAAACATGTAGGGAGACTGTGAGAGAGAACAGAGGATATTACAGCGGATATGTTGGAGGTTGTGTCTCTTCATTTTGCTAGATAATAGAAAGGAAGGACTGGTTGTTCGAGGTGGACGTAGCCCAAATTGGGTGAACTACATATATTTGTGTCTCTCTAGTTTTATGTGTTTTTTGTGCTTGTGTTTTCCACATATTTTATGTGTTGCATTGCTCTGTAATATATAATTTTCTAACAAAAAAAGATTCTTTGCACAGTTACAAGACCTACCATATAACCCTCGATGATGGATAGCTTGACCTTCACATTTTTATTTGACAGGTCATATTTCCTAATGGGGGAGATGGTGAAGGGGGTTTATTAGCATATATGGCAGCAGTAATGAACCCTGATTTTGGAGGGAAGAATGGGAAAAAGGCTCCTTTTGGAGGACCGATGACTTTGATACATTGACAAAGGAAACCAAATATGTATTAGCCAATGTCTCCATAATTCCATTTCTCTATCGAGATTTATTCATCAAATACTCATAATGTCCCTTAACTCACCATGGTGCCAGGTTTATGTACCCAAGCGCATGCAGTGGACCAGAGACAGGATAAAAACCCCTACACTATCACCATTTTAGAGCTCGAAGGTGTGACCGTGGATTGAAGACAAGATCAAAAACCCTGCAACATCACAATCTCAGAGCTCGAAGGCATGACTTGAATTAATGAGAGGGTTTTCAAGCATAGCATCGTGGGATTTGGCCTTGACAGAACAATCTTGCCTTTCATTTTCAACTGCACCAATTTAGACTCCCTCGACTTGTTGGAAAACTGTTTGACTAGCGAGATACCAATGAAGCTCCAATATATCATCAATGCAATATAATTCCCTTGTCGTGAATCCTATGTGTTTATCTAAATGTCCAAGATCTCCATGATAACAGGATCACGGGAAAAGGTGGAAGACTTTGGACATCCAAATATTGGATCCAAAGGTAGTTTTGGCCCTTGGGTACCTTGATCTTTAATACTTCAAAAGGCAACAACTGACAGATAAATATGATATGTATTCTTTTGGAGTAATGTTACTAGAGTTCTTGTGTGCAAGGGAAAATATTAATCTTGTTTTTCCCAGAGAAAAAATCAATATAGAAGAGTGGGAAATGCACTGGCAGAAAAAGGGAAAGCTTGAAAAAATCATTGACCCTCACCTTGTTGGTACCTTCAACTCTAGTTCTCTGAAAATGTTTAGGGAGACTACTGAAAAGTTATTGGAAGAGATGGGCTTCGACATGCCTTCCATAGGATATGTTCTATGGAACCTGGAATATGCATTTCAACTCCAGGAGATATCCATGCAAAATGATATAGATGAGAATAGTACAAATCATATTGTAGATGTTCCTTTTTGCTATCGAGATCCTGAGCCTTTTGGTCCAAGTTCAGTATGAATTCAAGTCTTCTATGAAAGTTCTCAATTTATATATTTCATTAATGAGCATGTGGAATTTTGGATTTCTCAACATCCCACAGAAGGATAGTTGTGAGAATTTACCTATTGTTTGGAACATGTTCTCCTTCAGTGGATATGACACATAGTGGATCCATACTTTGGTGCAAGAGTTCCTTACCTCAAGATGTTTGCACAAGATTCAGGGCAAAGTGAACACACAACACTAGTGGCTTTGGTTTGGGAAGAGAGCTACAAGTATGTAGAAGAGATTGAGGGAGCATAAATTATGTTCCTTTCCACTGCCGAGAGCTTGATATTTTTATACTAGTGTTATTGGATGAGGTATTGGTGGAAGTGATGATGATTTAGAATATGCAACCACAAGCGTTGTGTTCTCACAATTGGTGAATCCTCGTGGGAGGTTATCACAAAACAAGACTCCTTTTCCATGTTCCAAATTTACTAAATTAGCACATGTATAGAGAACATTGGTGAATGTGAAATGGTTAAGTTCAGTACTTGTTTTTTGCATATCACATTAAAAATATAGTGCCTCCTCGAAAAATCCTCTCCACGTATAATAGACCACCATTACATATGATTACACCACACTTCGTTTAGACATTTAGTTAGGTAGGTAGGTTGCCCCTATCTCCCATCTCCCTATAGAGTAATTTGGTCACATATTCTTTCTTTTATGATACTAGTTCCTCTCTCTTAAGTCCTATCTGTCGTCCTTCTTCTCTCTCCCTTTCTCTCCTACCTTCGTCTCTCTTCCCCAATATCACATGGAGCAAGAGTATAAGAGCTAACTTTCTCCTGAATGTGGGACACTTGAACTTAATATTTTTTGTAGCAGTCATGAGGTGCACTGTGGTTATTGAGACTTCATCACATGGCCATTCTCTAGACTTAAATTGTGTGACAACACTGTGGCTGAGTTTGAAACTGGAGATTGAACATACATTTGGTTTAATTACAATATAAATTTTCATCAATAAATGTAAAGAAATGGCTAAAAATACTAGAAATTAATAAATAGAGAAGACATGGCAACAAGCAACAATACCTACAAAATTGTTACATTGAGACACAAAGAATAAGCAACTATTGTGCACAAACAGAGACCAATGAAACTATCATATTAACCCCTAACCCATTAAACACTAATTCCCAAACCTAACCCATTTAACCCCGTAAACCTCTAAACCCTTAACCAATAACCCATTTAACCCCATAAACCCCTAAAACCCTAACCCATTTAACCCCATAAACCCTAAACCTATAAACCCTTAACCCCTAACCCCTTAAACCCTAATTACCAACCCCTAACCCATTTAAAACCCTAAACCCTTAAAACATTAACCCATTTAGCCCCCTAAACCTTTAAACCCCTAACCCATTTAACCACTAAAACCTAAACCTCTAAACCCTTAACCCATAAACCCTTAACTACTAACCCATTTAACCCCCTAAACCCCTAAAACCCTAACCCATTTAACCCCATAAACCTTAAACCTCTAAACCCTTAACCCCTAACCCCTTAAACCCTAATTCCTGACCCCTAACCCATTTAACCCCCTAAACCCTTAAAAACTTAACCCATTTAACCCCCTAAACCCTAACCCCATTAATCCTTAACCCCTAACCCCTAAAATCCTTAACTGCTAAATCCCCTAACCCCCTAAACCTCTAAACCCATAACCCATTTAACCCCTTAAACCCTAAACCTATAACCCCTTAACCCCTAACCCCTTAAACCCTAATTCCAAACCACTAACCCATTTAACCCCCTATACCCCTAAACCCCTAACCCATTTAACCCCCTAAACCCCTAACCCATTTATCCCCATAAACCGTAAACTTCTAAACCCCTAACCCATTTAACCCCTAAACCTCTAAACCCTTAACCCTTAATCCCTAACCCATTTAACCCCCTAAACACGTAAACCCTAACCCATTTAACCCCTACCCTAACCCCATTAACCCTTAACCCCTAAACCCTAAAATCCCTAACTGTTAAATCCCCTAACCCCATAAATCTCTAAACCCCTAACCCATTTAACCCCCTAAACCATAAACCTATAACCCGTTAAACTCTAACCCCTTAAACCCCCACCCCAGCCACAGTAACCCTAATGACCTTAACCCTAAAATACTTAGCGCTAAATCCCCCCAACCCACAGCCCGACCAACCCTGAAACCTAGTCGCGCCCGCCCCTAATTCCCAACCCCTAACCCATTTAACCCCCTATACCACTAAAACCCTAACCCATTTAACCCCCTAGACCCTAAACCTATAAACCCTTAACCCCTAACCCCTTAAACCCTAATTCCAAACCCCTAACCCATTTAACCCTTAAACCCCTAAAACCCTAACCCATTTAACCCCCTAAACCATAAACCTCTAAACCCTTAAAACCATAAACCACTAACACCTAAACCCCTAACCCATTAAACCCTAAACCCCTAAATTGTTAACGCTTAACCCATAACCCATTAACCCCTAAAATCATTAACTGCTAAATCCCATAATGTCTAAGCCCCTAATCCCTAATCCCTTAACTACTAAATCATTATTCACCTAACCCCTAACTGCGCCTAAATCCCCTGACCCCTAATCCCTAATCCCTTAACCACTAACTCATTATTTCCCTAACCCCTAAATGCGCCTAAATCCCCTAACCCATAACCCCACAATCCCTAACCCCTTAACCACTAACTCATTATTCCTCTAACCCCAATCCCTAATCCCTTAACCACTAACTCATTATCCCCCTAACCCCTAAATTCTCCTAAATCCCCTAGCCCCTAAGCCCCCAATCCCTAACCCCTTAACCCCTAACTCATTATTCCCCTAAACCCTAAACCCTAAACCTATAACTCCTATTCCCCCAACCCATAAGCCCCTAATACTTAATCCCTTATTCACTAACTTATTATTCCCCTAACCCCTAATCCCCTAGTACTTAATCCCTTAACCACTAACTTATTATTCCCCTAACCCTTCTAAAAATCCTTAAAACTCATTAGGATTAGCCATTCCAAACAAGAGTAGGTCTAGTTGGGACCTACGATCGAGTTAATTCCCCCTTACTGGAAAGATGGAATACCATGAGAAAAACCATGGGTTGTAAAAAGCTCTCCTAAATTTACTATTTTATCTCAATTTTATTTTAATAATTAATTAATTAATTTCTTAAAAACTCTTCTCTATAAATCACATAATTTTTTTAAGGTCAGATGCCTTTCAATCCACTCATTGTATGGTTCATCATCAATGTTTTTAAAATAAATTTATTAGAATGAAATTGAATTGATTTTTGAAGTTACTTTTTAAATCAATTGTTGACATTACAAGGAATCACGAGTGCGCTCAACATCCATCAAACAATAATGGGTATGATATTAAAAATGATATTTGGAGGGCATAATATTAAAAATGGGATTTAAAAATTATGTTTAGAATGATATTTGGAGGGCATAATATTAAAAATGATGTTTGGAAAAATGGAGGGAGGGATTATTCATTTTTGGTTTAAATTTTAGACACGAGTTAAAATAACATTTATCCCACCCAAAACACATCACTTTATTTTTGTCGTCTCTTAGTGATTAGGGCTTTTGTTATGGGTCTTGTTCTTGCAACTGACTTACTGCAATTTCTTCCTGGTGCGTTTAAATCTCCTCCTACTGAAATCTCATCTTGGCACAATTTCCCATTCCTTATTCTTGTAGCCACGTTCACGGCCCTATGTGTACTTATCGTGGAAGCTCTTGCCACTGGTTACTCTCATTTGATAAATTGAAACAATCCGAGTGAGGAGAGTTGGCAGTTAATGGCAAGGATTCGCCCCATAGACGAAGATAGCAGGACTAGCCTTGGCATCATTTCTCAGGTAAAATATATGAGTTTTATTATAATACATAGCATTTCCATCCTCACGTATCTTGATATCACATTTGAATAAAATATAAACTGCAAGGTATTTCAATTTTAATCCTGTAACAATATACTCAGACAATACAAATTGGCATCGTCCATATTCATTTCTACTAAACATAAAGGATATGTCTACTAATGAAGCTGAAAAATATATATCTCTTGCCTGAAAAGGTAGATTAATTGTAAAATTCAAAGTCTGTGTCTAGTTTTTTAACATTGACTCTGTAACCCTTTTCAAAATCCTTTGGGAGAATAATATAGCGGTTTTTCCACACTGCATGCATACCAGCTTCTTGAAAAATTATAGTTATCTCTACAACACTAATTTTATAAGGCCGAGATACATAGTCTTCAAGGTCTACCTTGTCACTGAGGTTCATTTGCATTGTACAAACCTGGAAAACAAGAAGTTTTTGCCTCCTATCAGGAAGAGGAAACTCAATTTTCCTATCAAGTCTTCTAGGACGTAGAAGTGCAGGATCCAGTGTATCTGCTCTATTGGATGCCATGATCACCTTCACATTCACAGTCTGATCAAAACCATCCATCTGATTTAAGAGCTCCATCAAGATCCTCTGAACCATGCTATTGCAATTGCAATTACAGAGGGGGGAAAAATGGGCAGGAGAGACATTTTGGTCACATGGAGAGGTATAGAGACAGCGTTGGAATGGATAGAAGACCTCCAGGGCTGGCTGGTTCCATTCACGTTGAAGCAAGCCCATAGTCACGAGAATGACCACAATTTTGAGACTCAGCCCGTGATGGTAGAAAGAAGTTTCCTCAGCATTTACAACAATCACTCACGGTACAGTCACATGAGCGCCAGGGATCTAGTTGTCGTAGAGATCGAGCCCTATTAGCTCCAGTTTGAGTTTCAAACCATGTTGTTGCGATTGCATCCACCTCATCAATGAATATTATTGTAGGTGGATTCTCTTTAGCAAGGCGAAAGACATCATGAACCATCCTTGGCCCCTCTCCAGGATGCTTCTGATCAAAATCAGAGCCAACAACCTGAATGAAAGCAGCCATAGTGTGGTTCATGATGGCCTTGGCAAGCATGTTCTTCCCCATACTTTGAGGGCCATAAAGAAGAACACCCCAGGGAGGGTCTATCCCGATCTGCTTGTAAAGCTCGTGGTGTGTGAGTGGAAGCTCCACGGGTTCCTGAATCTCCTGTTTCTGTATGTCATAGCCCCTAATATCATTGTAGGTTATGTGTGGTTTCTTAGAATGGGAGAGGAGTGAGTACTTCCACCAGGACGTTTGAATGTCGATGGAGGGCTATCGAGGTGGAGGGCTTCAAGAGATTCCTTTTGATTGTGCTCAAAATCCTCACATAATAGTTCGATCCCATCGTTGAACCCACTATTTCATTGTTCTGGTCAACAATCTCCATGAATTTCCCAATCGCCAGAGGCACTGAATGGATCCCCTTCACCTCCTCCTGAGCTCTCAACAGTTCTCCCTTTAGATATTTTTTCTCGTCCTTCATGTATTCTTCTTGAATTTCGATGAACTCCATCTGTCTCTGTAGCAATTTCAATCTGTTGTACAGATCTTATTCATCCATGTCGAAATGGGAATGGGGATGGGGAGGAGGAATACTCATCTCTATATTGCTCGTTGGACCCTCGGCCAGGATTTAGCACCACGACCGATGCAACCATTGTCACCTTACCTTGCCTTTCCCTCACAAAAACTAGAATAGAGCCGAGCCTTTCTTCACCAAAAGGAAATTGTGTTAGATAAAATCTAATACATTAATGTATCATATGCTTGAGAAACAAGTTTTAATTTTTATTTATTGTCTAAGAGTTAGGAATCTCTAGATGATGATGGATATTGAGGTTTGTTCTAATATATCATAATTTATGAATTAGGTGTTGGAATTCGAATTAGGTGTCTATTATAAAAGTTGATGTAGATCTGAAGCCTGGAAGGGAATAAGTTGCAGGTCTGAGCAATAAGCTATGGTTTTTCTGTTGCACGAATCTGGTTTTCCCAAATGTAAGTTTACATATCCCTCTTCTGTAATATTGTCTCATTTTCCTCTTATGTGTGTTGTTATTCATTGTTCTCTATCCAATCTCCTTATTGTTTCTTTATTTCTCATTGTTTGTTGTCTTCCATAATGCTATTTTATTCAAAAAAAACATAGAAATGATATTTACAAGAAAATTTGATGCTTAGTATTCAAGTGTCGTCCACTGAACATAAGTATTTAGAATATTATGAAGAAATCTGATGCCAAAATAGCAATGGTCTAGCAACAGTCTTCATCCAAAAGAGAAAAAATTTCTTGCCCAAGACTTATGTGATAATTCATATAAAAAGCACAAAATTTTGAAACAATAAATTGTCAAGGACAATGGTGGAATTAAACTTTGTTTGGCCTTACTACTGTGATGAGTTAACTAAGTCGTGAGTCCAACTCTCTTCCAACATGCCATACTTGTTGGCAGCAAGTGAGTTCTGTAATTACTTGTAGGTCAAACTCTGACCCCTGAATAACTTGTGGGAAATTTACCTGCCTGAGAGTCCAACTCACAAGTGGATGGAGAAATATTAGATGTCAAATATATTATATAAATGCCAAAATATTACTTTCTTGAGAGTCCAACTGACAGGTGGATGGAGAAATCTTAGGTGTCAAATATATTATATAAATGCCAAAATTTTACCTACTTGAGAGTCCAACTCACAAGTGGATGGAGAAATATTAGGTGTCAAATATAAATGCCAAAATGGGAAAAAAATTCCTCATTTTGGACAATATATTCTTCCAAGTTATTGGCAAGTCTATGGAACTCTTACACTTCGGATTTGCAGAGTTTTATGCTGAAATGTTTTTTTTTTAATGCTGGAAAGTGCACCACTAGAGGAGGGAGATGCACAATGCAATTTTTGCAACAAATCTATTAGTGGGGGCATAATATCTTCAAAATACCTTTTGTCTCAAATATAGGAACAAATGTAAGATAATGCCCAAGTGTGCTTACAGATGCATATAGTTTATATGGTATTGAAGCTGCAAAAGAAAAAAATGGAAGAAAATCGAAAGCTACAAAGGGATGAAATTGGTGGTGCTTGTGTGTTTTTTTCTGCATCTGTTTCTTAAATAAAAAAGTGCAAATGTCATTTCTGATTCTCCTGATATCCTTTATGTTCCCTACCTGAATACTCTCTTAGTCTAGCTCCTAATCCTGGTAGTGGTTGGTATTTTTAGATGTTTTATTCGCTAACTCATGGGTTTATAACAAAAATTTCATTCTACAAGCAACAGCCCTTTTTCTAATCATTTTGATAATTTTTTTAGGGTTTTTGAGATTTTTTTCTCACCAATGACCTCCAATTTTTGTAAAAATCATAAATAAAGAAAGTGATGAGATCCTAGGAGTTTAAACTTTAGTGTTTTCAATCCTTGAGAGCATATGACATGAATCATATGAAATGTTTATTTCCATTAAGCATGAGGGTAGAATTATTAACTTAAATGGTCTTCAACACAATCCCTCTAGATTTGTCTCTTCAAATTTGAGGGCACCCACTCTCATAAAGGACATGTTGGGAGTTTAAACTTTAGTGTTTTCAAACCTTGGGTGCATATGACATGAATCATATGAAATGTTTATTTCCATTAAGCATAAGGGTAGAATGATTAACTTAAATGGTCTTTAACACAATCCCTCTATATTTGTCTCTTCAAATGTGAGGGCACCCACTCTCATGTTCGCATTTACTGATATTATCCTTTAGGAAAATATAAGAAAATATAAATTGGACTAATGTATCAATCGTGAACATTATACCCATTCGCCCTCTCACACACTCAATGTGAAAACTTTGTCTCCTAAAGGACATGATTTGAGCAGTATATCAATTGCCTCAAAAACTTAGGTTCGAGTCAATTGTTCATGCAACATGATACTAAGAAGTTGCTAAGTTGTCTCCTAATATTATGCTAAATTGGTCAAAATCAGTTCAACAATTATATATGACTCTCATGGTGTTGCAATGTTATTTAATCTTACAAGTTGGCATACTTTATTAGTCCCATAGTGCTGAAAATTTTTCCTCAACTATTAATCCTAGAGAAGCCCAATAATGGGTGAACGTGGATAGGCCAGCTTGAATTTTCTCACATGTCTTCCATCTCACTTAGACACTTATTTTGGGAGCTCTTCTACATTTACTATGTCATTTTTCTAAGGCCTAAGATGGGAAAAATAAATAACAAGTGTGTGCAAGAAGCAACACACTTGACTAGATTGAACTCGGCCTAGTCTTATGATGGATGTACATTTTAAGGGCTTCTTTCCTAATTCAAAATTGTTGAAGATCTATAAACTAACTATTTCATTTGTCCTACAATTCCAATAGTGCACATGGCAAGCTTATTTGTAAATCTCTTTCATCGCATATGGTAGGCCTCTGAATAGACTAAGCTTGTACTAGCATAATGCAAACATGACCTGCAATTCACCATTGTGTTTTGGTTTCTGAAGGCTGCTGCATTATTGACTGACTAGTGAAGTATCAAACAGTGAATAAGTTTCAAGATTTGGAGAAGTCACAATGTATATTATAATTTTGTCTTGCAGATTGGCCTCTTGACCAATTTTTTCTAGGAATGCCTCTTATGAAAAAATAAGTTCTTTCCTAACAGGTTATGATCCTCTTGAAAATACCAGGTTCACTAGAACATTGGAAGCAAATATCTAATGCACACATCATGCTACCACTACAAGCCATTGAAGAAAATAGAAACCAAAGTGAAAAAGGATCTATAGCTACATTGTAGACGTGTTACAGTGACAATACTTTCTTGTATGTCTATTCTCCAACATCCATAGCATTACCACAAATAATCATAGTTTGTATTTAACTCCAAATAATATACATTTCAATAAGAAGTTGTCAATCATATTTTTACCTTGTGGAAATGATTTTCCTTATGCCCTACTCTCATTTTTAGTCAAAAACTAGATTTCCTATATTGATGACGTTCCTACTGTAATATGACCAACTATCAAACAAATATCTCACTGTAATTCTAGATAAAATGAGAAGTGTACCAAAATAATAAGGAAACTTAAAATGATAGTAGATATTGTAGGGTAAGCAACTAAATAGGTAGTACACATGATATGCTATTCCATAATTTACTACCTTTCCCATTTATAAAATAGTTTCTACAACAATTCCGCTGAATATTAGTTCTTTATGTTGCTATTTATTGAGATTTTGGCTCACATGGGGATTACAATCATCCTTTCCACAGGAGAAACATATGGCTTATGCAATTGGCATACCATTGTTGTTACTGTAACTAACATTTCATGATAAGAAGTTACAGTTGAAACATTTCCTTTACTTCTTTTGGCTTCCTAATTGTTATGTATGGCATAAATAATACCAGTTGTCCATTGGGATTCATACATGACCAAATGAAAAAGGATTTAACTATTGCTAAATGCAAAAATGTGACCTCTAGTGAAATGATAGTAGGGTTTCCTATTTATAATCTTCTAGAGTTATTATTATTATTATTTGTTCATTTCTTTTTGGTTGTTTTTCCCTGGTCAAGGTGTTTCTCAAGTTTGTTAGCTCTGAATGCTAAACACACTGCTTGATTTCTTGCAGTGGAAACTCCTCGCATCTTAGCATAGGTCCAAGATCTAGTTCTGGTACAATAGCGCAAATTGTGGAAGATTTGGTAAGTGCCTGCTACTGAAAGTCTTGCCACTGTGACCCAAGTGCTATTTGGCCACAACTAGAAGGTTAGTGCATTGGGAAAAAGAGAATGTTGTGTGCATTGATGATGCATACAAGGCATCTTTTTGCAAGCCCTTTTTCCCATCATGTGCAAGAGAATTTTTCATCTGCAAGATGCATATAGCATTCTCTTTTCCCAATAAAATAAACTTCTAGTGTTGCATGAGCTTATAGCCTCTTTAGACTAAGGAACTATCCAGAAATTTTTCACTCTTGGTTCATAGTTATCCTGTGAGTTTAGTCTGATTGTGAGACTTTTGCCTTAACATTCCTTCTCAATGTTTCTGCCATAACCTCATAGCGACTCGGGTTTGGGGTTGTTCCCTAGATATCTCTTACGGTCTGGACCAACCTCCCGATCTTCTAGTAGCATTTCTATACCTCCAGTAGGTATATCACTTATCATAGGAATTTTTGTTTCTAATTTAAGATTCTTTATCCCACAACTCAATATGTTGTGTGCAATGTGGTTCTTGTTGGGTGATTTCGATGGCTTCTACAAACTAGTTATTAGACAATGTTTCTAACCTCTTAGGAAGGACCTACTTAGCAGTGGCTGCCTCTCTGAGAATTTCTGGTATTGATTGTTCATTAGTATATTGAAAAATTCATCATCGGGGATTAATGTTTCGATTTTATCAAGTGTCTCTTGTTTCATATTCAACACAAGATGGACTTTGCATGCACTCAGTTCATTGGAGCAAGGCTTTCTGGCTTGCCTTGCATATTGAAAGCAAGTCACAGAAGCGATCCCTAAAGATGGAGCATCATTGGCAACAATTCAAGCTCCTCTCAGTGGATGTTTTCTAATCCCTCTTCTTCTGATCCTTCCCCTTTTCATCTTCATTTGTTTACAAGGCATGAAAAATATACCAATAAGTCTAAATTTTAGCCCAAAAGAAATTGAAATGATAGTGGAAATGTTATGAGAATATTTTTATTATCACTAATGGTCTGCCCATTCTAATGAGGGATGTCTTAAGAAAAGAGTTCTCAACAAATATTTTAGTGGCTGAGAAAAAGGAAGGAGAAGGTTAAAATGATTTTAGTCAACAATCCCACTTACATAAGCAGTTGTTGTGGACTTCCCAATCCATGGTGTAAATGCCTCTGCTACTAAGTACGGTAATTCTAAAAATTCAAAAAAAAAATGGAAAAACAATTCTAACCCCACAATTAGTCTTAATCATCACTGAATACTTCACTTTAGACTAGGATGCTTTGTTTGTGCAAAACTGTTGCATTATAGTTAATGGTAGTGATAAAAATCTTATTTCACAAGATCATTTGACTTTTCTTAATTTCCATTCAAAATGTTAACCTTGGTCTAAAATGTTAGGGTTGGATGAAGGATAAGGAACCAATGCAAGTTATGAAGGTCCGTCAATTCACTTTTGCTATTGACCACTCTTTGATAGTATTAAGTATGATGGCACTCTTATTAACTGTTGTGGTCTTATTCCTTGGAAGGTTTGATCAACACACTTTTTTTTTCTAAATTGGAATATTCTATCAATTATGAACATAGTTTACAGTTGAAGCTTGCTTTAGGAATTTCTATGCTAACCAATTCCGGAGGGAGCATAGTTCAAAAAGACAAAAATGACAAAAATGAGACCACCCCAGATCAGGAAACCGGTCCAAAAATCACTACCCTTAGTAGGGAAACCAGCTTTAACCAGAGAAGACCAAGAGTTTGAAAAACTGTTCAGGAAATACATGCTAACAAAGAAATTGATCAAAACAAAAAGAGGAAACCTCTCATTGTAGTGGCTGCCTATCATGCTAACTGTCATGAGGCTATGACGATGGCTCCTCAATGATAAGACACCTGTAATCATCATAGGAATGGTCATCTTTCTGCAAGTGTTGAGCTATGGGTTCCAGCGTGGTGGCGGTGCACACAAGGCTGTCACTGCCTTTCCTCTTATCACCCATCGAGCATTCTGGACTTCCGCTTCCGCTACCTTCGCTGTTGGAGGAGTGCCCTTCTGGTTTGATCGGCAGAGCTTCAAATTTCCGTGAGTACTGAGGAGGCGCTAGAGAGATTATAGATTTCCTGGGACATTTTCTGGAGCCTAACCCAGTTGAGCTCGAAGGCACCTCCTGGAAGCTGATAGTAATGGTGGCTATAACTCGTGGTCTGCCCAGGGAGGAGTCATGGTGGAAATGAGAAAAAATGTCTTCATGAGGTGGGGAGCGACTGTAAGATTTAATGGAGATTGGCAAACATGAGGACTGGCCCCTTCCTTTTCCATGGCAGCACCTCATTCTATGCCTCCTCGGCATCTTGGAGTAGGATTGAGCATGAGGGAAGCTAGTTAGCAGAGGCTTAGAAGTCGAGTAAGTGTTGACGTGCAAAATCTATGAGACTGAATGGCAGCTGGTGCAATGAGGCGACGAGGCTAATAAGAGGTGAATGTCACAATGTTTCTATGAGAGCAAGGGGGAGCTCAGAGCAGAGACTACAAAAAAACAAAGATGACATGACGAGAATGGCATCAGTGGAGGGCACATCACCATGAAGAGGATCTCAAGGATGCGGACCGAACAAGCGTAAATGCGGAGGGCAGAGGAAGTTAAGGCACCTTGAGGCGAGAAATTGGAGAATTTATGGGAAATAGGACAGGCCCCATGTGTGGCCATGTGGCTAGGACATGTTTCACGCAATGGGGCCGCCACCTCTCATCCTGGATCATACACCCGTTGTAATATTCCAAATATGGAACAACACAGCACGCCTGCTGAAATAACACACTCCTAGGAGATTGATGCACAGAAATTATTTTACAACCCTTGGATCCCTTAGATCAGTAGATCTGGAGTCTAGATCCAAAATGGGAGAAAAAACAAATCAAACTAGGTGTGGTAAACAGATCTCCCACCACCTAGTCTAGCTGAAAAACACCCTAAAAGAGGGGCTGCAGCTATGCACAACAAACTGCTTCAGAAATAACGCAGTCTTGGATAGTATGAGTAGGAGGCCATAAAATATGATTAAATTATGATTATAAAACATCAAATAAGAATTACAATGAATCTCTTTCAATATATAGTAGAATATAGGAGACAATAGAGCAAGAAACCTTCAGAAAAGAAGGTTGCAACACATATATAAACTGAAAAATGGCTTTAAAACATTATTTTGAGGAGTTGCAGTAGCTGAATATTACAACTCAGATATAGGATAGATCTGTGGATGAAACATCAGATCCATTTCAGATCTGGAAACTAGATAGTCTTATTTACAAGATCCCCTTGGGGTTTTGACCAAATCATGCATTATAAAGAGTAGATCTGAGTTTTAAGTTGCAGATCTGCAAAATTCTTCAGAAATTTATGAATATGACTTCACATTAAAATAGATCAGATCTAAATAGAACATGGATCAGCAAGCTAATCCATGGATCACCAAAGTGAAAGGCAAAGCCCAACACCAGAGATATCTCATCAAAAATGGGATCAAAACACCTTGTAGAACCTCTAATGAAAATAACACAGTTCCTCAATGAAAATTGTGTTGTAGCTTGAATAAAAAAGATGGCCTGATGCCAGGATACAAATCTGAAGCCCAAACAGTGGATGAACTCTTCCAGGAGGTTAAAGGACACACTCCATGAGAAGAGGCTCCAATACAAGCTAGATCTCTGCAGATCTAGAGTTCCACTTGCTACAGCCTACAAAAGCAAGAAAACCCTCACTGGATCTGTGTTGCAGTTGGAAGTAGAGCTTGGCCCAAAGCCTGATAGTGGATCAAATCCTCAAATACTCCTCCAATAATCCTCAATAAAAGAGGTGAAATCCCTGCATAGGAACTCCAAGTGCTAAGCAGCACAATCCTCCACTAAACAGCAGAGAATAGTATTTGTCTAAGCAGATAAGATACTCAGAAATATAATCAATCAACAACTCAATCAACAACCTTGTCTCTTTGCCTTAGCAGGGTGATCGAAGGTCTCGCGGGAAAATACTGAGTTCAAGGAGATTTGGCCAACAAAGTGCGTTGTAGTCTAGGATTACGGCAGAACGTATCACCCCATAGGCGAAGAGTCTCCACTGCACGGCGTGCGCGACTTCTACATGCAGAGGGAATAGACCAATGGGGGAGAGGATCGCAACTCATTCTCAGCAATAAGTCACGTAAATAGCATCATATACGCATCATCCATTCTCATAAGCATAAAGGGTAGTATTTTGCAAAAATTTTGAAACATCACGATTAATACACATGCATGTGAATGCCCCAATAGACAGCAACCTTCAATTGTATTAAGCTCTTGGCCAAATTCACAGTTACATATCTTTGCACTGGCTTACAAGTCTGATGCATATGCTTCGCGGAACAGAGATGTACATCAATAGACCCTAAGAACTACAGAGACCTCATCCAGAATCCGGGCTCCTGGTGTAGCCTGCGCTTTCTCTTCGTCAGTCGCTCTCTCCTTTCTTTTGCTGCGCAATCATCATCTTCTCTTCCATCCGGGTGACTACTATTTATTCACATTTATGCATAGCGGCCATTGTTAGTTCTCATGTAATCATCTGCAGTACATACAGCTTTTCAAACTTATATGTTTCCGCTTGCGTTCTTCTGGTGTATCTTCTTCTTATATGTACCTGTGCATCTAGTCTCTTCCGCTATGTGCCTGTTCCTTTGCAACTTTGGTAGCTCCGCCGTTTGGTGTGGTTGCGACTTGGTTGCGGCTGCCATGTGTCCATTTTCCGCAACCCCAAAATCTGGCCTTTATTCCCAATTCAGACCATTCAAAACAAGGTTTTCCAAAAACAAGCGCCCCAACAGGCCCCGACCACAGTTCCTTGACTCGTCCCCGAGTCAATCACAAATCACAGTTTCCACCTCCATTGCCTCGCTTGCCTACATGTCCTGTTCACCCTGCGTGCCCTCATCTTGCGCTCGTTCTTCCTGTGCACCTTCAGCCTGCTCTTGTCCTTGCCATGCATCTTCTGGCGGTTGTTGAAACAAGGGCCCCAACTCCGTAACCCTACGGAATGCTGTAGCGCGAAGCTCATTAAAATCTGACACAGCTTGCTGCTAGCCCTGGATGAGCAAGTCTGTTTCCTCGGCGAGCTTGGTGGCAGCATCCTCCGCGACGGGCACTGGGACGGCGCCAAACATGGTGCTGATCTGGGTCTCGGCTGCCACTGCAAGCTGTTGTATAGATCGGGCGCTAGATTGAAGAGGCGGCCGGAGCTCCCGAATGACGCGTTTGGCCTCCACCGAGCTAGCTTCGGTATGTTGGATCTGTGCTTCAAGCTCATCAGCCTGGCCGTACAATTGATCCAGCCTTGCAGGGTCCGTAGCCTCCTGAATCTCCCTTGAAACCTGCTGGAGTTGGGCTGAAATTGGCTGGGTCTTGACGGTGAGGGCCAGGGAGCATTCCTGAAGGCCCTTCAGGAGGTCCTGAGCTACGCGTGCCGTGGACTGAAGTGCAGCTTGCATCTGAATTACCTGGCCCTGCTTGGCGGCCACCTGGGCTGAATAGTCGACCGCAGGCTCGGGCTGCGCCGGACGGGTTGCTAATGCCGCACGAAGCTCGTGATTCTCCCGATATAACTCCTGAACGGCAATGCGAAGGTGGATTTCTTGCTTAGAGAGACTGGCCGCAACAATTTTGGGAGGCAGCAGGGGGTAGTGAGGCTGTAGGGAAGGCCAGAAGTCGGAGAACATCCGAGTGACATTGGTGATCATTACCTCCATCTGCTCCCTTGCTATTTGGAGTTGTTCACGCTGTTCAGTAAGTGCGGAAATTTGGCGTTATTGCTCGGCACAGTGCTGCTGGAGGCCCAGATGTAATTTGTCAGCCTGCTGGGCCGCCCGTTGAATCAGTAGGTACAGCTGAGCTGGATTTCCAGGCTGTAAGGTGGCGGTCCCAGATGTGCTCGGCGCCGGCATTTTCTCCAGCAACGGTTGCCCACCGGAAACTGATCCATTGCCATGCTCAGGAGGAGATAATGGCGCGGCCTCTGGATGGCCAGAATCAATCATATTGAAATCCAGCGGTGCGTGCTGATCAATGTGGGCCGATTGTGGAGGGAGGGTGGCCGCTGGTTGAGCCTCAACAGAAATAGACACAATGGGTGTCTGCTGTGTGCCTGTATCAGTAAGAGGAGGGTGGGGTTCTTCCACTGGGTCGACCGTGGCAGTACGAGAGTCGACCTCAGCCCCAGGTCCCCACCCCGAAGTTCCCGGACAAGGGGGTCGGATACAGTATCCGATGAAGTGGAGGGGCCAGATGGAGTAGTAGGCGGAAAGACGATAATCGGGACAGTGAATGGTGAGGTGGAGGAATGTGGGAGTCGGATGTTGATGAACTCATACGGGTCGATAAGGGGCTCTTCGGTGATCAATACCCCGGTGCTTGGGGGCGGTGGTGGATCGTCAACAGTGAGGTCCACCACCAGATTTTCCTCAGTTGTGCGGGCCCTCTTAGGTGGAGGGGCCTCGGGTGGATCTCTGGGCCCGCTCATCTCACCCATCGGGGTCATGAGTGGATCAGTCGAAGTGAACAAGGTGGTGGGAATGGGGGAGGTGAATGGAGTGGTACGGGGGTGTGAAGGGGAGTGAGTGAGCTAAAACTTAGAAAATAAAGGAAATGGAGTAGCGCCGCTAGAAATAACCTGAGTCACCACATTGAGATTCTGTACCTGGGTGTTGAAGTGGCGAACGATGGGGATGAGCGGTTCAGGAAGCTCTTGTGAGGGCGCTGCCTCTGCCGTCTCGGCCGGCTGTTGCACCGGTGCCATCCTGTCAAAATTGTATCGGGGGAGCCCGTTCCGCGTGTGCTTTGTGACTCCCGGCCATGAGCAGACTTCACGATGGAAAGTGGCATCGTCCAACTGAAATTTCAGTGGCGTCATGTGGAAGGTTTCCGCTAGAACGCAAGTGGGTCAGAGGTAAGTGTGCTTATGGCTTACCCCGAACCACACCTGTGCGCTATATTCATCCAACAGGTTCCAGGGCACCCGTTGTTGGCATGCCACCACATCCGTCATTAGTCGGTACCACGACCGAAACACATCTGCATTCACCAGCTTGGTACTGGGGTCATTAGAGACCTGCCAGGGAGTGACTTTCATCGCGAGGGGCTGGCCCTCGGGGATCTCTGCTGGGAACCAGATGTGTGGAGTGTGCCATTTCCACATGGAAAAAGCAATAATCAAGTAGCCATAAATGAAGGTAGTTGCGCGCTTATAATTCTCCTCGCACATAGCGAACAGCTCTTTCAACACGAAGGAACACCAATTCAGTTTGGTGCCTTGGACACAATGCTCAACAATAGAGATGGTATCAAGAGTGCACTCGCCGATCGTGTAATTCCTCATTGTCTTGCTGGCAATGAGGTAACAGGCGAAGTGAATCTCGGGCTTGTTAATGAGCTCAATCTTGGCTCCTTTCCCCCCCCCTGCGAGTGCCATATTTGGAATACAGGTCCGCATCGCCCGACTTTCGTGCGCGCTTGGAGGAGGTATGGCAGGCCATTGAGACATCTGCACCTGTCTGCGACAGCCCTGTGAGGTGATGAATATCTTCAGCGTGAATAGGAATTTCCTGGGTCAGCCACAGAGACCCATTCTGGATTCGGCTGAGGAGGAAACGGGTACACTGCAGAACTGGTCCTGTGGTGCCAAAGACCGGTAGCTTCCTCAAATTCATCAAGGACGAGGCCTGAAGGCCGCTGAATTCTGGTCGCAGGCGGCCGGCAGGATTGCCGGCTGCAGTAGAATAGTGCTCCATGTATGCCTGTCGCTGGAGGGACGGAAACTCGGCAGCATTTGAGAGGTTGGCATCAATCAGGGCTGCGCTATCGTACTTGCCCACAAGGGACTCGGTTTTGTGAATGTGAAGATCAAGCTCTGGTTCAATAACTGCTGGGATGGCCTTCGGAATTTTGGCCCTGCGTTGGTAGACCTGTAGAATCTGTCGTGAGCATCTTTCCTGGTGCAATGCGTTCTGAGAACTCAGCGGCTCTGGTGCAGCGGCAATTGCTAATTCGAACAGGTCCGGCATTCTCGTGCTTTTGGTGTGCATGCAAGTTATGTCAGCACTTGGCACGAGTGGAGTTGATGAGACCCCCTAACGAGTTAATTCCCGCTGGCATTCGTTCTGCGATAATCGTGCGATCAATCGCATGCCAATGAGTGCTGTGACAGTTGCTGACGGTGGCATGGGGAAGTGGGCGGACGCGACGGCTGAGGTTACTGTGGGTGATGGCCAAATGATGACGGCGCGGTTACTGCCAATTATGGTAATTAATGACGCAGATCTAGGCGATCCTACAGACTGACACAAGTACGTGGGTGGACTGAGCTGGACTGATAGGGAGGCGGGTACGGATCCTACAGGGATGACACGCTGGACAGGCACCGCCGTGACCACAGTCGGGTGCGGTGCTTACCCCGCAACTGAGCGGTTATTGACACACTACCTACAAACAGAGACCTCCTACGCTCATCCCGATTGCGGGAGAGTTATTCAACTATGCTATTCTACGGGTGCTCTCGGGTGTGAGAGTTATTGATGAGAAATGAAAGGTACTTACTCCTGGTAGGGTTTCAGGCGTGCGCCATTCACCCAGCCAGGGAGAACCGTACTGTCCAGCTGTGCCAAACGAACGGCTCTGGAGTCGCGAATTTCGACAACAAAGTAGGGTCCCAACCAGTGCATCTGGAGCTTGCTTGGGAACTTTTGGAACCTGCTGTCGTATAAAAGAACTTTGCCGCCAACCTGGAAGGTTTTGTTCTTAATGTGGCGGTCGTGCCACGCTTTCTGCCGGTCCTTCTGGATCTTTTGGTGGAATTCGGCCAGGAAGCGGGCCTCATCCAGTTCCTGCAATTCATGGAGGCGCTCCTGGAGGGAGGCCTCTTCCGAGAACTTCAGAGACGTGGCGATTAACAGGCTTGGTACAGTAAACTCGGCGGGGATCACAGCCTCCCGGCTGTACACAAGCTGGAAGGGCGTTTGATTGGTCAAGTGCTTCACCGTAGTCCGATAGGCCCATAAGGCCATTGATAGGCGCTCATCCCAATCATCACACTGGGCATTGCAAATCTTCATCAAGCCTTTCTCCAGAATCTTATTGAAGGCTTCCACCGTACCATTAGCCTGCGGGTGGTACGGGCTACTCTTGTGATGCTGAACCATGAAGGTGTCCAACAACGTTTTGATAGTATCATTAATGAAGTGCGTACCTTGGTCACTGGTTAAAATTTGCGGGCAGCCAAACCGGAAAATGATGTGCTCAAAAATGAACCGGGCGGCGGTGTCCACTGAGTAGTCGCGTACCGCCGCTGCCTCAGCCCACCGGGTGAAATAATCCGTGGCAGTAATGATGTACCGAGCCTTAGAGTGCCTGGCGACTGGGGCTATGGGGCCCACAAAATCCACATCCCACTTCTCGAACGGCCGCAACACCTGCACTGGGTGTAACGGGAGCTCATCCTGGTGTGAGGGCCTTCCAGTCCATTGGTAGACATCGCAACGCCTCACATAGGCCTTACAATCAGCATGTACTGTCGGCGACCACAGGCCAGCTTGGAGCACCTTTCGTGCGGTAGGTTTCGCACCTACATGCCCTCCTGCAACACCGCTGTGACATTCCCACATTACCGCTTCCCGTTCATGGTCAAGGATGCATCTGCGTAAAACCTCATCAAGGCCCAGTTTATATAGCTGCCCCGCGATCAACTGGTAGTCGGTGGCACGGACAACCAAATGCCATTTTTGATGCGGGGTGTAATCCTGAGGGCATTGCCCCGTGGTCAGATAGGCGGAAATATCGGCCAAGTAATCTGGTACAGCTTCGACTCGGAAAAGGTCAGCATCGGGTAGCTGATCATCGAGGGAGCCATCGTTCTCCCCTGTCTCCAGCTTGGATAGGTGATCGAGCCCGACATTCAACCTCCCGGGCTTGACGATTACCTCGAACGTGAATTCTTGTAACAGCAGAAGCCAACGACAAATCCGACCCTCCAAAATGTGCTTATTGACCAGGTACTTCAGGGCAGAGTCATCTGTGAAGAACTTGAACTTCCCCCCAGAAGATAGTGGTGGAACTTCTGAAGAGAGTAGAACATCGCCAATGCCTCCCGCTCGGTCGTGGTATAATTCTTCTCCGCATTTGACAGCTTGCGGCTGGCGAAGTAGACTGGGTGGTCGACTGTTGTCTCGCCGGGTTGTGCCAAGACAGCCCCTAGTGCAATACTGGAAGCGTCGATATGCACATGGAATTGCTTATCCCAGTCTGGATGTACTAGAATGGGCGCTGACGCCAGCTTCTCCTTCAAGGTGTCCAGGGCTATCTGACACTCCTCCGTCCATTGAAAGACTGCGGACTTCCGTAGAAGTTGTTCTAACGGAGCAGTGATCTTGGCATAGTTGCGGATAAATCTCCTGTAGTATCCTGTGTGCCCAAGTAATGCTCGCAACTGTTTCACCATCTTAGGGGCTTCCATGTGTACGATCATCGCAACCTTGGTGGGGTCGACACAGACCCCCTGCTTGCATACCACATGTCCCAACAACGTGCCGAATGGAACGGCAAAAATACATTTCTTTAAGTTCAAGGAAATCTGCAGCTGTCGACACCGATCAAACATGACTCGCAACAAGGTAGCGTGTTTCCTTAATAAACTATAGACAGTCCAGTCGTCCATGTAGACTTCCAGGAACTTGTGAATGTACTCCCGGAAGGCGGTGATGACAATCCGGGAAAACACAGCTGAGGTGTTCTTTAATCTGAACGACATGACATGGTACGCGAATGACCCCCATTCGGTGGTGAAGGTTGTCTTTGACTTATCATCTTCCGCAATACGCACCTGATGGTAGCCTGAAAAGCCATCAGTGAAAGAGTATGCTTCATTCCCCGCAACGTGGTCCAACACTTCGTCACTAAAAGGGGTGGGAAACGGATCATGAATGCAGGCATTGTTCAGACTGCGATAATCGACACACACACGTATCTCCGCCTTGTCCTTCTTATTCTGGATGACGATGGGGCTCACCCACTCTACTTCCTCCACGGGAAAGATTAGACCCGCGGCTAGCATCTTATCGATTTCCACCTTAACCTTCTCCTTAACCCGTGGGTTCAACCGGTAAGGTCGGTGCTTCACCGGCCTGGCCCCCGGTTTCAGCACGATGCGCATTTCGCCAAGGTCGCCTTTGATGCCCTTTAGGTCGGCTACCGATGAAGGGAACAAGTCCTCATATTCCCGGAGGAGGCTGAAAATCTCCTTGGTCGTCTCCTCGTCCCAGTAATCGCCCACCGTAGCCAACTTAGGCGTCTCTGCCGTACCAATGTTGAGCTTCTTTGTCTTTAGCGGCCGTAAGTGGACCCCTTCCGTGGCCGGTTCTTCGTTAATGTTCCGCTCACCTTACTTCTCTTTAAAATACAGGTGCCTCAGGTCCTCCAGCTCATCATTCTCGAGATCGCCGTCAATCCTTTGGCACACCAACTCTCACACGTCCTCAGACAGGACGGGCAACATGCAGCGGTCGATCTGCGGATCGCGGAAAAACAGCACCGCCCTGATAGCGTGCAATGCCTGAGATTCCAGCTCGGTGTCTCCCGTGAAAGAGAAGCACTGCGCAAATTTGCGCGCGACCTCCATCCAAGAGCTAGTCCCTCGTTTCCGTTCTTCTTCCAAATACCATGCATGGGGGATGGTATCTAAAGTGTGGACAAACTGATGAACCCATAGCTCTTCTGGGTATCCTATACTCCGCCACTGCTCCTCATAGGTCCGCAGATGGTCCTGCAGGCTGGAAAGCCCCGAATACCGCCGCTTGCTTCGAGGGCCTTCATCTTCTTTAAACCATGCCCGCAACGCGTCCGCCACACTACTCCATTGCGCCAAGGTGCCGCGGTGATTTTTCCACCACCGGGCTGCTGTCGACTGTAGTGCGACGTCCAGAAGGGCTATTCTGCTCCCTTCCAGCACCCTGTCCTCAACCTTAGTAATAAAGGTATTGACAGCTTGCATGTTCAATAGGGTGGGGTAGTCTCTGAACTCCACACCAATCCAATTGACGCGGCCAATATGAGCACATCTCTGCGTGCTAGTCTCGTATCCCCCCTGCTGCCAATCTTCCCATGCGAGTTTGGATCCCAGCTCCGAGCTCTGGACACTCCGCCAACTAACAGAACCAGTCGCGGTCGGGTTAATGTAGTCTTCCCGTTTCCCTGCAGTCATCTGATAGAGGTGGTCCATCATCTGAGCATCCTCCCGGTTATCCACCGTCTCGGTATACCTCGGCCCTTGATAGGGGTCGAGAGGCTGAGTGACCCAGACCTCCCCATCTTCGAAGATCATTAGCTCCTTTTTGAGGTCGATGATAGCATAATTCTCGAAAGCCCAATCGATCCCCAGCAAGGCGGGGTATGGATCCTTGTCTCCCATAATATCAATAACCTCAAAATCAGTGTACGTCTTGACCCCTGCAATGTCGACCTCAACTCCTTCGAGTCGGCCAATCGACAGAATGCAATACTGGTTCGCCATCCCGAGTTGGATGGGCGAGTAGGCCAGCCGAGGCTTTTCGAGAGCCTCCCATGTCTTGCGCAGCAGGATGTTAACGTCAGATCCCAAATCAAGCATGGTGTCGCTGATTTGGAATCCCCCAAACTACATATTAATCCGGAACTCTTTACCCGTCCATCGCTTATTCCGCTTGATGCGCTGCACCGACTGGGGGGCCATATCCAGCGGTTCCCCCAATCCTGTCCTCCCCTGCAGTGCCCCTTCCAGAGCATCTTTGAGCTGCTGCCGCAAAGCTGTATTGTCAACAATCCTGAGGAATAGCTGGAGCCATTCGGCAACCTGGGTTCCTTGGGCGTGCTGTGGTCCAGGGTTTTTCGACAGAGATGCTTCCGACCCTCCCGAGTTGCGCAACTAAGCGAATGCCTCAACCGCATCCTGAAAATACTTCTTCTGTGCCTCGGGTCTGATTACCCGCTGCGGGGATGCTGGCCTGAAAACCTGTGCCGACTCCTTTCCGTGAGCATCCTCCCCCGTTTTCTTACCGCCCCTTGTCACGATAGCGACGTTCTGTATGGCCGGAGTCGCAGCTACGCGCGGCTCGGCGTTTACCAAGTTCATGCCCCTCTGCCGTGCACATTCTTCCCATTTTTTGATGAGCTCCGGACAGTCCTCTGTTGTATGGGTGTTTATGCGGCACTGCGAACACCACGGACGGCGAGGGAGGGGACATTCGCGATCCACATGGCCCTCCTGGTCACAGTTATAGAATTTCACAGGCCCGCGGCCCCCAGCGCGGCCTCCCCGCGCCCCGCCCCCTCTTCCTCTAGGGGCTTCATTCACCCTGTAGGAGGGTCGGTCCAGCCAGTCCGCAAGTGCGTCGAGAGCTCGGTATTGCTCAGTGTTGTGAGTCGTGGAAGTGCAGAACTCACAATATACGTTGTTTGGCACGCTAGAATACTTCTGTAGAATCGGGCACATCCGAGGTGGATGTCCCACAGTCCGGAAAATCTCACAGTACTCCGTGGCAGCTGGGTTGAGTTGGGAGGGGAACCCCGCATAGGGATGTTGCAGCTGGTATACCCCCTGCGGATTCAGCGCCGCACCACCCCCCGTGGGTGGCCCTCCTTGAATTGCCGCGACTGAGGGTCCCACCCCCGCACCGCGCAACCGAGGACACTCAGTTGCGACATGGCCTTCGACCAGGCAGTGAGTGCACCAAACGTTTGGCCTGGCTGGTCTGCTTGGCTGTATCTCCTTGAGCTTTTCAGTCAAGCTGGCTATCTGATGTTGCAATCCCACCAAGGAGGGATCCTGCGAGGCCGACCCTCTTCGATATTCCTGAGGGTAGCCCGCCATGGCCTCGATCTTCATGGCCTACTCCAAAGCATCCTGCAGATTGTCAATATTTTGCTGGGTGAGGGGGGTTCGCGTCAAGGGAAGCAAAGCCTTGATGAACCAATCCCTTTGATGGTTTGGATTGATCAGGTAACTGAGTTTCTCGATCACGTCCTTGAATTTCCGCATTAGCTCCCATGCGGTTTCTCCTTCCTTCTGTTTAATTTCCCAGAGTTCGGACAGGCCCTGTTGGTCCGTCTGGGGAAGCTTAAATTCCCAGACAAAATCCTGCTTTACGTCCGCAATGAAGGGATTCGGGTGGGCCTCAGACCACTTGATAAACCATCGCAGAGCCCTCTCTCTGAGCGTGGTTTGGAACTCTATTAGTTTACCTGCGTCCGGTGTCTGCCAAGCCCTCCAAATGGCTTCGCACAGATACCAGTGTTGCTCTACATCATCATTACCTCGGCCCGAGAACTCGGGATACCGGGTGAAAGACCCAGCCATGGTTACTTGCGGTGGGTTGACCAGGATAAATCCTCTGGGTCCTAGTTGCGCGACTGTTCCCCTCGGGAATGCAATACTACTAGTGTTGCTGCTACTAACGGGTGTCGCTGACGACACTGAACTACTGTGCAATCGACTTAATGCTTGAAATTTAACAAAAATATTACTCAAAGGTTGATAAAGTACCAGGGGAAGGCAGGGATCCTGGCCATGCAGATTGGGGGGAGTATGGCAGCCTGGAAGACTGAGTGCCCTCCATTCTTGAAACAGCTGCTGCATTACCACGTACCATTCAGCATCGGAACTTTCCTCGGGCTGCATACCTTCACCATCTTCGTCAGTCACCGATTCCCTTGCTCGCTCGACGGGGCTCCCATGCACCCATCGTACTTCCTCAGCGGTCCCTTCTCGTCCCTGGGTACCCGCGTCCATAATCCTTATCCTCTGAGGCGCCTCCTTCTGATTTTTCCTCTCGATCTCCCGTCTCTTCAAATCTCGCATCACCCTTCTTCGCCACCTATCAGCGATCTGTGCCCGTCGATGCGCACGTCGCTCTCTCAACGTCCTTGCGGCCTCAGCATCCATCCCCACTCCCCGCATCACCTTCTACATGGCATCGATCCCCTCAACCCTTCCCCCAGCACGGGTGGTTTACGCTTCCATACTCATTTTGTGGAATTCGATCAACCCTTCATCCACCATCAGAGCTTTAATCCACAACGGAATCTCCTTAAGCAGCTTCCCTCTTAGCCCTGAGTGGAAGACAGCCTCGGCCTTAGAGAAAGATTGATAACACTCAGCGAAAAACTCCATAGTGTATCCTTCCAACGTGGTCTTTACCCAAAAATCCATCGCGCAGGTTAGCTCGGTGTTCAACCGATGCAGCGCCACCAGATCTCCGTGCGCCCACCTGCGATTTATCTTTCGCAAGCCCTCTCAAGGCACCGTCGCTCGTAATCTCCACAACCAATTGTAAAGGTCGGAAGGGAACCTTCCCCAGAAAATTTCGTACGTATCACCGGCTAAATCTGAGAAAAGGATGAGTTCCCTGATCGCTGCCTCCCCTTTCTTAGTCACGCCCGCTTGCTGAGCGATAAAGTGGTCCACGTGATTATTCCACCATCGCCGTATCTCCCCTTCGAAGATCCGCGATACCATGGTCTAAGTCCCCTCATATCATGCAGGTCCCGGCAACGGAACCATTGTTGGCGGGTGATCAGGTCTCGCGGGCAAGACCCAGGTTCGGGAGTTGTGGCCAACAAAGGAATCCGCTATAGTCTAGGATTACGCCGGCATTATCACCCTACTCCAGAGAGCAGAGAGTCTCACCCGAGGCGTGCCGCGACTACATGCAGAAGGGGAATAGACCAATGGCGAGGGAAGGATCCGCAAATCATTCTTATTAGCATTTAGATCACATAAATAGAATCATATACTCAACATCATCCATAAAGCATACAGGTAGTAAGCAATTAAAATTTTGAAACATCACGATTAATACACATGCATGTGAATCACCCCAATAGACAGCAACCTTCAATTGTATTAAGCTCTTGGCCAAATTCACAGTTACATATCTTTGCACTGGCTTACAAGTCTGATGCATATGCTTCGCGGAACAGAGATGTACATCAATAGACCCTAAGAACTACAGAGACCTCATCCAGAATCCGGGCTCCTGGTGTAGCCTGCGCTTTCTCTTCGTCAGTCGCTCTCTCCTTTCTTTTGCTGCGCAATCATCATCTTCTCTTCCATCCGGGTGACTACTATTTATTCACCCGTTGTCGCAACTGTTAGTTCTCTGTATGTCCTTCTGCAGCTGCTTCTAGCTTTTCTCTGCTTATCTGTGTGTTCCGCTTGCGTTCTTCTGGTGTATCTTCTTCTTATCTGTACCTGTGCATCTAATCTCTTCCGCTATGTGCCTGTTCCTTCGCAACTTTGGTAGCTCTGCCGTTTGGTGTGGTTGCGACTTGGTTGTGGCTGCCATGTGTCCATTTTCCGCAACCCCAAAATCTGGCCATTATTCCCAATTTAGACCGTTCAAAACAAGGTTTTTCAAAAACAAGGGCCCCAACATGCCTTCACCTTCCTTTTATAAGATGAGAGCCTTTGCAAACCCTAAACCACCTTGATGAGTTAGCTCCTTTCACATGAGGGGCCTCCTTCTAGAACTGCGTTGTCCCTTTATGAGGTACATTGAATCTAGACAGTGTTGTAGATTTGGTCAAGGTTGACACAGTCTCACAACTCAAACCCCTTTCACACCTGCAAGTGATTCATTTACATGGCCCTGATTTATCCTTGTTCACATGAGCAATGATTTATTTAGTCTTTTCAGGAGTTTTACATGTCCTCCTTTATTCATTTATTCCTGAGGTTCTGCAAGGTAAATCCAAATGAAAAAAATACTATTTTACATATTGATATTTTTTCAAGAAATTCTTGTGTGATACTTGAATTTCATAAATCCATATTTCTATTTCGTTATCTATATCAATATATAAGAACAGGCCCATATATTTTTCATATTTTTCAAACTGTGGAGTTGTTCCTTTCTTGTTACATGTTCTTTTATATTTTTATGTTTTGATTCAAATTTCTAGTTGTGTTTTCCAGTTGTTCTCCTACGTAGTACATGATATGTTATATTATATAAAAAATTATTCTTACTGTCTTTTTATTATGTATATTGAACATATTATTTCTAGCAAATTTTGATTTTCCTAGATTTTCTATTCCTTTGGTGTATCTTTGCACCTTTAGGGGAAATTGCTAGTTTAAATGCTAATTCTTTAAAGGGTGCTAGCTCAATGGAATAGCACCTGATTTACAAGTAGGAGGTTGGTGGTTCGATTCCATCGTGCCTTGATATTCATAGAAAATGACGACGATCAATTTTTGGTGACAGATGCTCTTTTGACCATCACCAATGAGCTTATGGTGACATTTTTCGACCCTCACGAAAATATGAAATGGTGACGGTCAACGAATTCCACCATATATACGCATCAATAGTGACAACTATTAAAGGTCCGTCACCATAAATCTTTGTTGTTGATATGAAATGGTGAGGGTCACTGTTTGTCATTATAGTCATTATTTGTCACAGACCTTGATGTCACCAATGAGTTTATGGTGATGGTCAATGAATGTCGCCATATATATATACACTAGTAGTGACAACCATGAAAGGTCCATCACAAAAAATCGTTGTTGTTCATATGAAATGGTGACAGTCACTATCCGTCATTATAATCAATATTCGTGACGGACCTTGAATGTCACCACAACACATACTTTCATCAACGCCACCTTTGGTGACTAAGGCTATCACTAGTATATTTGGCCCAATTTCCGATGGCCAATTCGTCACTATTCCGACACATAGGCATCACAAGAGCGACAGTTTGAGGCCGGGAAAAACATGGTTAGCCATTACGTCGCAATTCTGACACTTCAATAAAGTGTCAAAATAGCGACACTATTTCTGAAATTTTCCAAACCGTCGCTCTTCCGACGTTTACAAAAGCGTCGCTCTTCCGACATTTTCCAAATCGTCACTCTTTCAACGTTTCCCAAACCGACGCTCTTCTGACGTTTTCCAAGCCGTCACTCTTCTAACGTTTTTCAAAAGCGTCGCTCTTCCGATGTTTATCAATTTTTCACACAACTATCACAATTCTGATGATATGTCTTCCGACGTTTACAACGTCGCTTTTTTGACGCTTATGTAACGTCGCTTTTCCGACAAAAAAGTGAAAATTAAAAAAAAAGAGACATCGCTCTTCCGACGCTTATGTAACATCGCTTTTCTAACGAAAAAGTAAAAAATTAAAAAAAAAAAAATGTCGCTCTTCCAACGTGTATGTGTCGTCATTATTCTGATGAAAAAGCAAAAATATTTAAAAAAATAAACGTCACGCTTCCAACTTGTAAGGCATCGGTCTTCCGACGCTTGGATAAAAATATTTAAAAAAAAATTCCGCCAAATGTACTAGTAATGTTTATAATATATAAACATTTGGTCAATTATCTGGCATGAATTATCTGACGCTTATATATAGCTTGATGAATAATGGTCTTCTGATAATTGACCAAATTTATATATAAACATGAATTATCAGAATTGAATAATGGTCTTCCAATGAATAATCCGACATGAATAATCTGATGCTTATATATAGCTTGATGAATAATGGTAAATTATCTGGCATGATGTTCTATGCGCCTTTTAGAAGCATGATTCAAATTTCTTCCAAACACATTAGAGTTGTATATTTATCTGCCCCTTGCTACAATTGTAGCGTTTGCTGCAATTGTAGCATTTGTTCAAGCAAATACAAGTTTTGACTGCAGAACTTATAGAATACAATTTTTTACAAGTGCAATGGTGCAAATTTGAAGACCATTTTAGACTGTATCTGTTACCGAATGTATTTGTTATTAGGTAAAGGAATACTTCATAAATCAACCATGGAGAAACACCCTCCTGAATATATCTGGGACCAAGTTTAGGAATAAGTAATGACAACTTTGATTGAACCGTAAATAGGAAGATAGTTGTGGGAATCAAAATGTTCAACCACGCTCACTTGAAAATGATGAAATACACACTGACTTGGGCTTGCAACAAAGAGAAAGCACTGTGTGCAAGCATCAACAGAACAAATTGGCATTACAAAATGGCATTCATTCACTTACTGAATAAAATTGTTTGTAACATGTTTCGTAGAATTGCGTGCACCCAGAGAATAGTATGATATTCATCCTTTGGAAACAGGCCTGGTTTGATATAGGGTCTCAGATAATATGTCCACTGAAAACAGCAGCTCTTCAACACCATGAATATATAAACATTTACATAGGTACATAGAAATCATATATATGTTGTTTTTTAATGGAAAAGGTTGTCATTTACGTTGGAAAAATATCTGAGATCCATATCTCTATATATATTCATAGTGTCGGCACAATAATGATGATGGTTAAGAACTATCTGCGCAATATTAATATTGGAGACTTCATTGAGCTTGTATGCCTCTTGGCATAGTAAAATACCCATTGTAAACTCCCACCCATAACCCTTTTCTTCTCATATATATTTTAATTTATTATCTAATCAAAAATAAATCTTACATAAACACATACATTTAAATTTAATTAATAATATATATACTTTTTACTGAAAGCATATACATATTGATTATATTGAGATAGTTTAGTTGCTCAAGTTCTTATTATTAAAACATCTCTGGTCTAGAATGAATCTGCCTAAGCAAACATCTCTGATCTAGATATATTTCAAACATCTCTATTCTAGATATATTGCAAACATCTCTGTTCTAGATATATTGATAAAAATATTTTAAAAAAAAATCCGCCAAATGTACTAGTTTGAATGTATATCCTTTGCCTCATCTATGTCACTATAAAATGATATAGCTTGATGAATAATGGTCAATTATCTGGCATGATGTTTTATGTGCCTTTTAGAAGTATGATTCAAATTTCTTCCAAACACATTAGATTTGTATATTTATTCACCCCTAGCTGCAATTGTAGCGTTTTTTCAAGCGAATACAATTTTTTACTGCAGAACTTATAGAATACAAGTTTTTATAAGTGCAATGGTGAAAATTTGAAGACCATTTTAGACTGTATGTGTTACCGAATGTATGTGTTATTAGGTAAAGGAATACTTCATAAATCAACCATGGAGAAACACCCTCCTAAATATATCAGCCGAATTGAAAAGTCAGTCTGCAAAGAGGCCCTTTTTTTCAAGACAACACTTAACCTATCTTCGAAAGTCATTGTTACCCTAAGACTATTATAAAAGTATAAATCAAAATAAATGGGTTGAAGATATTCAAAATTAGAGCAATTTCAAGAATAAATTGTAAATAAAAAAAACAAAAGGAGAGAGCCATCACGGCATCAAATTTCCCCTTCTGCAAGCCTGCTTTCTCTCCTTATCTTGTAATATAGGTATAGATATTGTTTAAAAAGGGAAAATTTAGACAAGAATATCTTGCTCACCTAAACTTCAATTCATAAGCTATCTTACCCAATTATACAAACATGGATATTGCCCCAAGTCTAACTTTGATGGAAAATACAAGGATAGCCCAGCTCTAGCATGGGAAGGAATCATCCTACAAACCAAAACATCCACATTGTAGCATTGACCTTCAAAGTTTTAGACAAAAGACGAAATAAAAACGCAGAACTCAAGCCCGCAAAGAAAATAGGGTGCTTGAGGCAGATAATGTCTTTGGTAAGATGTTGGGGGAAGGGTTATCTCCCTCCCTGGTGACTTATACCACGCTTTTTGATGGACTATGTAGAGCTGGTGCAATTGATCTTGCATATAAAGTATTAGAAAAAATGGTAAAGCAGGGATGTTCTCCAAATGTTTACACTTACAGTGCACTGATCTATGGACTTTTTAGGGAAGGAAAACTAGAAGAGGCTGAAATTTTCATTGATAAAATGAAGGAGAAAGGCTTACAACCTAACCAAGTAACATACACATCATTGATTGATGGCAACGTCAAATCAGGCAGGGTGAATCATGCTTTTGAACTATTAAGTAAGATGATAAATGAAGGATGCCAACCTAATTATCGAACTTATTGTAAGCTTATGAATGGTATAGTTCAAGAAAACAAGATACAAAAAGAACACTTGATTCCTAATGAGGATGCAGTAGGTAGTTCAGATCCTGATAACTTGGATGAAATTCATGACCTGGATGGAATGCCACTCGAAATAAACAATGTTCTTGCATTTAAGCTTCTTGAAAAAATTATGGAGAAGCATTGTCAGCCTACTATAGATACTTATAGTGCCTTAATTGCAGGATTATGCAAATCAGGCAGACTCCTTGAGGTAGACCAGCTAATAAAAAATATGTTAGAGAGAGGCCTCTGTCCCAATGAAGCAATTTATACAGATGTTATTAATGGGCACTGTAAACAGGGAAACTGCATCTATTGTCTGGAGCTTTTGGATAGAATGGTTGAAAATGGTTATGAACCACAACTATCTTGTTAATGGGCACGCTGTAAACGGGGGAAGCGTAGCCGGTACACGGAGCTTTTGGATAGAATGGTTGAAAATGGTTATGAACCACAACTATCTTGTTAATGGGCATTGTAAACAGGGAAAATGCGTCTATTGTCTGGAGCTTGTTGCTTTCGACCGGATCATGGACACACGTATCAATAGAATGTCAGTTATGGGTTTTTTCCCCAAAATAATCACTCCCCTGTATCCATCATGAACGCATTGAAAATAAGCAAAACAAAACCTTAAAGTAGACCATTTTTCCAAAAAAAAAGTTTCAACAACCCAGATATCATGTCCCACATGAATCAAGATAAACTTCAAAACTAAATACAAACAAAATCCCATGAATCTGACATTGATATGTAGTGTTTCCTGCGATTTGGATTATAACAAACATAAAAAAAAAACATTCAAAACCAACTTATTGAGATGTTCAATATCACAAGGCAGAAAATTTTATAAGATACATTTGACATATTAATAGAAAATCTAATTGGTAATAAAAATACGAAATCTAGGTAATCAGACATCTTCAAAAATGCTCCTTTTAACTCACTTTTAACCCTATAGAAATAAAATGAGACCAAGATATTTCAAACTTGGACCTTAAAGTATAAAAATAAAATGTCCTACTGAGTAGAATTAGACTATCAGCGACACTATCTAGGACCAGCTAGACCACATCAGCGAGACTATATGGGACCAAGTTTAGGAATAAGTAATGACAACTTTGATTGAACCGTAAATTGGAAGATAGCCGTGGGAATAAAAATGTTCAACCATGCTCACTGAAAAATGATGAAATACACATCGACTCAGGCTTACAGCAAAGAGAAAGCATTGTGTGCAAGCATCAGCAGAATTGGCATTACAAAATGGCATTCATTCACTTACCAAATAAAATTGTTTGTAACGTGTTTCGTAGAATCACGTGCACCTAGAGAATAGTATGATCTTCATCCTTTGGAAATAGGCCTGGTTTGATATAGGGTCTCAGAAAATATGTCCACCGAAAACGGCATCTCTTCAGCACCATGAATATATAAACATTTACATAGGTACACAAAAATCATATATCTGTTGTTGTTTAATGGAAAAGGTTGTCGTTTGCATTGGAAAAATATCTGAGATCCATATCTCTATATATCTTCACAGTGTCGACACAGTAATAATGCTAGTTAAGAACTATCTGTTGCTCAATAGTAATATTGGAGACTTCATTGAAACCCTGTACACAACAAAAACCCACATCATTTTAGCAAATTAAATCCTACATTTCAAAAACACAAGGTCAAGGATTAGAATCTGAAAAAGACACATACCTTGCAGGCAATCATAGTTCTCAGCCTCCTTCCTAACGACTTCAAGCACAGAATCAATGAGCTCAGCTCCTTTCGTGTAATTCCCCTTGGCCCAGTTGTTTCCAGCCCCGGATTGGCCAAAAACAAAGTTATCAGGTCTGAAGACCTGTCCAAAAGGCTCGGTCCTCACACTGTCCATGGTGCCAGGCTCTAGATCCATGAGCATGGCTCAGAGAACAAATCTCCCGTAGCTTGCCTCATTGTAGTAAACATTAACCCTTCCAAGCTGTAGATCTGAAGTGCCCTGATATCTCCCAGTAGGATCGATCTCGTGTTCTTCACATACCACTTCCCAGAACTTGGAGCCGATTTGGTTGCCACATTGCCCCCCCTAAATGTGAAGGATCTCTCGCATTTTTTCTATCGACCCAACTCAGATTTGGATCAGACGCTCAATACATCAAGAATTGTTGCAGAAGATCGCTCAGTGATTAAGGTAAGAAAATCATCATTAGGTTGCTTCATATTTCAATAGATCTGCGTGTAACTCCTCTAGGATGCAATCAATGAATCTGAAGATCACTTGTTGTGTTTTTGATGCAGGACATATGGCTTCAGGTCAATGTTTCAGTCTTTTTATTACACACATATTTCCTCACAAAGATAATGCTAGTCTCCAAGATTATGGATGTGATGTGACTATTATAATTGAAGTGCCAAAGATATAGGTGCAATGCCTGTAGATGTGATGATGTTGCGTGCGATGCCTCAGACTTCAGAACCTACAAGAAAACTCAATGAAACCCACAGAAACCAAACCAAAAGAACAACGAAACCCCAATATCAAAGATGGCTCATAAACCCTTTTGCAAATTCCGCTTATTTGAAAACCTTTGGCCGCAGAGATAATAGATAGAGCGACTTTGTTTTAACCCTGAAATTCCCCTCCAAATGGGATTTTCCGCATCCTCCCTCCTTCCCTGGACAAACCATGTAACCAGAGGGAAATGTACAAGGGAAATTAAAAATTTTGATATTTGAAAACTTTTGACATTTTGAAATGAAATACGTGTGTTTTTTTAAGGCCACTCAAATTCCATTAAATAAAATGTGTGAGACTTTTCTTGGGGTTAATAAGGGGTTTGGGTAAATAAGTGGTATTTTTTATTATAAATAATTATTAATGAGATTATATCTAATATATTTATTTAAATTATTAATTATATAAAATTGTTGAATTTTTATTTCATAAACTAGGGATTTCAGTTGATTTTTTAATCTAATTATGTGATACTAAAGATGAATTATGGTAACTTGAAAATAAGTTTTATGTGGTTAAAAGAGAAGTAGTAATGTTATGGTATGAATGATTTTTTTCAATGAAAATTTTGGTTTAGTAAGGATAATCAGGAAAATGATGCCACAAGGGAGCAAACGAGCCACTCGAACGTGCACAAGGCACCCGGGCGGTCACAACTTAGCAAAATTGATACAGGTGCCCTCGAACAAAATGGACCGACCCGAATGCACCCAGTCGGGTGACCTCACATGGCACGACACGACGCGCCCGACCGAATGATGCCAAAAGGGAGCAAACGACAGACGGGCGACCGGCCGATGCCTGAGACGCAGTACATGCAACTTAGCAAGCGTACGGGCACCCTCGGAGGCAGAAATAGCTCGACCCGAACGCACTAGTCATGCGACCTCACACGACGCGCCCAACCCCGAATGATGCCACAAAGGGAGTAAATGGCAAACGGGCCTCCCAGGCGTGCCTGGCTTGCAGGTGCGGTCACAACCCCGCAAAGGCGATACGGTGCCCTCGAAGAGGCAGCAGCCCGGCCAAAACGCGCCGGTCGGGGCGACCTCCTGAGCGCGACATGGCGAATGATGCCACAGGGGAGAAAATGGCAAACGGTCCGCCTGAACGTGCACAAGGCACCTAGGTGGTCACAACTTAGCAAAACTGATACGGGCGCCCTCGAACGAAACAACTCAACCTGAACGTGCTCGGTCGGGCGACCTCACACTATGCAACATGACGCGCCCAACCGAACGATGCCACAAGGGAGAAAACGGTAAACGCGCTGCCCGAATGTGCACAAGGTACCTAGGCAGTCACAACTTAGCAAAACTAATACGGGTGCCCTCGAATGAAATGGCTCAACCCGAACGAGCTCAGTCGGGTGACCTCACATGGCACGACACAGCGTGCCCGACAGAAGGATGCCAAAACGGGCCGCCTGAATGTGCACAAGGCACCCGGGCAGTCAAAACTTAGCAAAACTGATATGGGCACCCTCGAATGAAATGACCTGACCCGAATGCGCCTGGTTGCGCGACCTCACACAGCGCGACACGACGCGCCCGACCAAATGATGCCACAAGGGAGAAAATGGAAAACGGACCACCCAAACGTGCGCAAGACACCCAGGCAATCACAACTTAACAAAACTAATACGAGTGCCCTCAAACAAAATGACCTGAACCGAATGCGCCCAGTCGGGCGACCTCGCATGGCGCGCCAACCGAACGATGCCACAAGGGAGCAAACGGAAAACGAGCCGACCGAACGTGCACAAGGCACCTGAGCGGTCACAACTTAGCAAAACTAATACGAGCGCCCTCGAACGAAATGGCCCGAACCGAATGCGCCCGGTCGGGCGACCTCCCACGGTGCAACACAATGCGCCCGACCGAATGATGCCACAAGGGAGAAAATGGAAAACGGGTCGCCTGAACGTGCATAAGGCACCCGAGTGGTCACAACTTAGCAAAATTTATACGGGTGCCCTCGAACGAAAGGGCCTGACCCGAACGCGCTCGGTTGGATGACCTCGCACGATGCAACACAACGCACCCGACTGAACGATGCCACAAGGGAGAAAACAAAAAACGGGCCACTCGAACGTGCACAAGGCACTCGGGCGGTCACAACTTAGCAAAACTGATACTGGTGCCCTTGAACGAAACGACCCGACCCGAACGCGCCCAATTGGGCGACCTCGCACGGTGCACCCAACCGAACGATGCCACAAGGGAGAAAATGAAAAATGGGCTGCCCAAAGGGCTTTTGAAGGGGTTCCCCCACCATATGACCAGAAGAAGAGAATGGTCATTCCAGATGCTCTGAAAGTGTTGAGGCTTCAGCCAGGTCACAAGTATTGTCTGCTAGCTAGGAAGGCTTTCCAAAAACGTTGGTTGGCATCACTATGACACTATTATGGAATTAGAAGGGAAGAGAAAGGCAAAGGCTTGGGTATCATATGAGAGAAGGAAGCAATTGGAAAAATTGAGTTCAAAAGCAGTGGAGTTAGCCAAAAAGCAACTTGCCCTAGAGATGGATAAGATAAAACTTGACAACATATTGGTCAATTTCCTTGACCCTTTATTGGTTATTTAGAAGGAGTATGAATACACCACCGTTAATATCAAAGTAACCGGCCCCTAGAAGATCAACGGCTACAAGTTGTAGTTTTCGTCTGAACATCAACATAACACAACCATGCTTACAACCAGGATATGTTTTTTGAGGAGGAGAAATCTCATAGAGATCAACATCAAGAATCCATTGCAAAAAAAAAAGTACAACTTGTGGTGATTCCAGATGAGCATAGATGAATAGCTACAATAGATGTTGAATGTGGAAATTATGGAGGAAAAAGATGAAATTCATCTTCCTTTTGAATTTGAGCGAGAGGAAAATAAATCATCAATGAAAATTCAAAATTTTCAAGCTGATTAGCAGGATCAACCAAATTGGGGGCAGAGTTTGGGGAACCTTTGTAAGTGAATGGGGCCTATGTGATATGGCTACAAGTTATCTACCCCCACAAAATTCAATATGCAAACAGCAAACATTGTAGGCATAGGGTTAATTAACCCCACACATAGTGCAGTTAGTGCCCGAAAAGCAGCTTGCCCCAAAGATGGAGCTCTTAGCTTCAATAAAGTATTAGATAAGCTGCATGTTGTGCTCAATGAAGCAGTCAATTTTGAAAATGACAAGAAATTATTTCTGAAGATGAGTTTTTTGACTAGAAATATATAACTACACAGAAATAATTACATTGTTGATACAATAATAATATAATATTCAAAAATCCTTCTCACATTCATGATCTGAGTATATAGTGAATTAGACAGAAGTAAGAAAACAATTACTTCTTAAAAGCTAATTCGAATTTGGAGGGCTTAGGGGATTAGGGGTTAGGGGTTAGGGGCTAGGGGCTAGGGTTTAGGGGGTTAAATGGGCTACGGTTTTATGGGTTTATGGGGTTAAATGGGTTGGGGGTTGGGAATTAGTGTTTAAGGGGTTAGGGGTTAAGGGTTAGAGGTTTAGGGTTTAGGGGGTTAAATGGGTTAGGAATTTAGAGGTTTAGGGGCTTAGGGGATTTAGCAGTTAAGGATTTAATTAGCTAGGGGTTAAGGGGTTAGGGGTTTAGAGGTTAGGGTTTAGTTGGGTTAGGGGTCGAGAATTAGGGTTTAAGGGGTTAGGGTTAAGGGTTTAATGGTTTAGGGTTTGAGGGGTTATGGTTTAAGGGTTTATAGGTTTAGGGTTTAGGGGGTTAAATGGGTTAGGGGTTTACTAGGGGTTTAGGGGATTAAATGGGTTAGGGGTTAATGGTTTAGGGGTTAGGGGTTAAGGGTTTATAGGTTTATGGTTTAGGGATTAAATGGGTTAGGGGTTTAGAGGTTTAGGGGGTTAAATGGGTTAGGGGTTGGGAATTAGTGTTTAAGGGGTTAGGGGTTAAGATGATAGTTTCATTGGTCTCTGTTTGTGCACATTAGTTGCTTATTATTTGCATCTCAATGTAACAATTTTGTAATTATTTTTGCTTGTTGCCATGTATTCTTTATTTATTAAAAAATAGGACTTAAGAGCGAGGAACCAGTATCATAGAAGAAAGAATATGTGACCAAATTACTCCATATGGAGATGGGAGATAGGGGCACCCTACCTACCTACTAAATGTCTAAACCAAATGTGGTGTAAACGTTTGTAATGGTGGTCGATTATACGAGGAGAGGATTTTATGAGGAGGCATTGGATTTTAAGGCGGTCATAATTTAGCATTTTTGATACGACCACCCTCACACGACCCAACCCAACTCGACCCGAACCTCCCGAATGTGTTTCCTTGGGCAGCCTCATGACACGACACGACCTGACCAGACCCGACCCGCCCGAACGTGTTTCCTTGGGTGCCCTCACAATATGGCATGACCCGACCTGACCCGACCCGAACGCGTTTCCCTGGGCGAAATCAGTACACAATTCGACCCGACCCACCCGAACGCGTAATTTCGACCCTGGGCGCCCTCATGACATGGCCCGACATGACTTAACCCAGTCGGAAATGTTCCTTGGGCGCCCTCACATGACCCAACTTGACCCGACCCTCTCGAACATGTTTCCTTGGGCACCCTCATGGTACAACACGACCCAACTCGACCTGACCTGAATGCATTTCCTTGGGCAACATCACACGACCAACCCTGACTGTACCCGCCTAAACGTCGAAGGCACGAAGGAGAAAATGAAAAATGGGCCGCATGAATGTGCACAAGGTACATGCGCCATCACAACTTAGCATTCTTTATACGACCTCCCTCACACAATTTGACCTGAACGAGTTTCCTATGGCGCGCCCCTCACACAGAACGACCTGACCTGCCCAAACAAAGGGTGCACGAGGGAGGAAAAGGAAAAGGGATCGCACAAATGTGCACAAGCAACATGGGTGGTCACAACTTAGAATATTTTATACAACCACCCTCATATGACCCAACCCAACCTGACTCAATCCGCCCGAACACGTTTCCTTGGGTGGCCTCACACGACACGACCCAACCAAACCCAACTGTACCTAACCCGCACGAACGTGTTTCCTTGGGCGCCCTTAATTACAATATGGCACGAACTAACTTGACCTAACTTGACCTGATTCAACCCCCCTGAACGCGTTTCCTTGGGTGGCCTCACACGACACGACCTTACCAAACCCAACTCGACCAGACCTGTACGAAAGCATTTCCTTGGGCGCCCTTAATTACAATACAACACGAACTAGCCTGACCTAACCCGAACTCGTTTCCAGCTAATTGGGCTCCATCACATGACTCGACCCGACTCGCACGAATGTGTTTCCTTGGGTGTCCTCACACGACAAGACTCGATCACTAGACCCAACCCAACCCGCCTGAATGTGTTTCCTTGAGCGCCATCAATACATGACTCGACCTGACCCGTACGAATGTGTTTCCTTGGGCAGTCTCACATGACACGACTTGACTAGACCCAACTCGACCCGACCAAACCCAACACGACACGCCCAAACGATTTTCCTTGGGTGGCCTCACACGACACGACCTGACCTGACCCGAAAGGGATAATTGAACAACTGAACAATGCCACAAGGGAGAAAATGGAAAACGGGCTGCCCGAACGTGCAGAAGGCCGCACCCGAGCAGTCACAACTTAGAAAAACTGGTACGGGCACCCTCGAATGAAACGGTCTGACCTGAACATGCTTGGTCGGGCAACCGCACACGGCGCGCCTAACTGAATGATGCCATAAGGGAGCAAACGGAAAATGGGCCACCTGAACATGCACAAGGCACCCCGACAATCACAACTTAGCAAAATTGATACGGACGCCCTCAAACGAAACGGCCCGACCCGACCCGAACGCGCCCAGTAGGGCGACCTCACATGACATGACACGATGCGCCTAACCGAACGATTCCACAAGGGAGAAAACGGAAAATGGGCTGCCCAAACATGCACAAGGCACTCAGGTGGTCACAACTTAGCAAAATTGATACAGGTGCCCTCGAACGAAACGGCCCGACTAGACCCAAACGCGCCCGGTCAGGCGACCTCACACAGCGTGACACGACGCGCCTGACCGAGTGATGCCACAAGGGAGAAAATGGAAAACGGGCCGCCCGAATGTGCACAAGGCACTGGACGGTCACATCTTAGCAAAACTAATACGAGCACCCTTGAATGAAACGACCCGAACCGAACGCACCCGGTCGGGCGACCTCACACAGTGCGACACGGCGCGCCCGACCGAACAATGCCACAAGGGAGAAAATGGGAAACGGGTTGCCCAAACGTGCACAAGGCACCCGAGCGGTCACAAATTAGCAAAATTAATACGGGCGCCCTCGAACGAAATGGCCTGACCCGAACGCGCCAGGTCGGGCGACCTCACATGGCACGACACGGCGCACCTGATCGAACGATGCCACAAGGGAGAAAACGGCAATTGGGCCACCCAAACTTGCACAAGGTACCTGGGCAGTCACAACTTAGCAAAACTGATACGGGCGCCCTCGAACAAAACAGCCCAGCCCAAATGCGCCCGGTCGGGCAACGTCACACAACGCGACATGGCAAACGATGCCACAGGGGAGAAAACGGCAAGCGGGCCACCCGAACATGCACAAGGCACCTGGGTGGTCACAACTTAGCAAAACTGATACGGGTGCCCTCGAACCAAACGGCTCGACTCGAATTTGCCCGGTCATGCGACCTCACACTGCACGACACGACGCGCCCAACCTAACAATGCTACAATGGATCAAACAACAAACGAGCTGCTTGAACGTGCACAAGGCACCCGGGCAGTCACAACTTAGCAAAATTGATACGGGCGCCCTTGAACGAAACAAGCCGACCCGAACGCGCCCGGTTGGGCGACCTCACACGGCGCGCCCGAACGATGAACAATGCCACAAGGGAGCAAATAGCAAACGGGCCACCCGAACGTGCAGAAGGCACCCGGGCGGTCACAAATTAGCAAAACTGATACAGGCGCCCTCGAACGAAACGGCCCGACCCGAACGTGCCCGGTCGGGCGACCTCACATGGCACGACACGGTGTGCCCGACCGAACGATGCCATAAGGGAGAAAATGAAAAATGGGCCACCCGACGTGCACAAGGCACCCAAGCAGTCACAACTTAGCAAAACTGATATGGGTGCCCTCGAAAAAAATGGCTCAACCCGAACGCGCTCGGTCGGGCGACCTCACACGGCGCGACACTGCGCGCCCGAACGATTAACGATGCCACAAGGGAGCAAATGGAAAACAGGCCACCCGAACATGCACAAGGCACCCGGGTAGTCACAACTTAGCAAAACTGATACAGGCACCCTCGAACGAAATGGCCCGACCAGAACGCCCCCGGTCGGGCGACCTCACACGGCACGACACCCCGCGCCTGAGTGAATGATGCCACAAGGGAGAAAATGACAAATGGGCCGCCCGAATGTGCACAAGACACCTGGGCGGTCACAAATTAGCAAAACTGATACGGGCACCCTCGAACGAAACGGGCCGACTCTAACGCACCTAGTTTAGTGACCTCACACAGCGTGACACGACGCACCCAAAAAAATGATGCCACAAAGGAGAAAATGGAAAACGGGCCACCCGAACGTGCACAAGGCACTCGGGTGGTCACAGCTCAGCAAAACTGATATGGGTACCCTCGAATGAAATGGCTCAATGCGAATGGGCCCGGTCAGGTGACCTCACATGGTCTAACATGACGTGCCCAACCGAACGATGCGACAAGGGAGAAAACAACAAACGGGCTGCCTGAACATGCACAAGGCACCCGGGCAGTCACAACTTAGCAAAATTGATACGGGCGCCCTTGAACAAAACGGCCTGACCTGAATGCACTCGGTCGGGTGACCTCACATGGTGCGACACGGCGCGCCCGACCGAACGTTGCCACAAGGGAGAAAACGACAAACGGGCCGCCCGAACATGCACAAGGCACCTGGGCGGTCAAAACTTAGCAAAACTGATACGGGCGCCCTTGAACAAAACAACCCAACTCGAACGTGCTCGGTCAGGCGACCTCACACAGTGCGACACGACGCGCCCAAACGAACGATGCCACAAGGGAGAAAATGGAAAACAAGCCACCCGAACTTGCATAAGGCACCCGGGCGGTCACAACTTAGCAAAACTGATACGGGTGCCCTCAAACGAAACGGCCCGACCCGGACGTGCCCGGTTGAGCGACCTGACACGACGCACTCGATCGAATGATGCAACAAGGGAGCAAATGGAAAACGGGTCGCCCGAACATGCACAGGGCACCCGGGCGGTCACAACTTAGAAAAACTGATACAAGTACCCTCGAACGAAATGACCCGACTCGAACGCGCTCGGTCGGGCGACCTCACACGGCACGACATAGTTTGCCCGACCGAATGATGTCACAAGGTAGCAAACAAAAAATGGGCCGCCTAAATGTGCACAAGGCACCCAGACGGTCACAACTTAGAAAAACTGATATGGGTGCCCTCGAACGAAATGGCCCAACCCGAACGTGCCCAGTCAGGTGACCTCACACGGCGCGACATGGTGCACTCGACCGAATGATGCCACAAGGGAGAAAATGGCAAACAGGCCAACTGAACGTGTACAAGGCACCCAGGTGGTCACAACTTAGCAAAACTGATACGAGCGTCCTCAAACAAAACAGCCCAACCCAAACACGCCCTGTTGGGCAACCTCACATGGCCACTTACCTCCTAAACATGGCAATACCAACACTTGACACAACTTTTTCAATACTAACCCTTCTTCTAACTGTCGCAATATCGACAGTAATCTCTGTAACGTCGCAATACCGACACTTAGCTCTTTGTAACGTCGCAATATCGACGCTTTGCCCCCATGCGTTGCAATAGTGACACTTTGCCCCCAAACCGTCGCAATAGCAACACTTAGCTCTCTATAACGTCGTAATAGCGACACTTAGCTTTTGTTACGTCACAATACTGAAGCTTTGCCCCCAAGGGTCGTAATAGTGACACTTTTCCCTAAATCATCACAATAGAGACACTTAGCTTTCTGTAACGTCACAATAGCGACACTTATCTTCTCTAACGTTGCAATACTAACACTTTTCCCCCATGCGTCGTAATAGCGACACTTAGTTCGCAGTGTCGCAAGACCGACACATTTCTCCAATCCGTCACAATTCCGATGCTTTTCTACAAACGTCGCAAGACCGACACTTACCTCTAAGTGTCACAATACTAACATTTGTCTCCAAACGTCGTTAAAGCGACAGTTGTGGGCGGGATTTGAAAAATTGATAAAATTTGGGGAAATTTCCGACATTTGGTCAAAAGTATCGGAACTAAAGTGTCGGAATTTCCGCCAAATGTACTAGTGTATTGTCCGTCACCATTGCTCATAAGAAGTGGTGACGGTCACTATCCGTCACTATAAATCATTATTGGTGACGGACCTTGAATTTCACCACAACACCTATAATTTTAGTGACGCCACCTTTGGTGGCATTTAATTTTTGGTGACGAAAGCTCTTTTGACCCTCACCAATGAGCTTATGGTGACCATTTTCGCCCCTCAGCAATGTCGTTTTTTCTTGTAGTGAGGACTTCCCTTTTGATAATGTCTTCAATTTCTTATGTTGACTAGTCATATGCCTTGATGATACACTTTAGATCACCCAAATATTCTCATCTTGAAATGTGTCAGAGAGTGTTGAGAATAATCCTCATCCTTTATAGATGTCTTGGTCACTTCCTTCTTAGAAGAAAATAGGATATACCATACTTCTTTGATGCCCTTCTTGAGTTGACTTTTCCACCTTCATACACTTCTTTAGGAACTTCTTCATTGTAGTAGCCAGATCTTCATTATGTCCTTAGCCAACCTTAGCTTTGATCCCATGTTGAGAAATATATAGGGAAATAGTTAGAATTATTTCTCTTTTATTGACTTTTGATCTCTTTTTACTTTTTCTTACTTATTATATTCTTCACTTATTATTATGTTTTTATATCATCAAAACACTATCAAAACAAGAAGAACAACAATACACAAAAAAATAGAATGTAGGTTGCAAGCCAGGGCCAAAACCTCTCCACTTGAGAGGAAAACCATAAAATATCTTCTCTTCTTATAGATTATTCAATTGATAGATTCCAGGACCTCTATACGAATACCAATACTCTCCATGACCAATTCCAACCCTTTTGGATGATGTGCTTCTTTTGTCCAAGTCAAACCCATTGAAATCTCTTCCAACAACACAACTTCAACTCCCAGCTTCAGAATTTTGGCCTCTACTGTAGGTTTAAAATTTTCGGCCCTCCTAGCAGCAGTTCTTGCAACACATGTGATCTCATTTTTCCCTGCAAGTCTTCCTCAGACCTTCACTTGGATTTCTCCCTCTTCTGGTGCTTAAGGATGACCTAATGTGACCTTTGTTGACCTTATTTCTCCTATTTCTTCAAGATTGAACTTGCAGAAGAAAAACCCTGGTCCAACAGCAAAAACCCTAGCCATCCTTCACACATGTGAGAGATAAATAGCCCTAAAACAAGTCTTGTTCATATTATTCCTTCTTCAATGCCTTCTTTCTCTTCTTCTTCACTTGGATGAGTGAGCTTCTAAAGGTGGAAATTTCTCCTCAAAATAGGTCGAATTCCCAACTACTATTCCAACTTGGTCTTGAAGGGTATTTGGACACTTTGAAAGAAAAAAATAATTTACCTTACAAGTTACAATGTGCCTGAAGGGGTCTTCAACTTTTGACAATGAAGTTTTTGAATCCTTGACCTAGGAAAAATCCCATAAGAACTCAATGGGTGCTTGAATTCTAAAATAAAATACCTTGAGCATGAAAGCAATGCTAAAAAACTATTAATAATGTTTTATTTTTCATTTTATAATATACAAAATCAAAGGTACATTTCATATTTATGAAGACCGAATCTAGTTACACATTTTTCAACACTATCTATCAAGCTTTTAAAAGGAGGGGGAGATCATTTGGGGACATCTTGGATTTTTGTATTTTCATTGTGGTGAGGTTTGGAGAACAAAGTTCTTAACTTAGTAGCCCCAGTAGGAAAACCCTTGGGTGATTCGGTGAAATCGAATAAAAACCAATCTTATCCCTCTGTGAGTCCATCTAGAATTCACAAGTGCGCTATGAGTTCTAGTTTTAGTGGAGAAGCCAAATTCAGTTTTCAGTAGCTTGGAGGACTTCATCTGAACCATTTTCTGGCCATCTTGTATTAGCATGTAATTTCATATTTTATAGTAATAAGTAAGGATGAGGTTTTTTTCTTGTGTTAGGTGTCCATTTTAAGTTGTAGCTTTATGTTTCTTAGTTTTGTCAATAATTTTAGCGTAAATTTGTGTAATTTGATTGAATATAATTATGACATAATTTTCTGAAGAAAAATCTTGAATATTTAACGAGGATATTAAATGAAATATTTTAGTGTTCTGGATTTTTTTAAACTTTTCATGTTCAGTACATTACAGTGGCATTAGAGTTGTGCATCCTACCGGTGTGAGGGTTTATTGCAGATTGATTTCAAAACAAAACCGAGAATTTAAGGAGAAACTAGTTTTAGTGATCTTCTGTAATCACCCTAGATGGAATCTTGTAAATATCATTGGTTCTCTATAGCCACCCTAGTTGAATCATTATAGTGAAATTTTCTGAAGTTTATTATTCCCCACGTGATATTTGAAGAAGCCCTCGTGATAACCATTTTATAGTGTAGAAGAAAAAATTTATAACGATGTTAGATTGTTTGGCCAAATTATTTTTTTAAGGGTCGAGTGATAAATTTTTAATAAAAGGTGTAAATATTTTGGCCAAATTATTATTCAAAGGTTATCATTTTCCACAAAAAAATTATTCGACTAAAATTTTGTTCTTTATAAGTCCAAGATAAAAACCATATTAGGAGGCCAAATCATTTTTGGGTTGCAAGCATAGAGGCGTTATCCAAATATTTATTTTTAAGGACGTGATTCATTTGAATTTTTTTTTAAGGGGGCGTGAACATCTTTTGAAGAAGGGCTAAATAGAATTGATCATCTCGGGAAGGTGTGCTTGCTATTGAGGGCATACTACCAAATTTTCTCATTGCTACCCAAATCATATCTATTCACTATTAGAAACTAATTTTAGAGAGGCCACATCATAGGACATTTTAGCATAAAAGTGACCTCCTAAGGGAAGAAAATAAAATAATAGTTAAAATAATAAAATAATATTTATGAATTTTGGAGGGAAAAGAAGAAAACTACTTTTTTAATTTTACTTTTGGCTTATCTCCTTATAGGTTTGCTCAAATTTCAAGTGTAGACACTTGTTGGATGTGGAATTAAATTCTGCATCCAACGATTACCCATCATGCATACTTTTGGGAAGACCCATATTAATAAAAATTGAAGACACATTAAAAAATGTGTTGAACACACTTTTTTAATGACGACGTGCACAATTTCCAAAATTTATGTTGAACCATAGAATTTCATAAAGATAAAGAAATATTATTTTTTTGGAATGCTTAATGATTCCTGCAAAACAACCTTTGATCAAAATTCATCAATCGGTCCCTGTAAATAAAGAACTCTTATGGTTCTGCTTCTTCCCTTTGTTTCTTTCTTCAATGGGTTTTTTTTTTAGCTACAGAATTGTTTTTCAACTACAGAATTGCGCAGTTTCTATAGCTAAAATCCTACATAGACAGTTAAGTGCACACAGTTATGCAAGTAATCAGTCCAATCTTCGAATTTAATAAATACTTTTTCTAGAAAAATGAGAAAATTCCTACTTGTTTTATTGATGCAGTATATATATATATATATATGAATATATTTCTAGAATTTTATTACCTTCAGATGTTGACGCCATAGTTTGATGCTCTTATCTGACATTTATTAGAACACAAGAGCTATGTACCAGAAAAGAAATGAATAAGAAAACATTAATATGGGTCTTTTAAATCTCCTTCTTTACCACTTGGAATTTGTTAAATTCTCCATTTATAACCTTTGCTAGCATTTCCATGAGAGAAATTGTAATTGCAACAAACATATTCTTAAACCCAGTAGAAGGTGATTTGACGTTATAAAAGATAAATCATTGGTTTGACTAATTGTAAATCTGAAGTTATAAATCAAGCCTTTTATGTTAATAGAAAATATGGGCGAGATATCTTTCATAGGTGTCATTGTTTCTTTTTCCATTAATTCTCTAGGAAAGCTATCTCCATCAGTTGTGGACGAGAAGGATCTTCTTCTGGAAATAGTAACAAAAACCATAAAAATAGATCTCATGCAAATTGTGAGTTTTCAGGTTTTATCGAGCAAAGATTTTCCAAATAGAATATTTTCACCCAATAATGAATAAACACTAAAAACATAATAAACTAATTTTTTCTTAGCTTCTCAGCATCGACGATATTATACCATCGAAGATGAAGGCGGGTTTTTCCATATTCTCATAGGTCTTACCATAATCCCAATTTTTGAACTCATCCCATTCAGACCTCGTGAGAATTATTGGTGGCCTCATAAGCATCCCACACAACACTGATCTGCTTGGAGGTGGTGGGACTGCTAAGAAAAAAATTTTGGGGGTGATCCCAATCGAACTTGTTCATGGAAAGATCCAATTACGGATTTGATCCTCCTATTCTAAGTTGGTTTGAATAAAATTTCTCTCATCTCTGAGGTACGCATGCCAACTCTTCATTCCAGTTCATAAATTGCTTCCTAATAAACCCAAATCACATCTGATGGCAGTGATTTCATCAAATCACGAGCATCCCAAAGAATTTATGGCCACGGTCCAACTCAGATCAGAAAAATCCATATCATATCCTTGAAACTTCAATTCACACGTAATCCACCTCCTGAATATTAGGGAAATCATATTTTGGCCAAAAAAAATTTGTTCATTAAAAAAACTATTTTTTTCCACGCAATCTTGAAAATGAGGCTCTAAAGATCCCTTAAAATATTACAAACGGTTATAAATTTGAGGAAATTGCTCATAATAAACTTAATTCAACTTGTTTTTAGAAAAAACCATGTTTTATTTTTCTGAGATTCACTTACATTTGGTCACAAAATGGATTTTAGAATGTTGGGTCAAAACATCTGCTTTTTTGGCTTATGCTCTGGCAACGAAATCATTTTCTGCTAGATCTAAGCACAAACAACTGCATGGAGATTTTTATTCCAATTTTTAAATATTTCATCACATATCCTCAATAAGCCACATTATTAATTAGAAACATAGCTTTATTAAAATTCAAAATTTTAATCATGCAACAAAATAAAAGCACATGGAGGATTGGATCAAGAGATTTATGTTCAGCAATTGGAATTTTTCTAACCACTACGCCACATGCATCAAATTCATAAGTTCCACCTGTTGTGGCCCTGTAATTTATAATATTGGCAAGAATAAATGATACAGGACAAAATCAAACCACTTTGGAGTCCAGGACCTAGCCTTCCTAGACTCAGAGAGGGCTCTCTCAGTTCCTATGATTTAACTTGATGATTTTAAATGTTGATACTAGGCTAGTTATAGAAATTATGAGGGTTGTTTGTTTTGATTGATTGTGTTGGACAGATAGAGCTGTGAAACTTAATCCATTGGGTTATGGAGTCATAAAATATTGAATTTTTCATCAACATTTCAAAGGCATTCACAGGGCAAGCTAACTATGCAGACTAGATCTTATTGGCAGTGTGAATATGAGATGAAAGAAAGAAGTGAGATCAGTTATCGCTAAAGAGCAATTAAGAATTATTTAACTATACTTCAAAAGAAAACATTAAGATAGAAAACAAAGATAGATTTAAGGTGCTCCCTCAGCAAATCTTAATCTAAATTTTATGTTTTACAATCGGAGAAATTGATGCTCAGGATGAAAGACAGAGGAAAATATTAACACAAAATAAGAAACATCACCATTAACATAGCTCAAGAATCTTGTGAATGGTCTCTTATTATTGATGCTCAACAAAAACTATAGTGCTCCAATACAGTAATCTTTACAATGCAGAGTCTAACAAGGTCCAACCCTTGATAATGAAAATACAAGCAGTATTTAACTACAATTATGATGTTTGCCCTAATCTACTTCGACAATCTACATTAACTAAAATTTTAATTAAAACTTGAAAACTGTGGCCATGCAAGGCCCGAACAAAAAATATCTCCAAAAAAACACTGACTGTAACATTAACTTTGGAAACTCTTCATAAATCAAAAAGTAGGTTGAAGGTGGCTGAGGTGGTTACGAAGAGGCAACAATAGTGGCCTTTGATATCTGGCTCTACTTTTTGGGTCACCGCCACTGTATAATTAAATATCACATGATGTTATCTTTTCAGATCGATTGGAAGCTATGCTGACATGTCCATCGTTCCTTTTCAATCCTTGTACATACACAAATTTCCCCACACTTTCTTGTTTGGAATTCTCGTACCTATGACCTATCTATACACTTCATCCACCTCTGTGTATTTTCTGAAGGTAGGTCTGCTAAGAAGAAAACATGCTTCAGCTCATGTTGAATAAAAATATCATTTCTTAGGAGATCCTAGATAACCTTCCCAGCCACACATCCTTTAATGTTGGCAAATTTAGTGGTATCCTTGGTTAATTCCTTGAGCTTGGTCATGTAATCTCTCTTTTGGATCAACTTGTTGTTGATTACATACAGTGAGGGTAGTCCCTTTACCCTAAGAGGATCAATATTGTTTAAGAATCTTCCAAATACCATGTATAATTCACGACACTTCTCGTCTAGTTGCCTCATTAAATTCCTCTTAGTGAGTGTAATATTCCCAATTAGCCATGAGCTAGTTGGAATATTATTTTTTGTTTTTTCTTCTCTGTTTGATGAATAAGAGGGTATGGAGACCCATAAATCTTTTTAGTAGGAATAAAATCACTCCTAATGTGAAATTTGGTCATTCTAGTAGCTTAATTGAGCACCCTTGTGTGTGAAAAGGGGCTAGATCATGGAGACTGGGTCAACTTTGACCAGATCAACAACGTTGTCATGGAGTAGTAGCATTCATTGAGGGATAGGACAGTTTTAGTTGGAGACTCTTTGCATGGAAGTAGTGTCTTAAATGGGTGGGGCCAAGGGTGAGGAATCTCACCACTTATATAAGGAAGAGGATGGTAGCCATAGTTTATTATGTATATTTTATGATATTTGGATTTATGGTCTGTTTAGACTTGTTGCTCTCTTAAGCTGTTTAGCTAATATTGCAGTGTTTTTTAGCACAGGGTGTTCCTGAGTGGGAATCCCACCTCTATCCATAAGGAGCCTCTAAGGAAGAGTATTGACACTATACTTCCACATTCAGGCATTAGGCCAAGCTCCATCTTTCATCTACAGAGCAGATCCTGTTGAGGGTTGTGTTGTGTTGCGGGTTGCAATAGTGGAGAATATATTCGGGTGATTTCTGATTTGTTTTTCAGTGGAGGAAGGTTTCCTTCCATTGGGAGGCTAGTGAGGAAGGCCCTTGAGCCTTATTGCAGTATTTTGCATCAGGCCACACCATCATTTTCCCCTACCACGTATTTTATGTCTTGGACTACGTTATTTTAGGGAGGAGTTGCAGGGGTGGTTTCAGTACACCATTTGGAGAGGAGGTTTTCTAGTGAAGGGATCAAACTTTCATATAGAGGATCCATTGGAGGAGGCTACATTATTTGTCACATCAGATCAGCCACATCTTTCCAGATGTATTGTTGCAGTGAATCTTTAGCCCTAGGGCTTTGATTCATATCATGTATATTGGTGTATTTATGAAAACCCTTTTGGGTTCTTTGTTGGAGGTTGTATAGATACTAGATATTCATTTGTTGTATATTTTGAGGCATTAGAAGCCACCTATATTTTGTGTATTCATTTGCTGTAGCAATGCACCTATGACTGCGTTGTAGTAGTCTTCCGACATTTTGATATGTTAGCAACACCTCATTCTTGAGGGATTTCTTTATTGGAGGCTTGTTGGATCTTGTTGTATGGTTTATGCCCCATTATTTTGTAATATTTTTCTATTTTTATAATGAATAAGAAGGCTCCATATTGGTCTCATATTTTTATGTGATGTTTACACTGCTATTTCAAGCATTTTGTTCTATATTCCTGATTTTCCCATTTGGGAATATTACAGTGGTATCAAAGCATAATCTTGGCTCAGCCTGTGCATCTTAAGCCAATATTTCCTTAAAGGAAGGAGATCCTCTCACAGATAGAGAGAGGAGGTATCTCAGAAGAAAATGGAAGTATGATTATATAGATGATAAAGAAGACAAGGGTAAAACACCTTGATCAGGAGGAGATGAGGAGAAGGAGTTTCCTAAGCTTCTTCTTTGAACTATGCAAGAAATTGCTAGAGAAATAAAGGATATGAGGATGGATAGACACAAAGAATCCCCTAAATGGTTTCTAGATGGAGAAGGCTCCGACATTTCTCATCACTGGAGTGATCAACCAGTGAAGCAGCAAGTTTCCCAACGCTTTACAATGCCTATAATTTTAGTAGTGGGAAATGGAGGGTTTCAAGAAGAAGAAACTCTTGAAGACTATTTCATGGAGTATGAATCTCAATCTCAGAGATTCAAGGAACATTTGAGTTTTCAATAATTTTTTCAAATAAAGGACAATAGGAGACCCCAGCTTCACAATAGAGGTGGAGGATTCATACAGAATCATTATCTACACCGAACTATGGGCAGATTTTTCTTACCCAACTTTGATGGATCATATAAATGCACTGCCAAATCATGGGTATAGAAGCTAGCCATCTACTTCCAGTTGAACCAAGTATCGGAGATGGAGGCCATAAAAATAGCAGTGCTTCACCTTGAGGGTGAAGCACATGATTGGTGGTTTCATGGGTTTTCTACATTGGTCATGCCAATGTGATTGCATATTCAGAGTTCACAAGGAGGTTGGTGGAGAGGTTTGATCGGAGATACCTGGAAGCACCTTTCATGGGGCTAGCTAATCTCAAACAATTAGGGAATATAGAAACTTATATCTCTGAATTTCTAAAACTTTCTGTTATGGTTCCTAATTTATCTGTAGCAAGAAGGGTCTATATGTTTATTGATGGGCTAGAAGAACCTCTTCATGGGTTGGTTTAATCTACCAAACCTCCTACCCTTCAAGGTTCCGTTGAAAGGGCTAGATATCTACAAGATTCCTTTCCAAAAGCAAAGGCAACATTTCAACAAAATCCCACTTTTCCATCAAATGGAAAAGAAGAGAAGGCTCCCTTTTAAAAAGAGAGCCAAAACAAAATACCTCTTAGTGATGATGTTCGAAGATATTTGAGGAGAAGGAAGCTTTGCTTCACATGCCAAAAATCATGGGCACCCAGACATAGATGTGCAGTAGGAAAGACACACTTTATAGAGGTCTTCTCAGATGATGAGGAGGAAGAATAAGAATAACCAAAAGGGGGTCACAACACTGGAATAGCAGGAGATGATCCACCACCACCAGGAGGTGAGGATGGGGAAATTTCTCCAATTAGAGAGACTCTTGCATCATTGAGAGTGGTACCCAAATATCAAGAAACTTCCACACAGAAAACATAGTTGGATTTGCAGAGTGGAAGCAGGGACATGGTAGTCCCATCTATTATGCACATGAATTTGGCCCATGAGACATTATGGTTTTGTGGAAAACCACCTGGGAGGCCACCTGATCAGGAGTTGGTGAGAAATGTCTCACATCATGGTGCACCACTCATAGATCCAAGAAGAGTAAGAGCATTGGGAGGTCATGGTACAACGTAGAGAGTCTTGGGTAGACTCAAGGAGGAGGGAGACATTCTCCCACTATCATCATTACTCACTCTCACACCCCATCCTGCACTGAGAGAGGATGCTACAAAGATGTAGGATGGCACGATCATGGTGCAAGGAGACTATTCCTTGACTTTGGAGGCTCAGAAGATGTTCTCACTTGGGGAGAAATCTCCCACACATGGTAGAGGATGGTGGTCACTCATGCATGATTTGGCCAAACTCGGGAAGTTTTGGATAGATGATAGCTTCCCATGGAAGACTAACCTCCAAAATCTTCAACCTTTACTTGAGCATGAGCAGCTACAAGAGGAGTAGCAGAGAGGGGATAAAAACATCCCAGTATGTGACTTTGTCATGGGAAATGTCAAAGAGGGTAGATACATGACATATTCTTTCTATGATAGATCATCAGCACTGTCGCTATGGAGGATAGATCCATATTGGAAATCTGAGCTATAGGTGGATTATTCCAAGGATCTTTCACTTGTATGATACTTGATGACCAACTTTTAAAGGAGGGATATTTAGTCAAACATGAGGTCATCTACTATCATGGTAGGATCTTCTTATCTAGATCTTCCAAGCTTAAGGAGAAGTTGCTACATGAAACACATGAAGATTTTCTCTTCAACCACACTTATTCCATGAGGTCATATCATACTATCATGGAGGGGTTTACTTGGGAAGGCTTTGAAGAGTAGATATACCAGCATTTGAGAAGATGCATGGAACATGTGGAGATGGAAGAGATACATAAATCTTTGAGGGAGTTATCACAACCACCTGTTTCCTCTTTGGGAATGAGAGGAGATCTATCTATGAGCCACTCCATTTGTATGAGAAGGGTTTATGGTAAGGATCATTTTTATATGCATAATGATTTATTTGATGATTATTTGCATTCATTTACCATATATATGTAGGCCATTTCTCCAAGTGGGAGTATTCTTCCTTATAAAATTCATGGTTAACTTTGGGCCATAAACAATGTTGATCATGGCCACTTCCTAGGAGGATATAGGGATATGACATACCATTCAGGGTGCACTCCAAAGGCACCAAACATTTCTCACATTCTCAAAAATTTTAAGGAGACTATGGTAGCAAGTAAGTGGTTCAGAAACCACTTACCATATCGTTATCTAATGCAGTAAGGAGATATACTGCATTGGTTCCACATGTGGGACTATGATCCACCTCCATTTTTGCATATGGTTGTTTTTGTATCATTATTTTTGATCCCATACATTGAAGATGTCCTTATTATTTTTATGGGAATGATTGGAGGGAGGATGGAAGGATTGGATGTGCCTTGTGGGAGAGAAATTCTCCATGTTTCTTATGATACATGTTTCAGGGAGAACATTGGGCAAACCACGATTGCTTCATTGGGTCTTTTGCTTCCTTGTGGGATGATTCATTTGCATCTCATGAGAACTTGGGAGGAGCATTTCATGGAGGGATTGATTGGGAGACACTTGGCTTATGAGGATAGCTTATCACGTGGAGGTGCCACCAAGGAATAAGGAGGAGAGTTGCATCACTCACCTTTACATTTGCTTGAGGACAAGCAACATTTGGAAGGGGAGGACTGTAATATTCCCAATTATCCATGAGCTAGTTGGAATATTAATTTTTGTTTTTGCTTCTTTGTTTGATGAATAAGAGGGTATGGAGACCCATAAGTCTCCTTAGTAGGAATAAAATCACTCGTAATGTGAAGGGAGATCATTCTAGTAGCTTAATTGAGCACCCTTCTATGTTAAAAGGGGCTAGATCATGGAGACTGGGTCAACTTTGACCAAATCAACAGCGTTTTCATGGAGTAGTGGAATTAAATTAGGGACAACGCAGTTTTAGTTGGAGACTCTTTGCATGGAAGTAGTGTCTTAAATGGGTGGGGCCAAGGGTGATGAAGCTCACCACTTATATAAGGAACAAGATGGCAGCCATAGTTTATTATGTATATGTTATGATATTTGGATTTATGGTATGTTTAGACTTGTTGCTCTCTTTAGTTGTTTAGCTAATACTACAGTGTTGTTTAGCACAGGGTGTTCCTGAGTGGGAACCCCACCTCTATCCTTGAGGAACCTCTAAGGAAGAATATTGGCACTATACTTCCACATTTAGGCATTATTCCAAGCTCCATATTTCATCTACAGTGCAGATCTTGTTGAGGGTTGTGTTGTGTTGTAGGTTGCAGTAGTGGAGAATATATCCAGGTGATTTCTGATCTTTTTTCAGTGGAGGAAGGTTTCCTTCCATTGGGAGGCTAGTGAGGAAGGCCCTTGAGCCTTATTGCAGCATTTGGCATTAGGCCACACCATCATTTTCCCCTACAGTGTAGTTTATCTCTTGGACTGCATTATTTTAGGGAGGAGTTGCAGGGGTGGTTTCAGTACACCATTTGGAGAGGAGGTTTTCTAGTGAAGGGATCCGCCTTTCATCTAGAGGATCCACTGGAAGAGGCTACATTATTTTTTCACATCAGATCAGCCACATCTTTCCAGCTATATTTTTGCAGTAAATTTTTAGCCCTAGGGCCTTGATTTGTATCTTGTATATTGGTGTATTTCTGAAAACCCTTTTGGGTTCTTTGTTGGAGGTTGTATAGAGCCTAGATATTCATTTGTTGTATCTTTTGAGGCATATAGAAGCCAACTATATTTTTTTTATTCATTTTCTATGGCAGTGCACCTATGACTGCACTGTAGTAGTCTTCCATCATTTTGATATGGTAGCAACACCTCATTCTTGAGGGATTTCTTTATTGGAGGCTTGTTGGATCTTGTTGTATGGTATATGCCCCATTATTTTGTAATATTTTGATGTTGTTATAATGAATAAGAAGGCTCCATATTGGTCTCATATTTTAATGTGATGTTTACACTACTATTTCAAGCATTTTGATCTATATTCCTGCTTTTCCCATTTGGGAATATTATAGTGAGGACCCTTCTTACCTAAAATATGGTTGTTGTTATGTCCTGCACATCCAACTCTTCTAGCTCAAAATTGGTCTTGGAATTCAAGAATTTTATGATTTTGGGGGCTATTATTGGCATATCCCCCAACTCCTGATTTGTTTTCTCAATAGCCACTTTTCATTTGTCAATTATCTCCTTCTGTTCAAAAATAATGTGGATGGAATGCCACATTTCTTCCACTATCTCTATAATATTTCCCCAAACTATTAGCTTCATTTGCCCCAATATGTTGCTGGCAGAAAAATCCTTTTCTGCCTTCTCCAACCTTTCTATCTGATTCTTGTCTATCTCATGGGTAGTTTTTAATCCAGAACAACTGATGGAATTGATGAGATAGGGACACCTTCTAATGGGATGAGTGTCCCTCAAGCTGCTTCTTCTTTTTCCTTCAATAGATTCTCCATCTTGGTCTCCATATTTTTTATTTGGGCACATTGTTCAATAACTAGCTTCATCAATTTGTCCTTCTATTTCTCATCTTCCTCAATGCCCTTAGCTAAGAGGTCCTCTTTCACTGACATATTGAGCTATTTTCTGAGAGCTGCTATGTCAGTGTTCTTTTTCTTCAAGAGCTCCTCCACAGCTTGAACATTGTTTGGATCATGCCCAAGCTTCACTATTATATATTCTAAAGTCTTGATCCTTGAGTCTCTAGCCATAGTAGATATCCTCTCCATCTTGAGCTGTGATTGGGTGTTGGATAAAGACACCTACAGTTTTGACAAGATCATAGTAGTACTTGTCAATGTTGAGGCTACCATCTCCCCGGTCTGCTTGTGTAATTCCATTTGGTCAATAGGATGGATTTACTTGGCACTAAATTTGAATGATGCTTTCTTATAATCTCCTGCTCCTTGAGGTTGTGGGACCAAAGCTTCTAGGAATTTCATCTGCATCCTCCCTTTTTTAGTGTCAAAAGCATATAGGAGCCTGCTTTGTGAACTTGATGTCTACATCCAAAATTTATTGTATGTATTGGTCTTCAACACCTCATTCTTCAAATTTATCTCTATGAACAACTCAAAGACATACTTCTCCTGGACTTATATGGCAAGTCTGGAAGAAGATGCTTGTAGACTTTGTTACTGAGTAGATATTGTGGTTGATGATATAGGTGAGGCCATAGTCTCTCCACCTACTTAAGATGACTTAGGGGTATCCATGATGTAAATCATTGTCCGCTTCTATGACTCACCTCCTTGGTAGATCTCCATATGAACCTTGGCCCTTTTCCTATATTTTAGCTTGAAATATTTGTTAGAGGTATCAGTCACCGAAGGTGACTGATCCTCTCTTAGCCTCTTACTCCCTATGTCTTTCTCTGGTTCTTTCCCCTTGTCTTAATTTTCTTCTACATTCCTCTTTTCCTGTGTTGTTTGGGTCTGAATACTTGAAGTGGAGATCATCTGTTCTTCATATTCTTGGAGGGTATTGGCCACCCATTCTGTTTGGTTGGCGTAATTCTCAATTGTAGTTTTGTGTGTATGAGCATAGAGAATGTCTCTGTTTTCCACTCTTTTCCTGGATATAATCCCTACAAGGTCATAAAACCAAGTGAAAATAGGATTGAAACCCATCGCCTTCAGCATCTTATATGCTTCCTCCCCTATTTCTCTATTGTTGCAAATGAAAGACCCAACTTGCGTCTTGATCTTGAACTGAGCCTTCTTATTTGAAAAAATAAAATGGAGCTCATCTGGATATATCATCTACCTTATGTACCCCAGTGCAAAGACCCTCATGGAGAGGAAATTTGGCAATTTGTAGGGGGCTATCTCACTTCCATAAACTCGAAATTCTATGTAATTTTGGTACAAGTACCAATATGTTGTCTTCACATGCTCTGTTAGCTGCATGGTTTTCTTGATCTCTTCACTTATATTGGGCTCTGATGCACTGCTGAGGGTGCTAATGGCTGGATCCACAGAAAAATCCACAAAATCCTTATATGTGTAGTTCTTATGTTCCTTAAACAGTAGGGTGGTCCAGAAAATTATGGATTGAGGCTCATCATATTCATTTACCTTGGCCATCTGAAATTGAAATTTACTGGACTGGAAATACACAAACATATACACCAACACATAGGTGTATCTAAAAACCTCTTCTGGTTGTAACCTTAAAAATTGTTCATGAATGACATCTGCTAACAACTGGTCATAATTAAACATAATGGTGGGCTTAGCTTCTGAGGATAGAATGGATAAAAATTCTATCACAGCTTCATCGACACACTAATTAGAGTGATAACCCAATAAATAAGAAAGGACAGTAACAATTTTCTTGGTTTGTTAGGGAAAAATAGATGTATGATAGGGTGGGTTTTTTATAGGCATAGGTGCATCAATTTCCATGAAAATTTGTAGAGTTTTGGCTCTGATGGAAAATTCAATTCTCTAATAAATTTCCCTAAGGACTTCATAAGAAAAGGGGACTGGTTTTTCAGGTGTGGGGGGCTGCATCATTTGTTGAATGGACTAGGCATTGATGGTGAACAAGATTTCTCCTGTTGGGGTGACTATGGTCCTCTGATTGATGGCATAGTAGGCCTGGAATTTTTTGATGAATTCAGGGAAACTGTGGGTCTTAGGAAAAATGTACAGAGGAAACTGGGTCTCCCATGGGCTGATATCATTGGCGTCATCAAGAAATATTTCCTCAAGCCAGCAGTAGACATCGAACAAGTTGAAGTCTGACTATGTATCGTGAACTTTGTAATCTCGGTCTGCCAGGGCTGTATGGTCTAGGTCCAATTGTTGTAAACCATGGGGTTGAAAGGTTCTTGGTCCTTCTTAGGAGGCATGGTTAATATTCTGTAACTAATCTTTAATCTGCAATGGAGAATGGGATATAAGAAAAGGGAGCAGAGAGGGGAAAATTTGATATTGGGGAAGGGAGAGAAAAGAAAGGACCACGATCAGAATGCTTTGTCAGTGAAACTTGTGACCCGGTTGGCCGAGAGTACTTGATGCCTTTGGTGGACACGAGCTCCCTTGCAACAATTATTTTAACCTGTGATATTTTCCTGTTATCCTCGGCACATCCGATCTCCACAATTTTAAATCAGAATAACACAGTAAAACTATGTAGCAATTATGAATTTGGCTTTTAACTCATTATTGGTGAGACGTTGGGGTGGCATGGGTCTGTTGGAAAACGAGCTGACCATTCATGGTGCAACGAATATCTTGGTAGGAATGAATGTGATTGGACGAGGGACAGGTCAGCGAGGATGTGGAAAGGGGGGAGTAGACAATGGATAGTCCAGCGATCCGATAGGGGGATGGTTTTGTGTGGAGGTGAAATATGTTTTCGAAGTGGGGGTGGGGGGGGGGGTGTGAATAGCCCCGGGGCGCGACACGTAGCGAGCTGGGTGGTATTGGGTACCACCCATTTTGGACCCCCCACCCCCACCCCCCCCCCATTGTTAAAGTTTGAAGGGTGAGGGGGGGGGGAGAATGAGACGTGGACCATCAGATGTGTGGTAGGCATGTGGAGATGAGGGGATCTACGGGGTGTTTTAATGCAGGTGGGGATGAGTGACATGGGGTATGACGGGACATGTGATGTGACAATGGGGTTGGGATGCGAGGGTCAAGGGGTAAGGTAAAATTTTAGGATAAAATAAATATTCAAAGGGTGGGGTAGAAGAAAAATACATGTGGTTGGGAATTTGGGATAAAGATCATACCATAAGGTTTCCAAATTTTATAAAAACACCCCCCTTTCAAAACTTTAAAGCATCATTTTTCCTTTCAGTTTGATTTTTTTTTCTCGTTTGATTTATTCCTCTGTTATCATAGGAAAACACTCAAGCATTTTTTAGACTTCTTATTTACAGAATGAACCTTACATTGTTTCCCTTTCACTTTTCCAATAGATCTACCTACCCAAACTACAACTCTAGCCATTTTTCTTCTTTTTAGGGTGCATTTAGACTTGCAGACCCTGAAATCATTTTTATTTGAATTTATAACCTATCACCTATTCCTTATTTCTCCTATTGGTTCAAATTAGGTTGTTGAACCAATGTCATTTCCTACCTATCTACTGATAAGCCAAGATTAAATGGTTTGGAAAATCTTCATTTTCTAACCTATAAACAAGAAATTAAAAATGGTACAATCCTACTTAAACTGTATGATTGCACAAACTTTCCTCAATAGTAGTGGCATTTTGATTAACAACACTTTCAAAAATATTCATTTTTTTTTTTTTTCTGTGGAGCTTTCTTTTTTCCTTTTTTTAAACCCTCTTTTCTTTTTCTTTTTTTTGTTTCTTTTTATCTTCTTTGAAAATACATTTGAATATTGAAATACATGTACAATATGAAAATTTGCAAATAAGGAATACATAGTCACCTTGTGATACTGTAAATTACAGGACTCTAACAGTGGCTCCAGCCAAGGATGGAACATATGTTTAGAGAAATGTCAAGAACACCAAGACCAGTTGCCTTGTATATTCTTTTCTGCAATATCTTCATGAATTTTCTCTTGCTATTTTTTTATGAATCTGTCTTACTGTTTTTTAGCACCACAAGGCAGCCTACAAAAAAAATCCGAACCAAAACTGTGGTATTTAAAATGGAGTGAGTTGTATTTAGGAGAAGTAATGTTTCAACATCCTACCATTTACAGGACCTCCAAGAAGTTATGTTCCATCCATCTCTTATAGAAAAAAATGCATTATTCCCCCTGAAAGAATGAACAATATATGGGCCTTTCTAGAGGTTGTCAAACCTACCATGCTTACCTTTTTCTTCTCTTCTGGAATCCCATTTCAGTACTTTATCTTTGATATTGAAATCATTTGCTTGTGTTCTTTTGTCAAAAATATTCTTTATATTTTGTTGCACCACCTTATTTCTGTTGTAAACTTTTTCTCTGGACTGTTGCAGCTGAATGGTCTGATTGATCCTTCTTTGTACATCATTTTATTCAACTTGTACTTCTTGAATTATTTTCATGGTTGGCACTCCTAAGGATATTGGGAAAAAAACATCCATCCCATATACCAACTAGTATGGTGACATGCCAATTTTCATTCTGTCATCCCACAAGACATGCACCAATTTTTTGTGCTAGGATTTCTTATTGTCTTCCATCAACTTCTTTATGATGTTAATGAAACTCTTGTTGGAGGATTCAGCTGGTCCATTACATTGAGGGTAATAAGCTGTATAATGCCCCAAAGAGATGTGATATATGTGGAAAAAATCCACCATATTCTTGGACTTAAAAGCAGCAACGCTATCTATAATGATTTTCCTAGGACAACCAAACCTAGACAGGATGTTGGCTTCAAGGAATTTCATAATCACTGAGTTAGTGGAAGTTCTGGAAGGAATGGCCTCTATCCATTTGGTAAAATAATATGCAGCAGTAAGGATCCATTTATGTTGGGAAGAGGAGGGGTGCATTTCTCCAATGAAGTCTAAACCCCATTGTTGGAAAGGAGCCTCAACAAAGATTGGCTATACGGGCAAAGGCAATAAATTTATTTTCCCCTCAAAGATTTGGCATTTGTGACAGGTGGCCACCATTTTGTGAATGTCTGGGAAAATATTAGGCCAATAGAAACCATCCCTAAGGATCTTGTAAGAAGTGGTTTTCAAATAGAGATGGCCTCCACAGACCCCTTGATGAAATTCATGCATCACTCTATCTACATATTTCTTAAGAAATCATTTAAGCAAGATGCCCCCAGAATCTTTCCAGTACAAGACATTTTCTAGTATGAAAAATTTTATAGCTTTTAATTTCAAGAATCTAGCTTTTGTTTTGGACAAAACAAGGGGGAGAATTTAATTTAAATAGAACATATAATATATCTACGTACCAGGGGGGATTCAAGAATTCTTCCTCAATGGGTGGAATCTCCAGCTCCTCTTTTTCATCTAGTGAATAAATCATGTTGATATCTAGTGCTTGAAAATTGGTTTCAACCATCAATTTAGCTAATCCCTGTCTCTTGATTAGTTTGGTGGGTCTGATCTCTAGATAATATTCCAAGATGACAGTAATCCACTTGCCTCTTTGTCCATCAGGATCCTACATTAGGATGTCTTTAACAACTTTATTGGGCACAAAGACAATGATATATGAATGTAGAATGTACACCCTAAAATCCTTCAGTGCTTTGATCAAGGCAAAGGCCTGCTTTTCCATGATATTGTATTTCAAGGGTGCATATCTTAAAGCTTGGCTGAAAAATCCTATGGGTTGTTCATGTACTTCATTATTTTTCTACAACAATACAATAGCAATAGTGTGCATAGATGCAAAGGAAAAAATAGCGAAATCCTTGGTGAAATTAGGGTTGATCAGAACCGGTGCTTTAGTGAGTTCTTGCTTCACCAGGTCAAAGGATTGTTTAGCTTCCATGGTCCACTTAAATCCTGAATCCTTCTTGAGCATGTTGGTGATGTTTCTCAATAGTTATACAAGGTTTGGTATAAATCTTCTCAAAAAGTTTATTTTTCCAATGAAAGACTGAAGCTCTTTGATATTTCTGGGATGACCAATTTGAAGTATACCCTCAATCCTTTTGGGTCAATTTTGATTCCCTCTTCAGATATAATATGGCCCAGGAGATTTCCCTCTTCAAGACCAAATAATGATTTCTTGGGATTCAGAGAGAGTCAATACCTTCTGCACTTTTCAAAAACTCTTCTCAAATGGGCTAAATGCTCTTCATCGGTTTTTTAATATATTGTTATATCATCAAGGTAGATCACAATGAACATGCCAATTTCTTCTGAAAAATAATTTCCATTTCTCTCTGGAATGTAGCACCAAAATTTATTAATCCAAAAAGAATTTTTACATACATGAAGGTTCCCCGTGGAGTGGTAAAATCTGTTTTGTGTTGGTCATCTGGATACACTAGCACTTGATTGTACCCTGAAAAGCCATCCAGCAAAGAGATTCTTTTGGAGCCCACTACCCTTTGCAATATGTGGTCCATATTAGGTAAGGGTTAGTTATCCTTAAGTGATACTCTATTCAGATTTTTGAAGTCAATGCAGAGCCTGATCTCACCTGATTTCTTTCTTACAGGCACAATATTGGAAACCCATTCGGAGTATCTGATTGGGACTATTATTTTTGCATCATACATCTTCTTGATTTCCTTCTCAACCAAGGGCATTAGGACAATATTTATCCTGTGCAGCTTCTGTTTAAAAGGCTTCTAGTTCTCCTTGACTGTAATTTTTTGTTGGATAATATTAGTATCATAGGATTTCAGTTCTTCATAGCTCCAAGCAAATACATCAATTAACTCCTTAAACATAGAAATGTATGTATGTTTAGTGGACGCTGGTAGTGTATTTGATAACTTTATTATCTTGGGATTCTAGTCATTACCTATATTTCACTCCTCAATATTTTCTTTTGTAGGTTCCATATTTGGTTTTCTAGCCACATCATTGGAATCAAATAATTCCTCCAAAGGAACAAGTCCTTTAGGCAGGATGTTATCTCTGAATTGTAGTACTTCAAACTCTTCTTTTTCTGGATCTTCATGTATCTCTATTTTATGTAGATATTTATTTGCTAAAGTCTTAATATTAGAATTGTGAGGAGGTTCATCCCTATACATTTTTTCTTCAGTGGGGCAATATTCTTCACAATCCAGGTCCAAGCTGAAATTTTCAATCTGCTTGTCATCTCCAAAGACTTGCCAATATCTCATATTATCGGGGATTATTGGGCGGTGTTTAACCTATTCTTTATATCGTTTGTTAGGATGAGGTAATTGACAAGTGTTTGCTGAAATTTCTAACCCATTGGCAAGGATATTTTGATTTATTGGAACTGCAACAAGATCATATTCTTCAAATGTTTTCAGGAGGTCAAGGGAAGTGTTCTAGTATGCTCTCAATCTGGGATGCTTGGTTGAATATTCTCCCTTGATTTGTCTAATAACTAGCTCAGATTCCCCATGCACATAAATTATTTTGGCTCCTAATCTCTTAAGTAGTTGTAGTCCCAAAAGGATTGCCTCATATTCTGCTATATTTTTGGTGCACTGAAAACAAATTTTGTAGGAATGACTCTCTACGTGGTTATTTTTCAGTATTGCATACCCACACCCCTGCTCTTGAGCCTTCTTTGCCACAAGGGCCATAAAAACTCATGTTTCAAAAAGGTTGTACGATTTCCATTTGATATGCTTTCTCTCTATTCTGGTCCTCTTCTTCTCCAACTACTTGTTCGTTACTCTCTTCATCATTGTAAATAATTAATGAGTCAAGGTCAAAATGAACAGAGTAAAGGGGGTAGTTATGTGGTTTTTCTTGACTTCTCACCATGTATTTCATTAAAGTATCCCTATATAATCTTCTTTGCTGACCAAATATTGGTATGGTTGCAGAATTCATGTCCATTTGGAGGGTCCCTTGAAGCTTGGCTCCCCATGAGCGTGATAAAAGCATGCCATATTTAGGAGGGATATTAGCTACTACTATATCCATCACTAGTCTCTTGGATGGTATTTGGGCTAGAGTAACACAGAGATATTTGATGAGGCCTAGACATTTGACCTTGCTAGAATCAAATGAGTATAAATCTTTATAGGGTCTAGTTATCTCAAGGCCAAGTTTCTCCATGACTGCCTTTGGCATAGTATTATGAGAGGCACCCAAATCCAACATGGCATTGTGGAGGATTTTATCATGAATATTTAGAATAATATAAAATGGGGGAACACCTCCCTCCTAGGCTTTACCTTCTACTTATGGCCCAAACAACAATTCAATTTTATCATCATTTAGATTGACAATGCCAGTAATGTCTCCCATGTTCAATGCCTTTAGGAACTGAGATCTGTATACACATTTTTTTACCAATTCAATGACAGAGATGGAGATATTTATTTTGGCAATTTCATTCTCAATTTTGAATGGTGTCTGTGTTTTTGGAAGATTCAAATCAATATTCTCAGACACTATTTTAGCAACAACTTTATTTTTTTTACTTGTAGTGAGGATATCAGCTTGAACAGTTTTGGTAGGGCTCACAACTGGTTTACTAGTACTGATTTCCAGATCATTCTTTTTGGGAATACTAACAACTTTCTTTAAGCTTTCTGTTGTTTTATTGGGATCAGTTTCAGGGACCTTTTTAGTAGAATCTTTAGAATTATTTCTCTTGGGATTATCAGAGTTTTTATTGCTTCTAAGATTATACTATCTATGTACCTCCATGATGGCATTCTCAAACCCTTGTCTATAATCTTCAGACTCTTCAGATTCTACTTTAGTTTGAGTCAAAGAAAATAAACCTTGTTCTTCTTCGGTGAGGAAAAAAAATCCTCGTCATTAATTCCCATTAGGTTAATTTGTCTTTCTTCTAGTTCTTCAATCACTCCCTTATCTTCATCAGCATAATTTTCTTGGAATGGAGACCTAATTTGCTGGTCAGAGCCTCTTTGTTCTCTCTGTCTTATTTGAGGGGAGTTTCTTCTAAAGTTTTGGTTTCTATTTTGAGGAGCTGGCTGATTTTCCCTAGGAATAACTCGCTCATTTAGGCCGCTCCTCTCCATCATTCTCTCCATATTCCTCACCATGTTATCAATATTAGAATCAGATGTGGACGTTGTAGGCTCTTCCCTTATAGTGAGTCTCTTCTCATTTCTCATTCTAGCCCTTTTTGTAATCAGGTTGGCTTCTACACTTACTGCACCCCTCAGCATGCCTTCTAATGTGGCAAGATCTCTTTCTCTAAGGTGATAAGCCATCTCTGGATCAAAACCATCTCGGAATTTCATCAGGGCTAAACCTTGTGGGGGTTTCATGTGAGGAGGGAGTGCGTTGTACACGTTTTTAAAACTGCTACAGTAGTTTTGGACACTCTCTCCAACATTTCTCTTGATTTTTTCATATTCAGACAAGATTTGAAGAGGGCTTTTCTAAATTCCCATTTATTTATGAATATTTGGTGAAATGCATGGAGGTCATGGATACTATTCAGAGTCAAGCCTTTA